>OY751316.1:11638094-11912594 GCA_963564615.1 Rhorus exstirpatorius
CATCATGACTACATATATATGGCATTCATGCAGATGTGTGTAAGAAAACATTCGAACTTTTTCTCTCTTCGAGATTCTATTAATGCATCGCTATTGAAGACCTTTGACTGGATTGTCCCTCGAGATATTATACATTTACGAAATCGAACAAGAGTTCCAGTAAAAAACAATTGTCCTACCCTCGTCGCTTCTTTTTTTTTTTCGAAAACCAGAAATTCCAGAAAAAAAATGTCATATCAACTCTTCGTTGCATCCATAAGCTTGAAAAAAAAAAAAATGGCTGCCAGTCGGATCACGGAAACTTCAGTTTCTACAGAGGCAAAGTCCTTTACTACTCGTTTTACAACCGTTTCTCGTCGCTCATAGAGCATGAAGTATACCAACTCCACGTAAACATTATAATATAAGTGCCTGACCGCGAGCCAGTGAATGAAAAAGCTTCAAGGAGCGTTTCTCTTTCTCTCGTCGTGAATAGACAGACGGTGGCGATATAGTGGCCTTTGAGCATAGGAAAGGGAACAGAAGCATCAGAAGCCGCGGACTATCAACTCTCCTGGCACTCCGATATATATACTTATATATATATTTACGTATCACAACATTTCCGGATGAATGAGGGAGGATTCGGTGACCGCGAGCAGAATTATATGTATATATGGGGTGTTCCATGACAAGTCGAGCAATCATTGAGGTTTTAAAATTTGTATATTGGACTCCCAGTGAAATTGGAGAAGTCCGCAACGATAATTGGGGTCAGAAATATTTTAATAATTATGCTTATTATTATTATTATTATTAATAATTATGTGGCGAAATTATAATTTTTTAATAATGGGAAGCAAAAAGATCTCGAATGAATGGAGTGCACTTTGTTTTTTTTTTTTTTTCTGGACGAGGCCAAGTACGAATGAAGATCTCTCTCGCCTAGATCTCCGCAAGAGGGGAACGAAGCTTAAAATAAAAATGAAAAAAAAAACAAAAATAAAAAATCCAAGAGCGGATATCTTTCACTTCCATTCGTTTTTCTCTATCTTTATACACACCCCGTTGTACATACTACTTTAACCCCCCCGGGTAAAAGAAAGAAAGAAAGAATCGCGAGAGTGGCCGCGCGGTCAGGAGTAAAGAGAACCTGTTATTTCACCCTCTTACATGAGACTCTTCTCTCTCTCTCTCTCTCTCTCTCTCTCTCTCTCTCTCTCACACACACTCTTCTGCCCTCGCACCCGGAGATTACACGCTGTCACACCGTTCGAGCTACGGAGCATCTCCTTTCGTTTCTGCGGCAGTGTGCGAAGAGTTTGCCCGAAGCGTGTGCGCTCCGAGAGTTCGCCGTATATAAAATATGCTCGCATAGACGCGAAGCATCCAGTAATTTTTATAGACCCATAGACACTGGGCAACGTTAAAATTTCCTTATAGGAATTCGAAGAAGAATCGCCGAAAAATTTAACTTTTCCTCCGCACGGATATTTAGAGTACCAAAATTAATTATTTCGGGTCCGGAAATTTTACAATGAAATTCAATACTGTAAATAATTTCTTAAAAATGCTGCTGCTGTTTCTTCGTAAAATCTTGGAATGAAAAAAATGAGGCATCGGGATAAATCTAACGGAGCTTTTACTTCAGTCTACTTCCGAGTCGAAATTTTGTCCCTACATTAAACCTTTAGATATATGTACTAAACAAGACCTTATTAAGCGCTTTTTGGTCGGTAAACCCTATTTATAACCTGATAGAGCTATCTTTTTTATATCTGTACCTCTTGTGATCCTTGAAGTCCTACTATAACGTATTCTGGTGCTGCTCTCTCACGTTAGAGCCTATTTAAAGTCTTTAGGTCCTCGAAAAGTACGATAGTCTACTAAGGATGTGTATATATGTATATGAGATAAATATATTCCCGAGTAGAAATTTTTGTCCTACGATAGGCCGGCAGAAATAATTGAGTAAATTCAGTAGGATGTATTATGACCTATAGAGGACTTCTCTGGTGCTAATAGATATATATTGCTCACGACGTTTTCAAAACTCTTCCGATAAGCTTGTAATTTCGTAATTTTTGGATTTAAAATCGGTAAAAAATACTAAAAATAGTTGTCGAAAACGCAAAAAAGAATGAAAAAATTCAGCTATAATAATTTTAGCTATACCTTTTCGTGTTTTTAACTATCGATCTTTTTCTCTTCGAATGGAAAGACATCGCGAGAGAGCAAGATGAAACACAGACGTATACGAACGGCATTCCAACGTCTTATTTCCCCGTTGCGATTATATCGCTTGCTGTCTCTTCTCCGTGTATATGTATATGTATAGAGCAAAAATCAAAGAGAAAAGTCGTCAGAGACTACGGGAATCGAATAGACGTATCGACAGGCCGAGAGAAAGAGAGAGAGAGAGAGAGAGAGAAGTGTTCGCAATCGGACTCGATAACGGAAAAGATCGTGCGCGGTCTCGATCGAACGGAGACGCTGATGATCTCTTCTGCCACGCTTCCTCGAGCTTATTGATCGAGACAAGTGACGTCTTACGATCGAAAGATTCGGAATCGCGAGGCAAAGCGATCCGATGAATCGTTTCGCAATCGCGGTTGAAGCTTACATCGTGAAGATCATTGTCAGACTCGATGACATTTGATCTGATGCGGTCGGACGATTGTCGGGGTATATATGAGAATCGAAATTTTGAGAATTAAAATAATTCAAAAATCCTCCGGAATGATAGAATTGAAAACCCCGATCACTCGATCTTGCATTGATGATGAATTTTTCTCTGCTGATTCTCTCATCATCGGTGAAAAATTTCTCCCAGCTATATCGACGAGATGTTTCACGAGAGGCAGAACAATAACCTCTCTGTGGCATCTCTCGGAGAATTCTCGCGGAACTTCCGTTCGAGTATTTTTCAAAAATTTCGATCGACATCGAAAGAAAGTATGGTTAACAATAAATTCCGCAATCATTAATATTGAATTCGAATAAATATATTTGTTCGAAAAAATGACGAACGGAAGGGGGAAAAAAATAAATTCCTATACGCGTAAAAAAAAAAAACATTAGCGAAACGACGAATGGGAGAAAAATCTCGAAGATTGCGTTACAGTGGAGTGAGAACGAGAGAGGGAGGAATGAAAGACACATACGGGAAGGTAGAGAGAGGCGAGATGATATCGCTGGTTCGTGAAGGAGCAACGGTGATAAATCCTTGCCGGTGCGTTGTCAGGTGGCAAGAGAAGTCGAGAAGGAAGAACTCCCGCTCCGACAAGAGTCTAGAACTCGCAAAAGTTTTCGCAAGAATCTTCCTCGATCGCACGTTTTTTTTGCACCTCCGCCTACCTCACTTTGTTCTTTTCTTTCCCAACAATTTTTTTGCCACACGATTTTTCGTCTCTGTCTTTCTCTACTTCCGGCTGTTCTCGCATCAAAGGGAAAGAGAGAGAGAGGGGGGGGGGGATAAAATCGACGAGACGCCCTATATATTTTATTTCTTCGTTCGCGACCCCGCAGTCGGCTATTTCGCGTGTCCCTTTGTCTTGTCGGCCTCGCGTCTTTTCCAACGCTCGGCCAAGATCGCCGCTCTCGCAATCGTCTCAGCGTTTTATATGTATATATATATATGTGATACATGCATTGAAAAGAGATCCCTAAAGATCTCGGGGGATCGTGAAAGACATTAAGAGTCGTATTTACCGCCGATCGGGTGAATCGATCGAGCGCTACATAGCCACCTTCGACGCCTCTTAACCATCGTCTCTTTGCGCGCAAAGTGTCCGCTTACTTGACAATTGAAAGGAGCAAAGAGTGCATGAGAGAGAGAGGGAGTGCGAAAGAAAGAGAGAGAGAGAGAGAGAGAGAGAGAGAGAGAGAGAGAGAGAGAGAGAGAGAGAGAGAGAGAGAGAGAGAGAGAGAGAGAGAGAGAGAGAGGCGGCAGGAGAGAAGGTTCTTTCATGTCAGGGGATGTTGAATCTGTCCGATGGTGTGATTATTATAAATTAACAAATAAAATTAATACAGAGAAAGATTCAATGGGAAAGGATTTTTTGCCACTTTAGCTGTAGATAAATCATGAAATTGTGCTAATACGTCATGCAAAGAGCATCGAACATTAAAACTTCTTACGAAATTCGAGGCTTATCAATAGCGGAAAAAAGACGTAGCGAGTTGGTAATTTGTTCATTAGAGATGAGGAAAGATTTCTTTTCAATTATATCAATTTGAAAATTTCGTCAATTAAAAATGTAAACTCGCACAAGTTTGAACCAATGATCTTTCAAACCAAAGTATTACTGAAATTATCGAATAAAGAAATAAAAGATTTATTAATTTTTTTTTTCTTTTTTCTTTTCTCATTTAAAACCCATCGACCAAGTCCCGCGAGCCGTTTTGTAGCCGACGTAACGATCGATTGGGGATTTGGTTTATTCGTGTACTTATTTAAAGTAAGAGTTGAGCGCACATGGAAACGAATGTTGAAGGATGAAGTTATATATATATATATATATATATATATATATAGAAAGTGGCTGAATACGGGAAGCTCCCGACGAGAGAGGATCTCGAAATACATATATAACAGGGGACACACCGCGGATAATCCTACCAAAGGATCCCGAGACCGCCGTCGCCGGGTTCGGTCCATTCAGAAACGATACGATGTTTTAAGGCGTAAACACGTCGTGCGAACGATATAATCCTCGCTTCTTTCATCTCTTCGGTTTACCTTCCTTTTTTTTTTTTTTTTTTTTTTAATACTTCTCAATTTAAACTTATTCGCCGTCGATCGGGACCGTCAAAGTTCTCACGAAAAATTCCACGCTTCTCGCAGCTCGTTTTTCACATTCTTATAGCGCTGTATAATATGACCGACTTACCATCGAGAACTTTGTGCCGCGAATTGAGATTCCAAAAATCCCGAAATGTCGAATTTTTACAAAATTCATTCACGTAACATGTTTCAAAGTTTATTTATTAATTTTTTTAAATTGCATATTAGGTTGGGCTTTTGATTGCTGTTCAGTCAAACAGGAAGATGAAGAGCAGGTGGCATTGAAAGAAAGTAAAAATTCCAAAATTGTGTCCGGCTGCATTCTCTAATTACCAAATGGCAAAATACATTTGTCACGTGTCCAAGGGACTCTCTCTGTAATCTGATGAATTTACGAAAACATGAAAAAAAAATATTTTCCATCTTCGAGAGACTGCGTTTATCGGAAAATCTTGAGGTGCCCTATCTGTTCCTATGCAGCTCTCAACGAAAAACGTGGAGCATATGAAGAAGGGACAAAATGTGTCGGCGCAAGCGTTTCAAAAAGCCCCGCGGTGTGTGTGTTCCAATGTTCTGACAACATTGTGCTCCCTAATGAGCGAGAAAAGGTGTTGTCACGTCGCACACTCGACGTGTGGAGTCCCCGAGGAATTTTCGAAATAAAAACCGCCATTCAAACTTGACACTTCGACATCTCGGGCATTTTCATTTTTTTTTCCCTTTCTTCATGTGGCTCACCCCAGAGTCCCGCGGACAATATGATTGAAAAATTCCGAGGAAACTTATGGCCGGCAAACGTTACAAAAGAGCTCACGAATGGGCCAGGACAAAGAGTGCGGCCGATGTAACGAGCGGAAAAAATAGGTTGGCGCGCGCGCGCGCGCGTTTGTCATACTCGCAACGTGTGAAGTCCCCGAGTCGTTATTCCCTGAATCGGGGAAAAATAGTCGGTGGGGTCCGGATGACCATCCGAACCGGCGGTAATAAGGAGACTCAGACCCGAAGAGACTTGTCTGGGTTAAACTTTCTTCGGTTGACTGCGATGGAAACTGCGCGACTAATCGTGAAAAGTATGGCGAAAAAGGAAGCAAACCGGTAGAGGCAATGAAGTGCCCGCAGTTGGAAGATAAATTTTTTCATGTTCATTCGCATTTCTTGTACCGAGAAATTTGCATTTGTACCTTTGGTACCTCATCCATTTTTTTAAATTGTTTCATCTTCTGCAAATTAGCCTTGTAGCAGAGGATTTATGCGATTTCTCGAATTTAGTGCACCATTATCTAATTAATTAACGTCTAATCATTTGATTAGCCTAATCTTCTAATCGTTTTCGGTCATTAACCCTGACAGGCCACTTTACAAAACAGAGTTCTGGAAACGACTGACTTTTCTGAAAGTACAAAACGAAGATGGATCGTATTAAAGAGGAAAAAAAGCTCTCGAGTCTCGATGTACTCAACACATGCCCGCTCAATATACAAGCAAAGTAAACGAAACGCGTTTACCTCTGTCGTACGTATAAAGAAGCGTGTAGATCACGGGGTGAGCGCCAGGGCTCGCAAGGTGTATCTTCGAAACGCCCGCCACCGCCGCGCCGGTCTCTTACAACGGAACACACACATCCGAGATATTACGGGTCTTCAGGAAAGCCGAACGAGTACATCACATTGTGTGACAGAGGTAACCAAGTACGGCTCCAGGTGTAGGTGCAATAAAGAAAGAAAAGCCCAGGGAAAGGGTGAGAGAGAGAGAGAAAGAGAGAGAGAGAGAGAGAGAGAGAGAGAGAGAGAGAGAGAGAGAAAGAGGAGTCAGGGAATGAAGATTGGTGGTATATACACTCGCGAGCTGCCAGGGTATAAAGGTTAATGAGCGCACAGGCGAAACCTATTATTTCAGACCGTTGGCTTTCCTTCCGTCCCTCTTTCATTCATTCTCCTTCTTCCTCTTCGTCATAATTCCCTCCTTGTCTCACTACTACGGTTTGCCCTCTATCTTGGCCCTCACGATCGTTTCCCTCCTCTCTCTCGCGTCCTTCTTCCTCGTCGTCTTCTTCAAAGTTGAAGAACCCGAGGAAGGGGAGCGACAGAGAGAGAGAGAGAGAGAGAGAGAGAGAGAGAGAGAGAGAGAGAGAGAGAGAGAGAGAGAGAGAGAGAGAGGATTGGCGATCTTGGATCGAAGGGAGTGGAAGAGAAGTGGCGGGGATTCGAAATGCTTTTTTAACCCAAGAGTGGGGAGAAGCGAGAGACCTTGAGCTGCCAAGAACCTCTCGACGTCTTCATCGTTTGCCCCCCTTTTGCCAGAGGAACTTGGTGCTTTCCTTTTGCCGGACTCCAAGACCTCTGCTGCCCCTTTTCATACCTACAGCTTTGATTCCCTAGCTCTCTCTCTCTCTCTCTATCGCACTCATCCGAGTCTATACGTGAACTTAACTACGAGTCCTCAGAGTGGGATCGGTGTGTATACACCTTGATACCGGAGAATTGATAGGTTGGCGCTTCGAGGATCTATGCTCGAAGACAAATATGTGGTTGGACGTCGAAGGAGGAATCGTTCTTTTTGACTTTCTCGATGTATTTCGCTTCTAACTTCTAATGAATGGGTATAGCGGTCCGATGAAAGAATCATCAATTTGGTATGTCGAGTGCGGATTGAAATAATGGATTAGTATTACTAAAAAAAAAGTGGCAATTCGAAGCGAGAAAATGTATTTTTCGTATCGAGAGTCATTTTCCAGATTCGAGTGACGTGGGGTCAGAAATCACGTTCGTTAAATTGAAACGAAACGTTGAATTGTTAACAAAACTGACATGGATGTGAATCTACGAAAAAAAGGCGCATCACTCTCGTGTCTCCCTAAACTTTTATACAATATATACTCTACAATGGATCTCGACATAATGGCACAGATATGGCTCGATGCGACTCGTACAATAAAGACTTTTGGAAATTCGTCGCTGTAGCAAAACGTCATCGAGATTTGGCTTTGCACATTGTCGTGGACTCTTTGCTGTACCATCGTGTATATATATATATATATAGCGCAACACACATATACATTCGGTAGAATCGATTGAAAAATATTCCGCACGTCGCTCAACGAGCGAAGGCCTGTCATGCTATTTTTTGTTTGACGAGGCGAGGGTTCGAACGATTTTGATCGACATTCAGGTTATGTGTATTATATATAGAGATTGCCGTATCCAGCACACATGGCAAATTATAATAAGCGACTATAGCGCATATAGCGTGTTCGATATAATGGGAAAACGTTGTGGGACAGATTGGAGGGAAAATGAACCATTTTCTCAATGCAAACGATATTTACATTGAAAATAAAGAATAAATTTTCATTTTTTTTTCCTGTTTCGTTATTTCGTCCAGAGATGATGTATCGGTAGGAAAAAACGCGAAAATTGAAATCATCTCGACGTAGCTACGAACCATTCTAATGTGTAGCCAACGTAAAAAAAAAATCCTCACACGATTTTACAGGTTGGCAGATCAGGTCCAAAATGTACTTGATTTAAGACTGCCTTGACATTGCGTAGGGTTTTTGAGTTGGGAAAAAGTGACCTCCCTTTTTTTAAAACTGGCTACCCATTTGATAATAAATTTCTATTTTTTTTTTCGATGCAAGCAATGTCGATCGTTTGCAAAAATGATTTTGGAAAACTATCGCTGGTTTGACTGTACTATAACTTTCGTAAGTTGCGAAAAATCGCTTTTTTTCTCTTCCTGTTAAATTTTGCCTCACCCTTCTCTCCGCAAATACAGTGCGTATAATACTATAATGGCTGTGGGTATACGATAACGAATACCATATAAAAATATAGCACGCGCGAACGACTCCAGGTGTTGCCGAATGAAGAGTTGAAAAAAAAACGAGTCTATGCAACAAAAGTATTCATTGTTCCAATACCACCTATGAGCCACTATTCTCGAGAAGAATTACAATATTGAAACGTTGAAACATTCGTGACGTTTGGGGGTTGCGGAGGGAGTGAGGGGGGGGGCTCGATGATGATAATGATGATGATGAGTTTGCATTTTATTTTTTTCCACTCTCGATTGTGCTTTCCCAAGCATGGTGTGTGGCATACGAGCCACATTATGGTGTTCCACTCGAGAGGTTATAGTGTGTAGTGCGTAGAGCTCTTTGGTGTCAGGGCAAAAAAAGGGACAGAGGGATTGCAGGCACAGTGGCAAATGAAAGACCATATAATTTTCTATCGTGGATCTTGTTCGTGTGTATGCCACATGCCCCCAGCTGACGAGTTATTATAAAATATTAAATGTATGGAATGGCCAAGTGTTCGTCATTACTGTCAATTAGCCTTCCTGAGAATTGTGGGACTTTCAATACGGTTGAAGCAAAAAAATCACCGCTGTCAATCTGAACTGATACGAATTTCGTTTGATTGATAATCGATGTTAATTCGAATTTTACGGCTGCAAAGACTTTCACCTTATAATTCAGTCCTTGGGAAACATTTCCTGTACATTTTTGTATCGATATGAATTTTTTTTAAAAAGATTTATTGATTCTAATTAATATGAATGATGAATTTACGTAAAAACGTCTCTTGTAACCCTGAACATAATTTTTTCCGATTTTTCGAAAAAAAAAAAAAAAAAACATCGAGAATAGTAACAGTGAGAGAATCCCCATGACGTGTGCCTTTTTCAAATGACTCATAAAACATGCGCGAGAGGGGAACTTGAAGGGTGAGCAGTGAGCTTCTCTTCTCTCTGTATACATCGCTAGCCAGGTGTCAATTAAATATACCAAACACACACGTTGCTTTCTCACGTGGTCTTATGGACCTAACAAAGAGAAAATAAATATACGAGAATGGACTCGAGCTGTCAATGTTGCAGCTATGTCATTCAATGAAAATATTGGTAATTGATAAACTTCAATCAAATCGAATAATATCCATCAAATTTTTCATAAAATTTATTAAAATTGATACAAATGAATTATTTTCGCTTTTATTAATGGAACATTTTTATTTTCATGATTTTTAGATGACTCTCGATCCCTTTAACTTTATGCCATGCTGTTAAAAAAAAAAAAACCAAAAGATTGTCATGAGAACGAATTATTGGAATAATTTGCCCAATGGGACTAGATTTTTGGGTTCCCCCTTTATATCGCCCATTTTGCTGCACGCACGCTTCTCCCGTTGCAGCCCAGGCAGAGTCGCTCTCGACAAGATGGAAACGTCACTGAGATCGCGATCCGTAACGAGCGAACCATGACGAAACGCGCGAGAACGTATACCAGAGGGTGAGGCCCTTTTTTTTCCCTCGACAACCCGAGAGCCACTAACGTTGAATATTTCTTCTATACCGTTCGTTATACGAGGAGGTTTTTCGTCGACCAAGGGAGAGACCCGCGAAGCGTTACGGATTAACGAATTTTGTGGATCGACCGCAACGCCACCTGGGACATGTTATACATTTTTCGTCAGGGTACAAATTGAAACGATCGAGTCAACATCTGTCCCCGATAATCCTCGGTACACAGATGAAAAAAAGATCAATAAATTAGGTGCAGATAATTATTGGGGAAAAATCTCGGCCAAGAAAACAAACGAAAATCAAATATTGAGAATAAAAGTTCTGGTACTTCGTAAAATAAAGTCGGTAAGAAACCATTATTTTTTCCTCCAAATTACAAAATTTGAGAAATAAATCAAATTAATAAATCCCTCAAAATTTTAAAACACTCTCGTAGCTTTCGATGTTGTGTTTTGAAATATAAACACAACGACGAATTTATAGATGGAAGAATAATTGTGCTGAGAAAAAAATTTCACGATTGACCCAATCGACCGGTAAATTGTGTGTAAAGTGACGACGGAGGAAAGGTTTCCGATACCTTTAGAATAAGTCAATTGTACGTGAGACGAACACAAAGGATGAATATATTGGTTGAGTAATTAGTAATTAGTTATATATTGGGAATTAGCTATCGCGTGATGGGAGCAAAGAGGTGTAACTAATTTCGTGGCTCCGATCATCTGAACGATTATACGATCGCGAGAGAGAAAAAAGTTACGGAAAAATACGAACGAAGCAAGAAACAATCTCTGCCTCTCTCTCTCTCTCTCTCTCTCTCTCTCTCTCTCTCTCTCTCTCTCTCTCTCTCTCTCTCTCTCTCTTTACGTGTATATACTTTTCTCTGCGTCGAAATCCGTGAGACCAAGCGAGATGAGAAACAGACGAAGGTGGAGAGAAATAGCTGTACAACGCACGAGAAGTATATATGGGGAAACTGAGGAGAATTGAGAAAGAAAGAGGGAGAAAGAGCTCGCGAGAAGGTGAGAGATCGGTAGGCGTATCAGGAAGAAGAGAGAGCAATCGAGGTCGCGCCTGTGGCGGTCCAGGGGCTTTAATTACAGGCGAACAAACACGAGAGAGAAAGGAAGAGAGATAGAGAGAGAGAGAGAGAGAGAGAGAGAGAGAATGGTGAGCAAGCGAGCGAGCAAGAGCCGCAGCGAGAAGATCGATTCTCGAAGTCACCTCATCGACGAGAGATCGGTCCGGGTGAGCACCGATCATCATTGGGGGTATATCTCATACGCACACCACACCGTTCGTTTACGTGACTATTCATTTTGTCGTTTTTTCTTCCAATCTCTGTACTTTTCGGATTGACCTGTCAAAACTTACCGATTTTGTTTTTCGAAAGGGATATTCGTCTTTTTTTTTTCCTCATACTGAAATTGATCAATTATCGATAAAGCCATAGATGAATCCACGGATATTTATTTTTTGGATTAATTTTCATTGCAACTGTGAAAATTAATCCAAAAAAGCAATTCTCGTGTATCCCGCAATATCGATAATTGACCAAAAATTTCTATTACAGTGCGAGTAAAAGATTAAACATATAAAATTTATTTTCCTCCGATAAAGGTTTCACTAATTAGGATAATTTTTAATGAAAATTTTTGTTTTCTCGCAATCCGAGTCTCGTTCGAGCGATTATAATCGTATACGATAAAGAGAAATTGAGAATGAGAAAGACGAAGGAAGAAGGAAAAGAGAACATTCGTCGTTGTCGTTTAGCGGTGAGCGAAATCCCAACCGTACGATCGTCGATCACGACCGCGTCTCTCTGACTCATTAGGACTCTCGGCGTGATTACGATCCTCCTACAGACCCGAAATTGCCATCCACTTAGCATATTGCACGGATTTATTCGACCTATATCGTTACCATACAACTACGAAACGTCGTCTTTCATATATATATATATATACATATATAGTACATGTATACAGATAGGTGTACTATAACTTTCCCCCGATCAATTAACGCTCCGAATTAATTCCCGATGAACCCTTGCGATCTTTACGAGTTGATTTCGATCGCGACATCCATGGCGCATCATCGCTCCCGTGGATCTCCCAGAGACTTCTCTCTCTCTCTCTCTTCTCTCTCTTTCCCTTCTTCCAGATCTCGTGACTATTGTTATTATTTGTTCAACCCACGCGCTCTTTCTCAACATGCGATACCTCGTACATATATATATATATTGTAAAGATATAAGAGGAGTTGATTCGCAGATCGATAAAATCTCAAGTTTAAAACTCAACCACAGTCCTAAATTTTTGAGAGCTTGAGTTTTCAACTCTTTCGTTGATAGAAAAAAAAATCATTTTAACGAAAAAAGCGATTTCGTCTAATCTGAATTTTCCATCGATTATCACGATTTTGGCTTCATATATTTTTAAAATGGTTCCTGGGGAACAATGTCGGCGGTTGCGCGGGTGCAACACGGTCAGAATCATTACGATCAACCTACGCATTCCTCGAACGTTGGGCAGGTCGTTGCAGATATATTTCTCTCTCTCTCTCTCTCTCTCTCTCTCTCTCTCTCCTCTTTTTCGTTTCTCGTGCAGAATCCACAACACAAACTTGCACATTGCATAGGTCGGCTCAGAGTATCATAGCTCCCCATACGAAGGAGAGAGAGAGAGAGAGAGAGCACCTTACGATATTCTCTCTTTTTTATCTCTCGTTCGTCGCGCTCTCGTCCCGCGAGCCATAAGAACGAGAGAAAGAGAAACGAAAGGTGGAGAGAGAGAGAGAGAGAGAGAAGGAGAGAGGGAAGAAGATGAAAAGAGAAAAATCGTGGCGTATAGGCAGCGGGAGCAGCATCAGGAACATAGCCAGAGAGAGTAGCACCGGCGGTGGTCCTGGCTCTGCTGGTGGCCCGCTCGCACTTACACACTCGATCGCACATTCGATCTTGGGTCGCCCTCAACTCTCCACCAGCGGCGAACCTCGCCAAGATTCAGCCCAGACGACCTCGAATCTTCTCGCCCTTCCCCTCCCCCGATCCTCCGCTTCGACAGCGTCATCTCCCACCTATCCACCAAAGACTTTTTTTGGGCTTACATTATAGAATGAACGTTAAAGGTCCAAGAAGGATTTTCGTAAATTTGATTAATTCGCACAGACGCAGGATGGATCTGTATAAATCTTTGATACTGAAAATTATAGAAGCCTATCAAGAATTCGATGATTTTCGGCTTGAAGTTAACATTCCCGATCAGCAATCTTCTCGCGATCTGACGAATTTGGTTCGCAGAGAGAAAAAAAGTTATTCGCCAATTCAGTCAATTTATTGTATGGAAATCGAATCAAAATTGCGATTTCAGGAGTCACGGACATTGGTTCGTCAATTTCGGATCAATCAACCCGAATTGACGTTTTTTTTTGGTTCAATTATGGACGGTTTGTTCAGGTTTGATTTATAGGCAATGGACGAAATTCCCATCGAAAAAATGTTCTCCCTCTGTGCGAGCATGTTGGAATTTTACAAAATTCGCGAATACACGAATATAATGGAAAAACGCATTTGGGTAAGAAAAACAAGGGAAAATAATCGATGGCGTTAACCAAAAACGTCGTTTAAAGTAGCTAATAAGCTTGCGGATACGATAATTATCCGCCCCATTTCGTTCCCCCCTGCGACATACAATAGTTTATTCGATATTGCGAGATGCCGCGAGACCCCTCGCGGTGCATATACCAATACGGGTGGCGCGACGAATTAAAAAGAATCGCCGCGAAGCGTCGGAAGATCTCTTGATTTTTGTTTCTCCTCCTGTGTGCGTGTGCGTCATCGCGAATTTCTGATCGAGAGGGAAAAAAAACTTTGCGATTCCCAACATTCCGCTAACGAAGAAGAAAAAAAAAAACATCGCGATCGCACGACACACGAAAAGTTCCCCGGGAAGCGAGCGCAATATGTGCATCTCTGGAGCGCGAAAAAAAGATACAAAAATTTTGAGGAATAAAACAAAAACGACAAATTGAGGACCTACCACTACGCACACGTTCGACTATTAGCAAAGGCACCCGTCAGTGTCCTCGCTAGTGTCTCAATCCCGGTGAGCAAAATTGCTGAGCGAAGGAAAAATTCTCCAAACAAATTCTATCCTTTCCACTCTTTCTCTCTCTCTCTCTCTCGCCTTCTTGACTTCTCGCGAGAGTGATTATCGAATTCTTCTCTGTATCGCGAGCGCGCGGGGAAAAACGACAAACTGCTGCGAAAATAACATCGAAACCTCACCTGCCGTTTCGAGAAACGAGACGAGTGCGAGGCGATTCGCAAGGAAAGAGATTACGAGGAAATATATAATTACGTACCGGAGGAGCGATTAAAGAATTGTTCGCAAATAAAAACGTTTTTTTTTTGTTCTTTTAGATTGAGCAATTAAATCGAGTATTCACGATTTTATTATAATATGCACCAACGAATTTTGATAAAGAATTGAGAAAAATAGGAGTCCACGATAAAATAATAATAATAATAAAAATAACAATAATGAATAACGTGAAATTTTCAATGTCGTTAGAATGAAAAATTCGCATGCAAATCGAGCAACAAAAGGCTAAAAAAATTGACAAGACGCGTTCTTTAATCCTGTCGAACTTTCGCGTAGGTCACGCCAAACTCCGTGGGAGGCACATTATAATATTTATATTAGTTGGTCCATATCGTCGTGCGGGGACAACGAGGAGAGAACCAGCGAAAAAATGCAACAGAAAACAAAAACAAATCGCGACAAGCAGAGTAAAAAAAATAAGGAGAGGCCGAAGAGAAAAGCCGACGGTTTCTCCTTGGTCGCGATCGCCCAGTCGGATCACCAAGGTATTATACACACACGCTCCGTGGGCTCGCCACGCGGTGGCTTATCGATTTTTAACGAGCGCTCACCTCAACGATTTACAATCGAGCGGTTCGTTAATCAAGTTAAGACCATTATACATGTATGTATGCGCTATATATATGCATACATATATATAGAGTTTTACTTGGCAGGGTGACCACGAACGGTAATAAGAGACCTCAAATAACGTACACATAATCCTTCGTCTTATACCGTGTCAAACAAATTTTTATAGGGCGATTCGCTATGAATGCCGAATTCCAAAATTTGATAAATAATGACGAATTTAACTTTCAATGAATTAGACAAAAAATGAATTAATGGTAATTGTAATAATCGTTTATTTTGCTATGTGTATGGGAAAAAAAAAATAGTAAAAAACGTCTAAAGATCTCAAGGGCTTTTGTTCGGCGGATGTTGAAGCGGTTTGACTTGCCCTAAAAGAGCCGAAAGATCATCGAAAAACAGGATTTCACAAAAGTTCTCATCCCCCCCAGTCCCCCAGTCCCCCGGCCCCATACGAAGGAGTTTCGCATTGACCTAATCGTTTCGAGACCGTCAGCTAAATAAATTGGCTAATTTGCATGGGAATTGAGAAAGTTTTTTCTTTTATTTTTCTTTCGTTACTCTCGCGAAACGTACGATATGTTGGCTGAATATTCGTATAATACGCATATACGAACGGACACCTCTCATTTCTCCTCGACTCGGTGATGATGGGACCTCGCGCTCACTTCGTAATATTATAACTATCAAGAGAAATTAACGAAAAAAAAATTCCGCATCTTTCATGCGGATTTTTTGGAAAAAAAAAAAATTGTCGCATTTTCGAAAAAAAAAAATCGAATGATCCTTCGATATGACTGGAATAATATTAAGATGCGGGAGCTCGTGCATAATCACGATTACGATCGGGTAGTTTGAAAATTTATGTCGATCGTTAAAATCACCCTTTAAATTAAGCGGCTTTTATTCAAATGTAAAAATCCTCCGTAGGTTATATACGACACTCTGTTATATAACAAAGATATCTTTATCAACCCAGTCTTCTCGTGTGGGGCACGCGCGTTTCATGCTATAATATATACAATGTACATACACAATAGGCAGCACCATATCGAAGAAATCACGAAGAAATTCATCTCAAAGTGTATGTTAGTGAGAAAGAGTTATATATAAGGATTGAAAAAATATAGAAACTAATAGATACACAGATATATAATAAAGAAGCCAGGTGTGCAGGATAGAAACTGCCAAAATAACGAGAATAATTCATCACGTTAGCATTCCCAATGGATTATTCATATTGCCCGAAATTTTAACGATCTACCCACGATATTTACGAAAAAAAAAAAAACCATCGACAAAGAATACGAAAAATAATACATTCGACTACGTTTGCTTGATCAAGTTTTTGTTTCGTTTTCTAACCAGTCGTTGATAGAAAAAAAGGGGGGGGGGGGGGAAATATCACCACCGAGCACAGCATGGGACATTCGGGAATTTTAAAATTCCATCGATAAATCAATGAACGAGAGTTGTAACTCTCGGTGCCTACACGTCGTAAAGTTTCGTATAATTCCCCAACGGGGCTGAAATTGCCGCAAAGACCGATGGCAAGAGTGAAAACAAATTTGCGACTTGTTTGCTATTTTTTTTTTTTCCCAAAGATTCTTATTCGCGTGAATTCCGTGTGAATTCGGAGAACGAGACAAGAAGACGTAAAACAGAGAGGGTTCATTAAGAAAATAAATGACCCCGCGGTTGCCAGTTTGTGCGTAGGCACGTGCGTGTGTTGGCAGAATCCGTATCCATACCTACAGCGCGGTCAACGAGCAAAGTCAAAGTATATATTGCAAAAAAAGAGAAGCATGAGATTTGGAAACATTTTAATCGGTTTTTGTGAATTCGCAGTGTGGATAATTTTCTTAATCCATCGGGTGATGAGTGAATTATTTTTAACGAAAATTTTAATAACTCTTTTATCCCCATTTAAATTCAATTAATTTTTTCGCCAATTTTTTAGATGCACATGCATTCTGATGCATTTTTCGTCAAATTTTAGATGCACCTGAATTTCTATACATTTTCGGACGAATTTTTTAGATGCAAATGCATCTGAAATGCATCTTTGAAAAAATATGAATGCACATATGCGCTGCTTATATACTGCACATATTTAAAAAAATGCATATGCCTTTTGAATGCATCTCTGGAAAAAGTCAACCGCGCATGGATCTTTTTATGGACTCTGGCAAAAAGTGTTGATGCAGATGCATTTTTAGTGCATCTTTGAAAAAAAAAAATCATTCGAACATCATGGGGTTTTGGAAAAAACGAAAGCAAAAGGATCTCGAGAGACTTTCGCTCTTTTTCTCAGTCATTTCGGCCTTGCTCTATAAGAAGGTTCGAGCTGCATCGAAAAATATTCTCAAAGAGTTTTAAACGGAGTGTGTACACACACACGCACGCACACACGTATATAGGGCAAAACGAAGAGGCTCGCCAATAATTTCGAGTGTTTACGATCCCGTGGTGTTTATAAGAAGGCGGATGAGGCTGCGTGAGAGAGGACGTTTTACGAGCGTTTTATGAGCGTCATTACATCCTTGCAGTGGCTGCTCTCGAACGAGAGAGGGATCCACTCGCCCGCGGTTTCATTCTCGCGATTATCACGAAATGACGCGAGCCTCACGGATCAACGGATTCCCGAAACTAGGAATTAAACAAGAGCTCCCCCCCCCCCATCACTCCCTCTCTGCAGCCTCGTCTCGTTAGTCACCGGCATATAGAAAGGGTAAAATTAGCGAACGAGATATGTGCATGCGAAACAAAAAATTTTAACAACCCGAAAAAAGACACAATCAGTTAAAAAATCGTCTATTTTGCCCGAGGCTCTGAATTCCTAGCCCTGCTGGTGGATTCATTAAGGAGTGTACCAGAAAATTGAAAAATTAACCAATCAAGCAATCAAAACAATTTTTTTCCAAATTATGATTCATGAGTTTTATGAGTAAAATACCTGAAAGGAAGTATGTAACGCGAATGAAAATCATCTCCAGAAGTCTTTGAAAAAAAAAAAATAAATATTCGTCCTTATCAGTGACGCATGTTTTTCCGTTTAAAAAAGACAATTTTGAAAGTCCATTTCCTCCTAGACTTTCTTCGTTCTCAGGATCCCTCAATCCCCTCAAAACCCCTCAAACTATCTAAGAATAGACTCTTGGATTGATTTAAGAGGAGAAAAAAGTGTCGTTGGGTCAGACCGTAGAAAGAACTCTCAAGTGAAGTAATCGAAAATAAGCCCTCTTTGTGGATATAGACAAACGGATAGTGAGAAAGAGAGAGAGAGAGAGTGCTCATAATCGGTAATGGAGTAAAGTGGCGAGAGAGGAAAAAAAAAGAGAATCCTTCGGATATTGCTGCAAAGGGAGAAAGAAAGGGCCCTAAATACAGAGACCATCGAAACGCGGAAAGAAATTATCTTTCTTCCTCCCTCTCTCTTTCATTTCTCTCGATTTTTTTTTTTTTTCGTTTCTTTTTGTTCTCGTCGTAGCCGAATCCTCATCGTTTGACCACTCTTTCGCTCTTTCCGTGTGCCGAGCAACCGCGGCACCTTTCATCCTCTCTCGCCTTATGGACCATCCCGGGTTACGAGAAAAAAGAGAGAGAGAGAGAGAGAGCGAGAGGCAGGGAAAACGGCGCCGTGGTTATATATACACTCGCCCCGAGGAGACACTTGCCCTCCCACGTATCCTCCCTGGTCCTGATGAAACGAGAACGTCTTCATCCTCCAGAGCAGTCGGTACTCTTACAAAGGGGAGGGTTTTTTTTTCTCTCTCTCTCTCTCTCTCTCTGAACCAATTTGTCCCGCGACATGCCACAATTTTTTTCATAATTTTTTGAATGATCAATTAATGATAATGGTAATTAATGCAATATATCAGCGATTAATTTATTATTAATATTATTAATACCAATATTCAAAAAATTTCATTTTTGGTAATTTAAAAGAGATATTATTTAATAATTACCGAAGAATTGATAATTGATGAAATTATTATTATGTTATTATTTAATTTTTATTTCTCGATTTTGCTTTAATTTTCAATTTTTCCGATCGCTATTATGAAAAAATAAAAATGAAAAATAATTTTTTTCATCCAAGTTTCAGAGTGGATCAACGCTCGTCCAGGTGAGACAATTGGATTTACGAAGTTTCCGGGCAATGTATATTATTCTATCCCCCCGCTCCACTTCACTCGCAACTCAATTTCGTAGCTCGCGCGTGGAATCTCTTCTTAAATGTCTATAATTTGCATGGAATCTCGTTACAAAGCACGCAGCTGCACCCACCAGAGATAGCATCAAGAAAAAAAAAGCACTGACCCTATTTCTGATTTAATCTTTCGACAATTCTCGACGATCAATTTCTTGTTACCGATCTTTCATTCCTTATATTTCTATTACGCTTCGAGCTCTAATTATTTATTACTTTAACGGCTCATTATATTCCTCTCGAACGTTTTCACGTCGTGAAATACAAAACTACACTAATTTTACGTCATAACGCTTCGAAAATTTCTCGATACTCATTTTTTATATCAGAATATTTTTTTTCTAATTTTGAATAATTCATTATTTTTTACTTTTCATTGGCCATATATCTTCTCCGACGCTGTCTTGTCATATGACCACAGATCCTTTATAGCAATAATAATTTCTCATTCCTTTGTGTCTTTTAGATCTCATTCGCGCCTTTTATCTCCATTTTCATTATCAATTATTCAACATTATTATCTATCACTATCGATTGTTGGGCATTTTTTTTTATCCATCTCTCGAAGATTTTCTCGCAATAAAAACGGTATATCACTATCGATGGAAGCGATAAACACCAAGCGTCATCACCATCGCAATATACACCGTTTTCTCCGCATTTCTAAGACCCCGTGGAGCCTCGAATATTCCGTTAACGAGAGATTGCAGTCTCTCGAAAGCCCAGAGGACGTTAAAGTTATATATACATGTTTTGCGCGATACCAGCACTGGAAATCGGTGTATCGTCATTGAGCAAACAAAAGGGCGCAATGAACATATACTCGAGGTATCGAATCAATTAGGATATGCCCTTTTGATTGTTGCTACAGGAGCAGTCAGGGTATATCTTTGTGCATTTGTTTGTGTGTGTGTGTGTGTGTGTGTGTGTGTGTTGGATGAATGTTACGCTGGAAGGTGTAGAAACGCATTGAACCGTAATGAGGAGAAAATTAGTGGCAACGGTTGGCTGTACAGGCGCTTGATTTCTTCGTGTAAATCGATTAGCTCAATGGCGTGCCAAGAGATACTTCCTTATTCAGCCTATCTCATATCCATCCTTATTCTCATCACGCTGCGCGCACCTCTGGGTTCATTTTTTTTCAATTCTCTCTTTTCTCTCTTCTTAATTCCGGTACTTTAGAAATCGTATGAATCTGTGTACAACCGATACAAGATAGAGTCTATATCTCGATGCATGCGGGAATGAGATTTCCGGCTGCTCTATGAGCCAGCCATCCATTCAGAGGATTACGGTCATGGGGCGAATTGGATGTTACGTACATGTGTTTATGTACTTCTCGAGAGTATATACTCGATGGTACAGCAGCGGCAAGTTTTGCCAGCTCGAGAGTCCGCTGAGAGGATTATATATATATATATAAATTCATAGATAAAGACACAGAGAGAGAATAAAAATTTCCGCCTTTATGCCGAAGGTAAAGTTCGTATTATAACTGCGCGCTCTTGGGCAATGCGCGAGAGCTCCAGAGCGGAAAGGACCTGTGCATGGAAGAGGTGCAAGAAATAAGGTTCTCACCAACGGACGCTCTGATTTTACTGCTCCGGCAGAAATCTAGAGAATCGTGGAACGACACCCGAGGCTATATACGTATGGCGATTACCCTTTTTCTTTTTGCGAAGTTCTGGAATTTTCTTAGTATGCTGCGTTTCCTTTGGATTCGAGAAGGACGATTTTTTTTAGTAAACTTCGGAAAGAGCAAATCCGGAGATGAGGATAGACGTTTTTTTTTTAAATAACGAAAATTGTGTTTTTTTTTTTTTTTTTCGAAAAAATGAATACAAGGTTTTTCGAGATTTATGTGAGATTTTATGAAAATAAATGGTCGTAATGGCATCCAGGATAAAAATCTTTACTTGGATAAATATGCTTGACCATTTGGGGGTGGGATTTTTATTATAAATTGAACGTTGGGGTAAATTTTTTGAGGAAAACACGTTCAAAAGCATATTTAATTATTCCGTTGGTATGTAGAAAAGTCAGTGTTTTATATAAATGTATCAAAGTCAGGTCTCTCTGAGCACGGAAAGTTTCGTTACAACGTAGAGGTGCGCGAGGGTTGACCGTTAATTGAGCGTTTCGAGTATACACGATACAAGCTATAAGGGGCAAGCACTCACTCTCTTGCTCTCTCGAGCGACGTGTATAGCGTCTTGCGAAATTATGAGCTTTATCGAGTATGAAATTAAGACGCGAGCATGCGGTTACACCTGGAGGCGGCGGCTCTGTAACGTCATTTTATCGCGAGGTGATTCAAACCACCCGCTATACGCGCGCGTATATGTGTGTATCAACGTTACGACAAAACGTACGAGAGAAAATTACGACGATTCCGAAGGGTCCTCGATGGGAATTTTTTTTTTTTTTTTTCTTACCGGCTTTGTGCGAGGGTGAATTTTACATTACCCAAGGTGTATAAGTAAAACCAATCGATACCGCAGTCGCGTCTTTATACACGAGGAGTATGAGTAACGAGCTCTCTCTACGGTATAAAGCCCTTTCGAGCCACCCGGAGCTCGGCATAAATGAGCCCAGAGCTCTCCGAGTGAAGGGAGCGAGACAGAAAGAGAGAGAGAGAGAGAGAGAGAGAGGGATATGGAAAATTAACGCGTTACGCGTTGCACGCTCTACAGTATGCGGAGGAGTGGTTAGTGCATGTAATACGAGTGTGGTACCGAGTCGTGAGGTGAGGCAAAGACCCTCGTCGCACTTTGACCTTCGTAACTGGGATATGTATGGGGAATTACAAAAAAAAAAAAAAAAAAAGCCTTTTGCGTATTCTCGATAAAGTTTGAAAGAAATTTCCTCATTTTTAAAAACTATTTTCTCGTGGGCTTGAAAAAATCGAAGCGATGGAACTCATTGAGATATGACTCATTCTTGTAAAATAGACTTTTTCAACTTTTACAAATTGACGCATCGATTAAATTGGCTCTCGGAAAAATTTCGTAGGCTGCCGTGCTTGTCAATGTTCTTACAGAATTGTTCAAGTTACGAGATTTTTTGAAAAAGCATTTTTTTTTTGGTTCTGCAGTTAAAGATTATCGATCCACTCCATCGTGGCTGCATAACGATCGTCTTGAGGGGGTTTCACGATGCAAAATTTTCTGATATTTTGAATTCTACAGTGGATAATAATAATGAGTCTTGCGGGTTTATCCGAACAATAAATGTGTGCATGTGAAAAGCATGAGAAGCACTGGTAATACAGGCTGCCAGGAAGAGCCAAGATGAAGGGAGAAGAGAGAGATAGATAGAGGGAACTTTGGCTGCTGTAGATCTTAGCCCTTCGAGACCTATGCACTTCGACCCCTCATTTTAATAACATCGAAGAGCTCTCTCGAGATAGGTTTATTACACGAATCGCGCCCAACGATACGGACGATGATGGTCGCTACGGTGAAACGCGCTACTTCTATCGAAAATTTTTTTTCAAATATTTATTTCAAAGTCAAATTAATTTATTATCAAAAAAAAAAAAAATATCTAAAATTCCTAGAGAATTTTTGAACCCGAAACCTCTCGTCTTTTTTAAAAAAGCATTATTTTATACTGTAATTGTAATTGAAAAAAGTATTGATAATTGAATTTTGATAAATTACGACTTATTTTTTACTGTAATTAAATTTTCTATCAAGGAAGCTCTTGAAGAACCATAAATTGTCTTTTTTTTTTTACTGGAAAATCCATATCTAGGGAATTTTTACCTTTAATAATATTTTAATAACTACAGTAGAGTTGAGAATTTGAGAGAGACTGTATGGAAAGCGATACCAAGTACTCGTGAAAGAGATAATTGTTATAAAACCCCATGGCACACACACGTCGTGATCAACGCGATTATTTCGCATTTATCGATCGGGACGTTCAATTATTGGCACATATACCGCGATTTTAATGAAGATATACTCCTGTATACCATATAAATAATACTCCATAATGGTACATCTAGCACATATATATATATATGTGAATATTGCTGTACAGACTGGTTCAATTCGATATGGGAGACTCTTTTTTTTCGCAATTATTATTAATTATCCCCGGAGTAAGATATACAGATGGCCCCGAGGCGATCGCCTTGATCCGAGGCATGATCGATTTACGGAATAACGCAAGAAGCGGTATAGCCTGTCCGTCGAAAGTACGTTTTAATAAACCTGGAACTTCACGGTTAGTTCTTTCTGGTGTGTCGAGGGGACTTTTTTTCCCCGTTTTCTCTTTCATATCTCGCGGCTTAAAAAAAAAAACTGTCCCAACGCGAAGGAAAGTCGTTTGTATTTTCAGGTTCACGAGCCAACAAAATCATGTAAAAATTACGAATTTTTCGATAATTACGATTTTTCATTTCATTATTTTTCTTTCTTTTTTTTTTAAATAAAAATCGATGAATAATTGATTATCCGCTGTGTGAGTCGAGAGCAATATTCGTTTCGACGGAGAGATTTAGACACGATTTAGTTTTGCATTCTTTTTCGTCTCTCGATATCCAAGCGTAATTACAAATTGCCATTAATCACTCCCCGATTACTCATATGGTCCGCATAATATACGTTTCTCGATGCCTGGGAAACGCTTTCACGTATTCAGCCTCGAAGAAAGTTTTAATACAATTATAACCGAGTAATCACTTGCATCATCTTCTTCCTCGTAATCTCCGACTCATTTATGCAAACAAGACACTAGATGGAGAATTTTAATTAAAAATTTCGCCATCCAGATTTTTTTTTTTCATTTAAAATTTAATATCTCGTGTCTTCAATTGCTATTTGACATATTGTTTGGAGCAAGAAATCATCAAAGCTGAGAATTCTCGTTGGCAAAAGTGTTATGGCCAAAAAATTTATAACTTTTTGCCGCTGATGATATTTATATTTGTTCATATTACCCTCAAGATTTATGTGAGTAATATAAAAAAAATGTGTTTTCAATTCATAAAATTTTTCGGGCTCGATGTATGAAACTCGTGAACTCGTATCTTTGATACGAAGAATATAATATAAATTTATACCGGTCGTAGTGAGTTAAGAATGGTGAAAAACGATAGAATGGGGGGGTATAAAAAGAGGGACGAATGATTACGGGGAAACGATTACCCGCGCGATTACCGCTGTCGGACGTTTAAAGCGACGTCGTCGTTTGAATATTCGAGCAGCCAACACAGCAGCCAAGTTCTTCCTCCTTTCTTCTTCTTCTTCTTCTTCTTTATCTCTCTCTTTTAACCTTCATCTGGCTTCTGCAGCCCTCTTTATACATTCGTGAGGGCATAATCGGTCATTTTCTTTCTCCCTTCATCCCTTATATTCCCACACTGCATTTCTATCCAACGTTAGATATGTACATATATATATATATATATATATATATATATATATATATATATATACACATCAGTTACGACCAGCATAGAATCCCTTTCGCGTGCATGCATTATCATTATACCCGTATATGTTTCTATGTGTTTAGGTTCGCGGCAATTCTCTTCGACCTTCTTGTTCTGCCGTTCAGAGAATTCACTATAATTATAGCAGTTGTTGTTCGATAAATCGAACGCAATGAGCATCGTGTAGTATTCTCCATGTTTTTTTTTTCCAAGATCAAGGTAGAACTGTCGCAGCTGTTAGTCACGCAACAGTTGCGGTATGAAAATGTTGAAACATCGATATTTTAATTTCCGTGAAGTATATTAATAATTGTGCATATAAAATGAGATTGTTCGAGTTAATTCTTCACGTGTACCGTTGAATATTGAGGCATGCAGGACGAATTCGTATTATTTGAAAAGGAGGAAAATTTCAAACGTAAAAAAGTACTCGCTATGGAAATTCTCAAAAAACAAAAAAACTAATGTATAAAATAGCGTTTAATGAAATATAAATTTATATTTTTTCGCAGCAAAGAATGCTGTAGAATCGCACGTAAATTTTTTTTCGTGGAGTTACTGCGTTGGTTTTTTTTTGTTAATTGAAGAAAAACGAGTGGGCGAATTAGTTGGATTTGTTTCCTTTTTTTTAAATTATTCAAAGTTTTAAATTATTAAAGTTTCATTACACCAAAGCATAAAGGTGAACACGAGAGCTCACCCCTTACTTGCTCATGATAATTTACTTTCGGTATAATATTATACACGCGTTTGCGTCGAGTTATACCTGTGTATGCGGAATCACGAAGAATCGTGACCGATCGATTCGCCACGGCGTAGACGAGACACGCGCGATATTACAATATTTAGACGTGTAATTCCAGTTACGAGATTAGAATTTATGAAAAATAAAATGGAATAAAAATTAGACGTTTACGTGATAAAATGCCATGAGAGCGTGAATAACCAATCCCTTCGCCTAACACTGAGAGCAATTAAATTGTCATTCTTTTCTCACAACTTCTCCATCTCGCTTCTCTCACGATAAAATTGTCGTATGAATTCGAAAAATGATGCACGTCCTGAAATTTGACGATTCGCGTCGTAAAAATGTCTCTGCAGCGTTCTAATTGAATTATCATATGTTCATTATATCCACTGAATTCCCTACGTTAATAATAATAATATAATAATAACTTGTGATTTATGTATTGTCGTTAAAATTAAAGGAGACGAAAGGACGAGGAAACGAATGTGTGAAATTTATTTGCAAAAAGAAGCGAATGTGAGAATGAAGAAATTGCGGAATTTGCGAATTTACGTTCTTTCCGTTGTGGGGGGGGGGGGGGGGGGGGGGGGGAGAGAAAACGAATATAAGATATGTAGGCAGCGAAAAAAAATGTGAAAGAGAGCGAGAGAAGGGATGGCGGGGCGAAAAAGTGCGGAGAATCTTCTCGATGCAAAAGGATATAACGTATTTTGCGGCGTGGAGATCGCGACGTAGATTTATCTTGGCGACGACGGGCCGAGCGAGAACGCGATCCTCCTGGATTCCCCTACAAGTACACCCGAGACAGTGGCGGCGCTCTGCGGTATAGAACGCGTCACAATGTCACAAAACGAAGGAAAGAATGAAAAAGGGAGAGTGTGGCTCTTGCATTTGCAACGGTCGCCAAGTTGCATATCAGAGAGGAAAAGAGAAAGAAAACTCACGTTTGAGTGCCAGGGCACGATGCTTCTTTATGCCACTTTGGTTTAATTTTCAGTTTTATATGCGATAAATAAAAAGTGAAAGTAGCTCACTCGAATCACCGATAGATTCCCCGCCACCTCCCATAGACTTTCCTGTGAATAATTATTTATAATTTTTCCTATTTTTCTATAACTTCATTGAACCCCGAACTGATCAAGATGGCAATTTTACGCGTTTGACTTTCGTCACGAAGTTCAAGTTGTCCGCGTCTCTGTCTTTATAATTCGGTTTGTGCACGTGTGTCATTAACCTTTATAGATGAGTCACACCTTTTTTACTCAGACTCATTTTTCAACATTAAATTTTATCACCATTCCCCTTTCCACCCTGGTGCAAAGACACATATATGCAGCAAGGAACAATTTCGCTTTCGCGATTCTCTCTCGTGTGTTATTCTTTTCAGGCTGCGAGGCAAATATATCCCGCGCGTGTATATATACACATTTATATATCCATCTTGCGCCACTACGGAGAGTCTTCTCTTGCCCCGAGGTTTTCTCTCTCCGTGGCGCTGAAAGAGAAGAGGAGAGAGAGAGAGAGAGAGAGAAAAAAGTCGGCTGACGCGTTCCTCCGGATCTCATTTACAGTACAAATTAGTTGTAGGCCGGTCCGGGGTATCTCTTAATGGTCGGCCAGCACGCAAAGAGCGCTTAGGTTTAATGAAGACCGCGCGTTATCCGTGACGAACCCCTCTCATATCCCCCCCCCCCCCCGCCCTTCGCAATCCTCCATTAACCCTTTTTCGCCTGCGGTATTCACATTTTGAACGTAATATGCGCCAGCACAATACACGCTGATACGCGATGTATATGTACAATCAAGAGCTGCGTGGGCAATCATTCTTTCCTCGGGTATTCGAAACGCATATATGAACAAACAGTTAACACGTTCTGGAGACGAGTATAAGGAATTTTAATTTTTGCGTGTAAGAATGTTTTGAGGTTATGTGCTGTTGCCTATCATTCCGGTCTTTACCGGAGATGTAAATGTTACACCGGGGGCACTCTATTCAGCGCTATGGGTCCACGTAATTTTGCACCCTCTTGGCCTTAAACTGCAGGAATTTCCATGGAGGAGTTGGACCAAGATAAGGGCAACGGACAATTAAATCAAATTTTTGTATCGTCGAAAAGGGAAAATCGCCGTTGATGCGGCGAGTTATGGTCGTGAAAGTTTTTTTTTTTTTTTCAATCGGTTATTCGACACTTTACAGTGTGGGCGGTCGTATCATAGACACGCGTGAAATTTGCTTTATGCACGTGAGCTTTTTTTTCATACTCCGCGGCGATAGGTATATTTTCTAAAGCCCTCGTGAATGCGTGTCGCCTGTAGTAAAGGTTTTTCGTACCTACGCATGCACATATAGAAGTCCGTAGGTAGTGTAAAATATAACTATATACACATATGCGCGTACGTGGTATTGAGCTGCCGCGCGTATATATGCGAACGGCACCTAAAGACTCCTGTGAATGCGAGTTAAACGAAGATTTATGCCGCGCCGCGTAAATATAAACAACAATATGCAATCTCGGCTCATTGTCCGGCATAGCAAGGATCAGCGCAGCACACCACCACCATCGGGAGAGAGCCTCGCGTTGGTTCTTTCGCGAACGCGAAACCCCGCGACTAATATGCGCGCGCGACCACGCGAAGCATTAAAAAAAAGCCTCAGGTGAGCACCGCGTGCATTTAGCTTCTCAGCTTCACTCTACCGCCACCAGTATGCGCAAAAACTTTATTTCCCCCCCCCCCCCCTTTTTTTCTTCCTCTACCTCTTCTATGCTTCATCTTCTTGTTGTTTTTTCTTAGCGTGTTCTTACGCCGCACTTGCGCAAATTTTATACGGATCGATCGCAGGCCTAAACGATCGGGGAATGTATATAAAGGAAGGCTTCGTGAAAACGATTTATCGCGCCATTATGTTTTCCATGTGTATGCGCCATTGTAAATGATTTTCCGATGTCGTATAGATACGTGTCAGAGTATACTGCTAATCTTGGATGCAGATTCTCCTTATTGAATAAGGAAGTGTTAATGACGAAAAGGATATTCGAAGCTGTAGGTAGCAAGAATTATGGGGTACCACGGGCTTTAAGTCTCTTCGATGGTTTTTAAAATGATAATTTTCACGTAACCACGTGGTTGACTTAGCTTCGAGGCTTCAGGAATCACAAATTTTAGGAATTATAGAGGGGTTGGAGTTTCTTTTAATGCTGGGGGAATCGAAAATATGCCGGGACCATCTGGCTACTTCGATTTTTTTTCTGGAAGGATCACAAATAGGTAACCCACGTATACGTTTGCTTCAAAAGAGTTCAGTTAGAACAAATCTTTAGAAGCCACCGTCTTAAGTTAGCTTTCAGGCTTCGGGAATACGAATGTAAGGTAATCACCGCGTTAATTCAACTCAACAGCTTAATTTCCCCCGTTTTACGAGATTCCCCTGTACTAAGAACACGCATTAGTGATCCATAATCCCCCCCCCCCCTGCTTCAATATCCCGGAGAATACAGCTCATTCTCATGACTCAGCATATCATTGCTCTTTTTTTTTTGTAAACAAAGTGATTCGCCCGCACACTCTTGATTGGCAGGTAGGACGAAAGTATGTATGTAGAATCTCCATTACAGAGTCATGCTGTGGGCTCAGACTATATAATATGTGTATAGCTGACACTAATAAAGCGACGACTGTGTAACAATCGAGCGCGTTTTCGATCACGCGTGGGGCTTTGTTACTTACGCTCATGTCCTCCATACTGCAATTTTCGACACTTCTGCTGCAAATACAGCCAATTCGCGTGTGGCTCTGTTGTTGTTTTTATTGGC
Organism: Rhorus exstirpatorius; assembly: GCA_963564615.1. NCBI lineage: Eukaryota > Metazoa > Arthropoda > Insecta > Hymenoptera > Ichneumonidae > Rhorus > Rhorus exstirpatorius. The sequence goes on from OY751316.1 coordinate 11,667,335, forward strand.
GGTACAGTGAGACGTTTACGGGTTTTTTTTTTAATCCTTGATTCTTGGAGCTTCCCCACAGATCCGTGCGAAAACGACCGCGACACACACGCGAATATACTTCCCCCCTCGAGCTCGTTTTCTTTTATGTACTTTTTTTTAACTCTTTTCTTCCTCAAACAACACTTTTATCCTCCCGACTTAATCACTCAATTCACGAAATTCTTTGTAGCGCGACTGTATCATTAACGGGTTTTAAACATTTTTTTTCGAAGATCGGGAATCGCTCGTTTTATGCCGAACGATAATTCGATTCACGAATTTGAGATAATGATGAAGGTATCTTTTGTTAAAATGCACTAAAAGCGTGAGAATTTCGTGACGTTTGAAAATTCATCGAGACGATTCGTCGTCGATTCGGTGAAATCCCGAAAACGACGTCGTCGCTCGTCGTGGCACTCTTCAACCACGAACGACATCGTCTCCACCAGCGTCGAACTCACCCACAGTCGGGTCGCCACTTTTACGAAACAAAATAACGCGCACGATAACACAAACACAAGGACGCAGAGATACACTTTGCTTCACCGCACCGAGGAAACAAAAAAAAAAGACGACAGTGATTTTGTTAATTTATCGCTATTAAATTCTCTCGATCCTCGTCTTATTCGTCGCACGATTAAAAATGATCAAGACGTTTCTTTCGATCCTTCACAATAATCCTTTCCTCCTTGCCGCCACATGGGAGCAAAATACATTTCATCCTTTCTCTCCCTCGCCTTTTCCCACAGCTGATGCGCTTATAAATATTGATAGATTCGGAGCTCACGAATTAATATCAAGTTTTTTGCTCCATGTCCTGAAGCTTTTAGGATCTCGCTTATTAGTTGTTTCCAAAAAGACGAAAAAAAAAAAAAACATACACACACACACATACACCTTTTCAAGAAACGACTTTCATCCTCGCGATCTCTTCTTGCGAAGAAATTCCATATAGAACACCATGTCGTTGATTCGAAGAGATGCGAAGGAAAAAAAAAAACAAAAAATATATCCTCGTCACTGGTGTACGACGATAGAAAGAAGGAGGAAGAACGAGACGGGAAAATAAAATATTTCGTACAAACTTTTTGAAACCCGCTGGGCGATCTCCGGGTTACAAGCCCGGTGGTTTCGTATCGAGAGGGAGAATGGGGTCTTATGGTTGCGAAAGAAGAGACCACACGCGCACGAACTCACGCTCTTCGGAAGTCACCTTTCCCTATCTCTTCCTCCCTCGATATATTATTTTCGTTATGACGTACACGTTTTTTTTTTTCTTTAATTACACGTAGCGAAACCGACAAGCAAGAAAAAGCTATTCTTTCACGTTTCGTTCGTATTCGCGACAAACGAATCGACGTTTACAAGAATGCGTGTACGTCGTTATGGGTCAGGACCGGAGTTCGAGAACGAAACTTGAACGTTGCGCGAATAGTGGAGCCGCGAGAGCGCGTGGCTATATGCCAGATCGAAGCGCTCGTTCGCACGGCCGTTGCCCGACTGCTCGCCTATTCACTGTTTTCTTGCCCGGTTCCCTTGCTCGCTTGGGTTGGCCTTCCTGTTGGATTGCGCGCGCGCACCACGGATACCACCACCAGCACATGCCCGGAACGAAGACGCACACACGGCACGTGAGAGACCACGGTGAATCCCCTGGCTCTCGATGGGAGCGAGATGAGAGTCGCGAGGATCGGATGGATCGAATAGGGAAATGCGCGTACAGATGCAGAAACTTTGATGATGCACAGGGAGCATTTGTACGATTCTAGGATCTTATAATTAAACCCGATGCACGCATGAGGTTGCGATTTTTATACGAAATTAGATCGCGCGCTGTTCAAAGAGTCATCGACTATCGGGGCAAGATTGAACATGGGAGGAATTTTGGAATATGTTTTGCATGTTTTTTTTTTGCCAACGCGTTGGTAAAACTCTTCCCAAAATTAGCGTAACATCAATCATACAGTTTTTTTTTTTCCGTAAAATAATTAGCAAGTCAACCACACTCCGGAGCAGCCTCTCATAAAGTCCGCCGCTCCGAGTTTCTGTGATAACCATTTTCGGCAAATCTTCACGCACGAAAAGTTTGGTGAAAAAAAAAGAACAACTTCCCGTATCGTTGCGCATCGCGTGAGTATGCAAATTTCTGCGATCTACCGGAATTGAGTGAACGATTAACCGAAGCTCTCGCTGGAAGCCGGGACGTTTCGTCAGATAAAATCCAACTTTTTCGATGGATTATTTATGGTTCGTTGAATCTTCGAAGAGGGCCGAATAATAACAATAATAACGATGACGATATTGATAGTGCATGGAATGACGGGATAAGAAGTGTCGAGAAAACGGTGTGAGAGAATTTGTTAGCTGTTCGAGGATCGAACTTCTCGGGATTCTCAAACGCTTATAGCGCATTATCTCCGGACGACGAGGGAGAGAAAAAAGCCCCAGAAGCAACCAGAGGCTCGCGGATGGGCAATGAAAAAAAAAATGAAAAAAAAAAAAAAGAGAAAATCATTTGCACCACCAATATATCGAAACGGAGCCAAAAGAAAAACACCCATAGCCATGCAGTCTCTCGGGAGAAAAAGATCGCGGCAAGTGAGATTTTATTATATTTACGAGGCCTTATCGAGGCAATCCAACAATATTGATTCCGGGCTCTCCCTCTTTCTCTCTTTTTATTTTTTGTTCTCGCGGGACCGGCCTCTGGAGATCGCGGATCTCCGAAGAACGCCCTTTAGGCGTTATAGGGCGAATCTCCCTCTCTCTCGCATTATAATCTCGCACTATACGATAAGCCAAACATCGTACAGGCTGTACAAAAATTGGTAATTTTTTGTTTCATCTATGATAATTACAAAAAAAAAAAATTCCATAGATTTTTTAATATCACAAATTTCATAATGCTACGAATTTTCGTAATTTCATTCATTATTCATAAAATAATAATAAGAGGTGAGAGATTCACGATGTGGCCGAAACGTGTGAGAAATAATCGGCTTCGATGTGCGTGAGTTTCAATGCCCGGGGGTGAGAGGGGGAGGGGGGTTGAAAGCACGCGAGAGAAAGAGCGAGAGAGAAATAAGTCTCGCGGGTGGGCTCGTCCGATCGGGCCGAGAGAGCCAGAGAGACGCAAGCGAGTTCTTCGCGTCCGGTCGATCGCGGTCGATCGGTGAAAACGTCGGCGACTGGGAGAAAATATTCAACGTGTAGAAAGAGGAGGAAGAAGAAGAAGAAGAAGAAGAAGAAGAAGAGGAGGAGGAGGAAGAAAAAGCAGCCGGTCGACCTCGGTGGTGTCCATTTGTTCACTCGGACGTTTCGGAATTCTGTACGCACCAGATTCGAGGTCCGCGATAACGATAGCGCGCCCTGGCTCTTCTTTTTCTCTATAACATTAGTTACACACACACACGCACACACACACACACAAACGCATCAATGCATCCGGTAGGATTTTAAAATACCGTAGTTGTGTATACAAAAGCTTGTGCATTTTTCAACCTTGCGTAATCCAGCGCTAGGTCGGGATCTACAGGAACGAATGAAAGAGAGAGAGAGAGAGAGAGAGAGAGAGAGAGAGAGATAGAGAGAGAGAGATAAATGAATGAATTAGAATTTAGTGAATCGAGAGACGAAAAATTGATGATTTATTCATGCGTCGACAAATAATTTGACAACGATTGAATCTTCAAACACGATGAAACCCGTTATAAAACCGAATTAATGAAAAAAAAAAGTAATTATACAGAGAAAACTTGAAAAACCGCGGACCACACCGAACGATGAATCACAGAGATGGAAATGTAAAGCGGAACAAAAAATTCGAGATGAAGAAAAAAAAATTGAAATTTTCCATCAAACGATTCGTTGAGTAAAAGAAAGTTTTTACGTGATAAATTGCTCAGATCTAACATGGGTATATCGCGAATATCGCGATCTCCTCGTGAAAAAAAAGCTAAATGTAAATTTATTATTATTGGAGATATTTCAATCTTGTATTGGCCTGATGATTACTAAAACCATAAAGCTCAATCAAAATGACGGGAGAAAAAAAAATCCCTGTAATTAAATTAACATATTCGTTGTTGTCGGGAAAGATTTTCCGGATATTTCGCGACAACTCGTCGTAGTATACTTGAGTATAAACACGTGAATTTACAGTACGAGAAATGCGAAGCTGGTACACCATGAGGGGGGGGGGGGGGACTCTCGTTGAACTCGCATAGAAAAATCAGCATCTTCCATGCGAACTGCACCGGCGCGGCGTGTGTATAGTCTGCCGTCTGCATGCTTTACGTTTATATATGTATACATGTATAGGAATAGAAGGTACAAAAGGATGGTCGAAGGAAAGGAAAGGGTAGAAAGATAATTGGCTGTGGGAGAGGGTAACAACGGGTTTGTATCAGTAAGAGCTTGTATATATGTGAACGAGTAAAAGAGAGAGAAGCTAAGAGAACGAATGAAAGCCGTCAAGTGTGTGAGAAAGAAGAGAAAATATGTTCGAGCATTCATATACATATACATATATAACATATATATCGAAATACGGGTGCCTGTGTGAGTGCATATAGAAAACCAAAGTCCCGCTCGCGCGGGACTTGCATCGTGATTTACGTGTGTACGAAGCAACGTGTGTAATTTCCTTACGCACTTACCTAGGCCTCACCGAGGGCTCTGTACTTGCGCTATCCGTTGCTTATACGAGTTTACACATACACACAGGCAAAAATACACCTACCGTCTACGTTACAAGCCTTACACACGTACATGGATATTTATATAATGCGTATAAAGCTAGTATGAAATTTTTCCTACGGCCAAATAGCTGAATAATGTTCGTACTGTACGAGGTTAAAAAAAAATAGCACGTACGATGCGCGAGGGTGGCTCTCTGAATCCTCATCGAGAGTTAAATAATTATATGAATTTTATTTCACTTCGTATGCTTCGTACGAATTGAATTTTTTACATCGAAAGACGGGGTCAGATATATTTATCGAAATTGACCGTGACCATCAACGATAACGCGCTAATTGCCGTTATAACTGAGAGGGTGTTTAGATTGTTCGCAAATGGAAAATCACGGTTTATAGAACGCGAATGGAATGTGCGTCATCGAGAATGAGATCACCGCATTTAGAAGCTTCGTAATTCAAGAACGGCTTCAAGCGATCGATATAAAAAATAATAGTAATACGTAAATTCCGGACACACACGTTTCTTCTCAACTTGCATCTGCTCTTATCCTAAGACACGCCTATATATCTCGACAGTCTGATTGCATGAACATTTCCCGATAGCTCAGCGTCGATTGTCCTTTCATTAGCGATTATCTTTCCTACCTATAGATACGTTTCACGACTACCGCGAATCTTCGTGTTCCCCCGTTGCGCTGGGGGGTTACGTTCAACCTTCCGCAACGAGAACCGTAAATATTTTTCTCATTCTGTCTTTCTTTAACTCGCTATATAATCGCGCTTGCGAGCTCAACCACTTCAAGATGTTTAATCAGTGTGTATACGTGAATGTGTCTTTATGCCGCGATGGAATATTTAATCCGTGTGTTGTCGTCCGCTAACCGATCGACGTCATGAACCATGCTATCGTATATACTCGCGGAGACTAAACAAGCGCAGCAGCCGAGGTATCAACCGAGAGTATACTAACATACAGTTAATAAAACGGCAAGCAGCATCGGGGAGCCACGACTTCCCGATGGAGCTGCTGTTACATAGAGAAGCACACGAGGTTGTGCAGTTTGCAGTTGGGAAGAAAATGAAAACAAAAAATTGAGCTGGAATAAATTGATAAAGATTTTGCGAGCCGTAGACTCGATGGCAGATTTTTTTTTTTAGGGAGAATAAAATGTGAATAGGGTTGGAAAATATGAGATGTCAATGCGCTTAATCGAGATTTTTCTATCTGAAAAAAATCCCTAGGCATTCATATATACGACTTATTTATTTATTTATTTTTGAGATCGACACGGAATTTTGTCAAACATAACGTCGCGTATTGGGCGCAACGTACCCGATGAATGCGGTATACAAGATCGAGGGTGGTTGAGAAGTATATAGTTAGGGCAGAAAAAAGACAAAAGAACAAATGAGAGAGTTCTCTTCGCGTGCCTTCGATAAGACGACAAAGCGCTCGCGTTCTCGTCGACCGGACTTTGCGATAACCCTCCACTTAACCGCGATATATACACCGGTCGTACAAAAGATACCAGAAACGGGGTGTAGGACACACGCGCTCTCGATCCGAAGGATTAGACATACCCGTGCAGAAATTTCGGTCGGGATCCAGGTGGATTCTGAGAAGGATCCCTATTTTCTGATAGGGATCCAGCTGCGGTCATCGGATCAGATCCCATGACTGAATGTAACATTTGCACATTGGAATCCGACAGGGACCCCTGACTGGATTTCAATTATGGTATCCAGTCAAAACCCGATCGAAATGTGGTTTATATCTGGCATGTATATAAAATCCCGAATAAATATTTATCTTCCGTAATTCAGGTTATAGGCAATTGTTTATTATTACCTGAGCTATAGAAAAAATTTAAACAAAAAAAAAACGTCGACACCGGGGTTTGAACACGTCTCACTACGCTTCGTTTGCGTATTGGACCCGAAATAAATGACGAAAAAAATTATATTTTATGAACATGAATGTTTCTGACATTTTTTATTGATGGTTGCTGTTCCGAGGATGATTTCGGTCGTTGAAAATTTATTTGCTAACCCGGAAAATGATTTAAAGACAACCGACCTACCTATCTGCCTACCTAATGAACTAACGCTCTAACCATGACGCTGTCGAATGCTTGTACATTTACTTCATAAATATCTTCTATACACTATACATGAGGCTGAAGCTAGCAGCGGTAGCGAGAAGCCAAAATTCAGGAAAGAATACGCATGACGGGAAAAATCTGAAAAAAATTAAGGAGTATTGTCTATCGATCCTGGAATACGATCGTGTTTCAACTTTTGAGTGGACGGACTTCTTTATTTATTTGTTCGTTAATTAACAATGGCTGGTGATAATTAAAATCGCACACATGACGGGAAGAATCTGGAAAAATTCAAGAGTATTGTCTATCGATCCTGAAACACAGCGTTTCAACTTTTGAGTGGACGGACTCCCTTGTTTATTTGTTTGTTAATTAACAATTACTGCTGATGATTAAAATCGCACGCATGACGGGCAAAATCTGAAAAAAATCAGGGGTATTGTCTATCGATCCTGGAACACGATCGCATTTCAACTTTTGAGTAGAAGGACTTCGTTGTTTATTTGTTTGTTAATTAACAATGGCTAGTGACAATTAAAATCGCACGCATGACGGGAAAAATCTGAAAAAATTCAGGAGTATTGTCTATCGATCGTGTTCCAGGATCGATAGAGAATACTCCTGAATTTTTTCAGATTTTTCCCTTGCTTTTTTTTTCTCCTTTTTCTCTTTATTTTTCTCTTGCTAAAATAGGAAATCGTTAGTCTCAGAGAAGTATATAAGCAAATTTATTCACCTTTAACAATTTTTCCGCTATGACTGTATGCAAAAAAAAACGCAAAATGACATTTATTTATTTATTTTCGGTAATGATTGATGCCAATGACGCTTTTTTACACCTGGCATACGTGTTTCGATGGAAATCAGTGACTAATAGTATATATTGCGCTTGAAACTCTATCCTTACAATTAATAATGAATTAAATTCAGCACACAAAGCTACTTTCCGTTCAGCAATATCGTTTACAACTTTTGAATCATCGAAGGTTCTTTTTATTTGAAATATGTCTCATGCCCATGGTCTCAAATTTTTCCTTCCAAAAAGTTCGCCATATAGACGTTAATTGGCTGTTAAAATTATAATAGTTCAATAAGCGGCGGCTTCCACTTAAGCTACAAAGTACCCTCTTCGCGAGGATGTCTTTTTTCAATCAAAACTTCAGTTTTAAGGGATGGGCGCATGAAAAATCAAAATTTTTTTTTTAAACATTTTTACCGCCACCGCCACCGCCACCGCCACCGCCACCGCCACCGCCACCACCACCACCACCACCACCACCACCACCACCACCCTAGGTACACCCTGAAAGAAAGTGGCGCCATAACCTACAAATTTTGTCACATCCACTAATCCGATTACGAAACGGACACCATATAGATTCCTATGTGGATACCGGTTTTGGGGAGTCCATGGAAAATCCCGATCGGGATATGGTCGGACTTGGGGTATGCCTAAAAAATTTCTGCATGGGTACGTGCGATAAAACCCAAGAGCACTCCCGGGGATTGTCAAGTCCATCGAAAAATCGATTATACGACAGATATCTTGAATTTTTTCTAGCCAACCGGGCACTTTGTGAATTACCGAAAAAAATTTGATTTAGAAAAAGAAAATAATAATAATTCAAAAATTTTCCTTAGCTCAATTGATCCAAGCGTTATTTCGAAGATCGTACGATCAAGCACAAAGAAAGATAATAAGCGCAATAGTTGATAATGCAAGTCCATTCAAAATAATATTTGTGACAATTTTCGTCCCTGAATAAGAAAATAAAAATTTGTCAATTTTTTTTTCACAGCTTGCTTTTTTCACAATACTCGTTTCCCCTATAGATTTGTGACGAGTTTAGTGTTCCCGATGAGTTTTCAAATCGATAAATCGAAAAAAATCGCTTTTGGTCATTAAAGAAAAAAATCTGAAGTTCAATAATCGTGAAATTCTCGATGGAATGTTTATCACGATTGTTATCAAGAATTGATTTCGCACGAGCGTGCTTCATCGAGTACGGTATAATCGTCTTTTTCCTCACTTTAACGCCACTGCCAGCCCGAAGATATGATGGAGAAAAAAAACAAAAAGATAAATAGCGAAAGGGATGGGATATCGGTATACCAAGACGCCTTGCAAGCTTCCTCCTCCTATAGGAGTATGCTTATACATATACGTATATTTAACTATTACTCACTATTTCACAGCTCTTCTGTACTTCTTTGCATATGGCTGTGCTACCAGGTAGCGAATAGTACAAGGGGTTCGCTCCTACATTCGCCATAGAACAGCAGGGCCCGTTACGAATTTACGATGTGATACGATATAGCGTAAGCGATGATAACAGCGGCGTCGAATGGTAATGGTAACGCTCCTGACCACGAGTTCTCCCTCTCTCCAGCTCCCCTAACACTGCGGTGCCTTGTGCATTGCGCAATATCTCTGTTTGCTACAAGCACGCACATATATTTTACTATTCGCGATACACCATTATATTATACTATACATCTTGTGCAGTATTTACCGTCTGCGTAATTATAAAATACATTTACATTCGGAGCTTCGACCCTCTCGTTAATTTCAAATTCACTCTATTCGTTTAGCCAGGCCTACTGTAATTTGATGTAAATTTTTTGTTAAAGGCCTTAATTCATTGGTTATATCGAAATTATTTCTTTATTGATTATTTAAAAAAAAGAAGCCTTTTTCCAAAGCAATGTTTAAATATTTTTCTTAATATCGAGAATAAATAAATAGAATGAGTTATTTGTGAGTATAATATGAGTACAATCACAGATCGAAAAGAATTTAACTCCTACATAATTGATAATTTATTTCGAAACAAATTACAGTTGTAATTGACGATACTGGGATCTCTGATTAGAAATTTTCTGACTCCTATTGAAAAATCCGACACTCGTGAACTCGGAAACTTCCAGACAGTCAAAAGAACCCTACACAAATAACCTGCCAGTGTACTATATCGTGTATGAGTATACATTACTTGGTACGTGTATGTACTTAAGAATTTTCCGACTTCCTCTTTCCTCCTTTTTATACTCCCTATCACCATCCTCCCTTATAAATGTCTCTACATCTCTCCGCATCTTTCACCTCTTCCTCTCTCTCTCTTTCTCTCTTTGAGTCTTCATATACCAACGATGTATATATATTTTTTTTCGGTATTCGTACTGCAACTGCGGTACGTATACACACTTATTCGCGTTGAGTTTTATAAGATGGTTGGCGATAGCGAAAATTATGGTAACTGCGCCAACTGGCGTTTGATATGGTAATGGTTTGGTACACGGTCGCTCCCCCTCGTTCTCTATATATTCTATATATAACGCTTATAACAGCAAATATACATATAGACGGTATCCATACGATATTCTACCTCGACTATAGTTTCCCACTAGATCTCCTCGAACGATTCAGCTCTGGATATTTCCTACGGCTCGGTCTATGTGTCGTTTTTACTTTTTTTTTTTAAATGTACGTAACTTTTTTTTTGCTTCTACCGAGACGTGCGATGCTCGCGAGTCTCCTTATGAAACGATCGACGTACGTCCGCGCGACTCGAAAGTACGATCTTCTTACATATATGGTATTATGGTACCTGCGGTATGTATACGCAAACACGCGAATGCTGGTATCGTTCTCTTTTCACATGGATTCGAAGACTTTTTTTTTTCTTTTTCTTTGGTCTTGCCCTAAGACATTTCCTATGCCTCGTTATTTATTTGCCCTTTCGATCCGAGTTCATGAATCTCGCAAGAGAAAATTAAACCTTCAATGACACGGGAGACGAAGATTTATCGATTTCTTGGCGGATGTCTATTCTCTTTATTTGATTTTTTTTTTCTTGAAACAGAAACTTGTGGGATGCGCACAACTTATTACTCGCTGCGATGACAGCGATTTCTAACGATAATCGAGACGATTCGAGTTAATTTATTAACACGAAGAATAAGTTTATTTTTTGGTTAGCTGCATCGTTTTGGGACAATTTTCCCTATTGATATGTTTATCAATAGAAATTTATTGAAAAACTTTAATCGATACTTTTTGAAAAAAAAAAAAAAGATATTTAAGGTAAATATATTTGATGCAAATAAAATAAAGGTAAGATATATATGTGGAAAAAATTAAAAAATATATATTTTTGCGTTATTGTTAATTGCATTATTATTAATGAAAATTGCCAAAAAAAAAAAACCCCTAATTATTGTGGAAAGATGAAAAGTGGATTTGAACGAAATTCCTCATAGTTTTTTTTTATAATATAAATTTTTCAATGTATATACCGAGGCTCCTCTTTTTGCCTCATTACTGCATACAGCCATCCTCTAAACATCGAGGTTTAATAATTTTTTTTTTTCACTGAATTTCTCACCTTGCGAATCTTTCTCCTCCTTTCATTCACATGTGCTCGCGCATGTGTGAAATAACCTTCAACGCGAATCGTAAAACTCGCAGAATTATTCCGAAGTTATGGTAATAGTGATAATAATAATAATAATGACAATAATAGTCGTAATAATGTTATGCTAATGAGGGTAGGTGAGCTTATTCGAGTCTGGCCATGTTAAATGGCACCCATAATGTGTTGCACTCGTGCATGTTATATGCATGTATCTACTGCAGATGCACTTTGAAACATATGATTTCTCGATACTTTGAAATTATCGTCCAAATCATCCAAGGCATTAAAAAAAAAAAAAAGAACCAATTATCCGCATCGAAAGAGTGCGAAGATTTCGTATATACTTGTAATTTTCGTTTAACGATCCTTAATTTCATCACCTCGGCGTATGAGATACTTTTGACTCCACGCACCTGCATCCTCCCCTTTCTCTCGAATCGTCTGAGAGTTTCCCCCACAGGATCGATATACTCGCTGCAAAAATTACGAGGCGTAATTTCGACCTTCACGCGAGGTTGGTCATAAATTTCGTGGCAATACTTTCGACGATTCTATAGGGCTTGATATGGTCTTGTTTTTTATCGAGCTTAATCCTATCGTTGAGATTTTACTAATGTGGTGGAATTTTTATCGAAAAATCATAATTACATTCCTTTATTATCATTATTATTATTTCGGACGTCGATATAAATTCCTTATCCCCGAGATGAGCGTATAAGAAAATTAAAACAAAAACAAAAAATGTCTATGTTGCAAGCCTCGATCGTGAATATGCGAAATTTTTTTGCTTCTCCGCCGTTAGATACGCAGAAATTCCTTGAACTTGGCAGAGAGCTAGCGATATATTTTCTAATCGTGGCATTAAGTGAGACTGATATTTACCCGCTTCGTTGTATTATTAAAATAAACGCATTACTTCGCGCGATGCAAGTGTTTATCTCGGTTTTGCTGATTCCTCGGTCTTTTGCACTGCCTACTCTCTCTTTATCGTCGGTGCAAAATGCACTTTGGTTACGTATAACAGCGATCGTTCGTTGGGATAGACCACCGAGCGACTACTGCACGTACATGAACCCTATTCGAAGCATGACTAAAATTTACACCGAGAGTCCCAACGCCTATAATCCCGTACATCTTACCGACCATCGATATCTATATATGAATATACTCTGCTTATACTTTGTGCAGAGAAATTACGAAAGCTTATCGCCTCGACGAGTGAGAAAAACTTGCCTATACCAACAGCAGTATGAAAAAAAAATCTAATAAATGGTTTCCCCCCCCCCTTTTTTTCTTTCAAAACGGTCGAAAGAAAATTTCATAAAAAGTAAGGGAAAAAAAAACAAATTTCATCAGAAATAAAAATTGGCCTTTGATGAAATCTGTAATTTTAAGAATGAGTTCAACTTTGCTGCAATTTATTGCAATGTCATTGTTTACAATTTTAACAAATCGATAGCTGATGAAAAAAAAGATCAGAAGTTGTAATTTTTCGTTCAACCGCGAGTCATGTCGTAGCAGCTAATCAAATGTGATAATTGGGAAAATATTAATGATCGAGTAATTTTTTTTTTAAGATGGCGACTTTCGTTAGCGTCTCTCGCCTTCAACGCCATCTCGAGGAACTGTAATAATGCTACTTTGAGGTCGCGAGCATATACGAGGAGAAAATAAGTAACTCGAATGAAAGAAGCAATCGGAGTGAGAGTAGGGAACCCCAGAGAAAGAGAGAAAGAGAGAGAGAGAGAGAGAGAGAGAGAGAGAGACAGAAAGAGTGAGAGGAAATTAAGACGACAGAGTGAGAGAGATAAATGAAGGGAGAAGTTAACGCAAAAGAAACCAGTGATATAATGTCTTTATTCTCGCTGGAGCCGCCACATTCTCGGGCTTGTTCTACCCGATAATTATACGTTATACCGAAGCTCACCGAGCTCCCCTCCACTCTCTACCTCCCCCTCAATTAGACCGAAGTGGTATCACCTGCGCGCCTGGTTTTCTTCGCGCTCAGTGCCGACAGACAAATGGAGGAAAAATAAAAAAAGAATACAAAAAAAAATAAAATGAAAAAACGTCCTAGTCACCTTGGTGACAACACCGTAGAACTTCATATTATTTCATTCGTTGCTGCTCCACGACTTTTGCTTTCAATTTTCGTTCCCTTTCACATTAATGGACCATCGCGTTGGAGAAACAAACGGAAATATCCCTTATCAGGAAACACCAATTTGTATGAAAAAGTGCCTAAAAAATGCCTCGTTGACAGTTGCCTCAAACTAAGATGCGCCAAGTGTAATTACTTCGACGCCAGAGAGTACCGAGGAGTGAACGTAGCTATAATCGAACCTATTTCCGTAAAAGTTATTAAACTTTTTCTGCCTTCCTTGGTAAAAAAGAAAACCGGCCGACAAGGAGGACCCGATGATTACAGTATAGGAGTAGACCTTGCGAAATATCCTGCGGGGGAGTAATTTGGTTCGAAGTAAAGAATCGCTGATCTTTTAGTTTTTATAGGGAAAGAACGATGCAAATGTCAGCTTTATGGGGGAATGGTAAATGCCGTGACTGCAGGGATTCTCGGTGGAAATTGTCACATTTTTTTATTAACTCGTTATTAGAATGCTCGTTAAAATATTTTTATCGTGTGTCTCATTATTCTGGTTTTCAATGAGAGCCAAGAAAAGTCATCTTTACGAATCGTCCTTTGTTTAAACGGGACAGACAATATTTTAGCAAGATACGAGCCTACTTTTTTTTTCCTTCGAAAATTATTGGCATCGTCAACCATAAAATTTTCTTTCTTTCCAACAGTTTACTTTTTCATATTTTTTTTCCCCTGTATTGGTAACGTTCATTCCCCTATAAACTTTCATATTTATCCGATCACTTTTTTGATGCTTGGGTATAAAAAAAAAAATTCACGAAGGTTTGTAGTTCTCGCGAATTGAAGAAATAAAATTTAACGCTCGCAAGGTGCTCGAATGTGTATTTTTTTTTTTTTTTACGAAACGTTTATTTAATTTTCGTGCAGCTGCACGCTGGAAGACGAGATTACTGCGAGATGTCGATCGATCTTCATTTCGCATGATGACCCTAAAGAAGGAATGTTCTTACATTCATGTGTGTGTGCATGTGTGTGCGCGTGCGTGTGTCCGTGTGTTATTTCTCAGCTAAAGATAATCGGTGGCTTGGATCTCTCCCTTTCTCTCCCTCTGTACCACGAAACACGCGGTGATAAATTAAACGACAGCGCCACACGAGACACAGAAACGAGAGATGGGGAGGGGATCTCCGGTACTTTCTGATTGCTCGCTAATTATCCGCTTCGATCGTTCTCGAGCACATTTCGATATATTTTATTTCTTCGGATGCGGGGGACACGCGCGTTTTATAGCATTGAGAAGGGCGAGCACACCCGGGGTTTTCGGACTAATTACAGTCGTTGAAAAAATCGACGCGAGCCTCCGGGATACCCGCGATCGCGATTGAGCATTTTTTAAAAAAGAAGAAAAACATTATTTGGCATTTAAATTATTTACCATCAACTTTGGTCATTTTTCGATATATTCTCGTCAAAATAATAATAATAATAACAAAAATAATAATGGGAATCGGAGACTCTATCGTCAGTTTAATCAATTATAGCCTTGAAATATTGATCTATCTGCAAGAATCCGAAGAATAATCGATCTCCTAGTTCATATCTTCATCATATGTATATTTCAAATCGTTTTTTCAATGACTCCATAATACCATATAACTCAACGATTCAGAGCAGCGGATTCTCTCTCTCTCTCTCTCTCTTTTTTTTTTGGTCTTTGTTGCTGATGATGACTTTGCGGATGACGAATAAAAAGTCTCTCATCACGTGTATAATGCACACACGAGTGCGGACAGCAGTGCAAGACGTATTTTCATCTCTTTCAGTCTTTATATAACCGGGTGTTCCGTAGAATCGAGTCGTAACTTAAGCGACAGCCGAGAGACATCCGCGAGGGCTTATATCGATATATATATATATATATATATATATATATCCCCGGCGCAGCAGCCGATGGCGTACTAATTATCGTCGAGTCTTGCGGTTTGCGCGCCCGGTATTGCAAAATACGTTGCGGGCAGCTCTCATCCGGAACTTGGCGTCTCTCTTTCATCCTGAAGAAACTCCAAGCCGATATATATTAAACTTCTTCCTCGTGGCGGGAGCTCACATTGAATCGAAGCAAAAGCTTTCGCGCGCACTTCGCATCATATCCTACGCATATATACGTCGGCGTCCTTTAATCGCTTACTCTCGCGATCGTGTTCTCCCGCCATCGTTTTTTTTCTTTCGCCTCTTCATCGTCATCATCATCATCATCATCATCATTATTATCATCATCATCATCGTCGTCGTCGTCGTCGTCGTCGTGGTCATTCTCAAGACGAGTTTATGACGCAAAAAAGAGCGATGAAGCACGATGAAAGAATCGATAGGGCTTATGTGAAGAATTTGACATTGTCGAAGGTCGAAAAGTACGCAAAGATCTCGGCATGAAATTCGAAAGGTGGAATTGACCAAGGTCATGTTGATGTCAAAGAGTCAAAGTACAACTATATCCCTAATGTTGTCTACCATTGACTCGAAACTTTGACACGAAAATGAAATAACTGCGGTGCCAATTTTGCGACTCATCCCGCATGTTATATGGCTATAGGAATCTTCGGGTGGTTGGAGGCCTAATCTGAAGTATTGTTCAGGAATTCGCATGGTTGATTCAAAGATTATCGGACACGCTGAAGAGTGAAATATCGTTGGGAAAAAATTGGAGCAACGCCATGTGCCGGGGAGCTTCTCTCCAGTTATAAATATAAGGTACACCAGGGCTAGAGAATATAGTCAGCAGATGGCAACAGTGGTCATCGAAGGTTAGCCCACGTTGGCTAGAAAATATTGTCAAGAATTGCGTGCCCAATCGAGTCATTCGAACCAACTACCGTTCAGCTCACGCAGTTCAATGAGATTCATAAACAATTAAATCGTAGTTGATCACAGTTGAATTAAAAACAAAACCATACGAAGTATATGACATTGATGGACGTGCACGCACACTTCCATCGTCTCTCTTTCTCCCGTTCGCAAATGGCGGTACCGCGCGAGTGTTCTCGTCCAGAGAGCGCGCGATTGCCGTTGCTCCGTTGCGTGAGCGACATAGAGAGCACACGTTCGTGTGTGTATGTTGCTGCACCGGCTTTGCCGGACCCACCATATCTCAATTATGGGATTAATATACGACCCATAAAGTCTATACGTGCATGCTCGTGTGCTTTTATATATGATCCGTCTCCGGCCTCTCTTGGCGCTTTGTCCTTCGCGGATAATACCGCTCTTTGCTTTCTTGCTGTATCCCTCTCACGATTTACTCTCTCTCTCTCTCTCTCTCTCTCTCTTTCTTTCTCTTTTTCGCTAGATTTTCTCTCCGCTTGACGTTCCCTTCGCTGGATCTGCTTTTGCTACGACTAATGTTCTACTCCCTGCGCAATCCTTACCCACTGTTAGAGGTTTATGCTCGACCGGCCACCCTCTTATCTTTTTGTCGGCAACGGGAATTCCTTCATGAGCTCACGAGAAAGCTCTCTCTCTCTCTCTCTCTCTCTCTCTCTCTCTTTCTCTCTCTCTCTCTCTCTTTTTCTCTCTCGATGCACTTTCCGCGAGAGTAATCCAATTAGTCGGCTTCTGTGTGCTCGGTAACGAGGGAGGCTACCCCGATTCGTTACGCTTTTGCTTATACATGTGTGTACATGCCAGAGTCTGTGATACACAGACTCTGGCATGATATATATATATATATATATATATAATGCACATATTTATAGGGATGCTGGGACTGTGTGTAGGGTTTGTCGCAAAATCTTCCACCGGCATGACACGTGTAATCCGGGCGAGTCTCAGAGGTTGCTGTACATATTTTCCATATCAGGCGAGTCACGATGTAATAATTATATACAGTCCGACCTCCGAATAAGAACGGTAAAGCCCCCAAGGGGAAGAGTTCTGTCTATATTTCTGGTACCCCCACCAGGCGCGCGCTCCACGCTTTCGGACTCGCTCTGTCTCTCTCTCTCTCCTTTTCGATTCACTCGAGCGTGACTCGAGCTCGGAGTTCGAGTCGGAGTGGGGGAAGCGCTCGAACGAGAAATAGGGGAACCGTTCTTATTCCGGGCGTTCTTATTCGGAGGTCGTACTGTACTTTCATTATCGCGTATTAGTGCTTGCCTTTTTTTTTTACTTCCGGCCGTCTTTTGTTTTCGTGCGTAAATTTTTTTTAACTACGAAACTGTCCTATGCGTCAATGTAATTAACCAAATTCAAAGTGCCTCGAACAAGATAAAATTGGGATTTTATAATTTTTTGTCATCGACCTCTCTCTCTCTCTCTCTCTCGTTCGCAAAGTTCCAAACGAATTACGAAGTGTCGAAGACTTGATTAATTTTTTTTTTTTTTTTTCGTCGCATTCGATCGCGATTATGGATACTCGGGCGATATCGTGCGGAAGCGGCGGGGCAACTTTTGGCGATATTCTGCGTTACGTGTTGAAAAATTCGCGATTGACCGAGACGAATGCGAGACGCGCTATAATCGATGTTTTGAAGGTTGGATTGTCACTCGGGAAGATTAAAAAAACTGCAGCTGGAGCTTACGTTCTCATGACTTTGAGACCGGCTCCATTGGCGCACAAGATCCGGGAGCCGAGACTCAGCGACGATAGCGATGGAAATTCGACCTCGGGATCGAGCGACTGAATTCGAAGATAATGAAGTGAAAGAAAAAGCGCATAGCGATCCTCAAAAAAGAACATGATACGACTTTAAAATATCCAATAGCTTTTAATTTGTCGCAGAAAATTTTCAATTACGCAATTGTCATTGAAATATTCGGTAAAGTCAATTATTGATTTGAATTATTTTTTATACTAAAAAAAAATTGTTATTCGGCCAATTACGCGTAAAGTTTCGTCCCAGAGTGTTTGGTCCCCGAAGCAAAAAAAAAAAACGGATAAACATTCGAGAGTAAAAATTTGCATAAACAAATATAAAGCACGATTTCTTTTCGCTGTCTATACGCAAATGGCTCCTTACGACGCTTTGCGGTCGTACGGAGACAAAAAACGGACAGAGTTAAGATCACGGATTTATGTTCGTAAGCCGCGAATATAATTGGTCGTCCAATTGATATTTCCGATAAAGAAGTCTCGTCGGGATAACCGTGCGTGGCGCTGGGCCCTTTCCCTCCCCCTCCCTCGATTCAACCCTTTACCAGGAGATGATCGCTACCGGTCGTTTCGCCGCGTGATACGCTTCAGCGGGGGTTCTCCCGAATTACCAAAGCCCCACACTGTATATATAATACTACACACTCTGCAAGAGCACACAGGTCCGGGGAGATCGAACGCGAGAGCCCCAGTCGTGCGGGAATGTATACGTTATCGATTCTCTCTTCGAGAAGGCTGAACGAGTTTTCCTTTTTCTGTCTCTTCGGGTTTTTTTTTTTTTTTTCCATCTCAAAGAAACGGATATTTTCGTCGCGAGCCAACCGATCGGGACTAATATACGTTACTCTTATACTTCTGTCGAATTCGTTATTATACGACAGAGATTGAATGCGCACGACGAACATATCAGAGCCGATAAAAGTTAAAAGGATATAGGCCACGCACATGTTTGTTTTACATCTCGTTAAATCGATTTGTCATACACCATTCGGACTTTTAAACTGTGGGCACGCGTTCTCGGTGAGCACTTTGTACTTCTCGTCGGAGTCACTAATTCGTTTCTCGCGTCTCATATTTTGTCATATACATCGATATAATCACCGTTATACGGTAAACGAATTCACTCCGTCGGATAATATATGAATGAAGCATGAAACATCTTGCAGTGTGGCATTTTTTTCTCGCTCAATCGAACGCGATTAGATCGGACACATATGCACGATATTCGTTGAAATTTAATTTGTAACATTGTAATTACGAATTCTCAACATACATTGATTATTTATTTTTTTTTTCAATTTCAATGACCGCGGAGATCTTTGTGGCGGCGTTTTGAAAAGATCCCGTGCAGAAATTTCGGTCGGGATCCAGGTGGATTCTGAGAAGGATCCCTATTTTCTGATGGGGATCCAGCTGGTCATCGGATCAGATCCCATGACTGAATGTAACGTTTGCACATTGGAATCCGACAGGGACCCCTGACTGGATTTCAATTATGGTATCCAGTCAAAACCCGATCGAAATGTGGTTTATATCTGGCATGTATATAAAATCCCGAATAAATATTTATCTTCCGCAATTCAGGTTATAGGCAATTGTTTATTATTATCTGAGCCATAGAAAAAATTTAAACAAAAAAAAACGTCGACACCGGGGTTTGAACCTACGACGTCTCACTAGCCTTCGTTTGCGTATTGGACCCGAAATGAAAGACAAAAAATATTATATTTTATGAACATTAATGTTTTTGACATTTTTTATTGATTGTTGTTGTTCCGAGGATGATTCCGGTCGTTGAAAATTTATTTGCTAACCCGGAAAGAGATTTAAGGACAACCTACCTACCTATCTGCCTACCTAATGAACTAACGCTCTAACCACGACGCTGTCGAATGCTTGTACATTTACTTTATAAATATCTTCTATACACTATACATGAGGCTGAAGCTAGCAGCGGTAGCGAGAAGCCAAAATTCAGAAAAGAATACGCATGACGGGAAAAATCTGAAAAAATTAAGGAGTATTGTCTATCGATCCTGGAACACGATCGCGTTTCAACTTTTGAGTGGACTGACTCCTTCGTTGATTTGTTTGTTAATTAACAATGGCTGCTGATAATTAAAATCGCACACATGACGGGAAAAATCTGGAAAAATTCAAGAGTATTGTCTATCGATCCTGAAACACGATGGCGTTTCAACTTATGAGTGGATGGACTCCCTTGTTTATTTGTTTGTTAATTAACAATAACGGCTGATAATTAAAATCACACGCATGACGGGCGAAACCTGAAAAAATTCAGGGGTATTGTCTATCGATCGTGACTAAAAGTATATATTGCGCTTGAGACTATCCTTACAATTAATAATGAATTAAATTCCGCGCACAAAACTACTTTCCGTTCAGCAATATCCTTTACAACTTTTGAATCATCGAAGGTTCTTTTTATTTGAAGTACAATCCCCATGGTCTCAAATTTTTCCTTCAAAAAAGTTCGCCACAGAAGTTAAGCGGCTGTTATAATTAAAAAAGTCCAATGAGCGGCGGCTTCCACTTAAGTTACAAAGCACCCTTTTCGCGATGATGTCTTTTTTTTATCAAAACTTCAGTTTAAGGGGATGGGAGCATGAAAAATCAAAATTTGTTTTTTTTTATGAAAAATGCACAAAAGTGGCTCAAAAATGTAATTTTCGCCACACTGCTAAGTGGTTAAGGTGGTGGAGGTTCTCGATCATGAAATGACACGTAATGACAATTAATATATAGTAATAATAATGGCATTTGCAAACAAAATGCACAAAAGTGGCTCAAAAATGTAATTTTCGCCACACTGCTAAGTGGTTAAGGTGGTGGAGGTTCTCGATCATGAAATGACACGTAATGGCAATTAATATATAGTAATAATAATGGCATTTACACCACCACCACCACCACCACCACCACCACCACCACCACCACTACCACACACACGAACACACGAACACACGAACACACGAACACACGAACGAACGAACACACGAACGAACGAACACACGAACGAACGAACACACGAACGAACGAACACACGAACGAACGAACACACGACCACACGACCACACGACCACACGACCACACGACCACACGACCACACGACCACACGACCGCCGCCACCGCCACCGCCACCGCCACCGCCACCGCCACCGCCACCGCCACCACCACCACCACCACCACCACCACCACCACCACCACCACCACCACCACCACCACCACCACCACCACCACCACCACCACTACTCATTATTATTATTATTATTATTATTATTATTATTATTATTATTATTATTATTATTATTATTATTATTATTATTATTATTATTATTATTATTATTATTATTATTATTATTATTATTATTATTATTATTATTATTATTATTATTATTATTATTATTATTATTATTATTATTATTATTATTATTATTATTATTATTATTATTATTATTATTATTATTATTATTATTATTATTATTATTATTATTATTATTATTATTATTATTATTATTATTATTATTATTATTATTATTATTATTATTATTATTATTATTATTATTATTATTATTATTATTATTATTATTATTATTATTATTATTATTATTATTATTATTATTATTATTATTATTATTATTATTATTATTATTATTATTATTATTATGCCAATCGAATAATGTGTCAACAAGCTTTATTCGGAATATGACTGGGCATTTCGCAAATTAAAATTCTTCGATCATGGATACTCGTCTTGAGGAGCTCTCAACAAATCCTGATTCAGAACAAACGTGAGATTGGGATTCAATCGGTACACCCTGAAAGAAAGTGGCGCCATAACATACAAATTTTGCCACATCCACCAATCCGATTACGAGACGGATACCATATAGATTCCTATGGGGATACCGGTTTTGGGGAGTCCATGGACTCGATCGGGATATGGTCGGACTTAGGGTATCCCTAAAAAATTTCTGCACGGGATGAACTCTCGAAGAGTTCCGTGGAAGAAAAATGATTAAAAATTTTTTAGCCGTTTCTGAACATTTCATCGAAGGGAGAGAAGACTTTTGTGCATATGAATAAATCAATTTTTCCGCTTCGATATTTATCGTTGTAGCGTTCAAGATGATTTTTTCTCACGACAAACCGATTTTTCGCCTGAAATAATTCCTCTCTTCCTCCTTTTACGTATACGAAAACTCGACATATTTCATTTCAAAGTCTCACTGGCTGCACTGCTGCAGGTGTCGTGGCATTGTCCAACGTTGCGTCTCGGCTAGTAAATCACCTCGACGCGACGTTCACACAGGAATAATTTCAAACGGCGGTTTTGTTGCCAGCACCCGCCAATACATATATACATATACTTGCATGCTTCTCAAGTGACTTTGCACGATCATCTGGACCATGAGAGCCACGTATAAAACGAGCTCGCTTTGGAAATTCTCGTGTGTTGCATGTATAACGGGTATGAGATAAGTCTAAAATGCAATGCAAGAGATATTATCCAACAAAGTTTCAACGTAGATTTCTATGCGCGGGAATAAAAAAAAAAAAAAAAGAATACAAGAATTCTTCATTCTCGAGAAAATAAAGTCGACGAAGAATCTTTACGGCGTATTTATAAGCTCGCGAAGACTCTCGAAAGGCTTATTTATTTATTTTTTTTTTTTCTACTTCAGACACCATTGCGCCCTTCTCTCGAAACTATACTTGCCGCATGACAATTTATTTTCGTCTCTTTTTCGCTCGTTGTGCAAGTCGTGTATCTCAGCTCATAGAGATATATATATATATGTATATATATATATGTAGATGCACGTCGCGAATGATATATATTATCGCAGGAAACGTTGCGAATATATCTCAGGCGCTAGAATAGGGGGCCCCCATGTGTACTCGAAGCGGCATCGAGCTCTCCGATATAATGGCCGCTGTATGTGTATCGTGCAGAGAGAGCTTGAGAGTGAATCCACGGGGAAATGCGGATACATACAATATTTGTAGATAATATATGTATTTTCGTCGAATTCCTGTACGGTAGTGTTGAAGCAACGCTCTCAACGAAAGCGCTGCAGTTGAATGAATGGAACTTTGGTCGTTGCAACATACTCGAAAGTGTACTACGTCGATTGTAAGAAGTGTTAACAAAAGAATAAATGATGGTCCCAGAGATTCGTAGGACGCACCCTGTGTACAGTCAAAGTTATCAAGTAAACTTTTCTGCGAGTCAGTTTCCTGCAAATTTTCTTCAGTCAAATATGCGTAAAGACATTTCTTGAGGAACTCTGAACCATCATTTGAGTATCATTAAGTACTACCAGTAAGATAGAGAACTTAAAAAAGAGAACTGCTATCATTAAGTAAACTGTCCTCCAAGACGAGTCTCTCGTCTTGGAGGACATTTCAACTTTGTACATGAATT
The DNA here is from genome assembly GCA_963564615.1 of Rhorus exstirpatorius. NCBI lineage: Eukaryota > Metazoa > Arthropoda > Insecta > Hymenoptera > Ichneumonidae > Rhorus > Rhorus exstirpatorius. Next base: position 11,690,771 of record OY751316.1, read on the forward strand.
TCCTAAACTTACCTTCTCACGTATAACTTCGTGTGCGGTGAGAATCTAAAAAGCATTACGACTAAACTCTCATAGATGAGGATAACACGACATTGCACAATGATAATACGAGAAGGCAACAATAAATGTAACATACACGTCCATTTAGTTACGTAAATTGATGTACTTTGTATGGTACGAGATAGAGTCTCGTGCAACGTTCACGGTACTTTGGTATATAAACTGTTACAAGTCGACATAATCTCTGCATGTCTACCTTCTCGCTTTCGCTTCAATGCTCTAGGTATCGTTAACAAATACATGGATCGCATACAATCTGTACGTACGGTGATACAAAAAAAAAAAATCATAATAAATAAAATCCGAACAACCCGGTGGCTTCGAAGTATCAAGTTTAATTGATCTATCCTTCGATCTAGCGAGCTTGAAGATGAAAAAAAACTAATTAAACTCTTTGAAACGAGGATACCCCCCCATCGTCGTTATCCGATCGTCGCCACCTGTTATTCAGTCTCTCTCTCTCTCTCTCTCTCTCTCTCTCTCTCTCTCTCTCTCTCTCTCTCTCTCCCCACCTGTATATCTCATGAGAAGTCAACGAGGAGAGTCCGTATAGGAGACTCGCTCTTTCGTGACATGGAAAAACCCCTGGGACCACCGAGACAGTAGAAAGCGAATGCATATATACGCGATAGTTGGCGAGAAACTGAAGAAGGAGCGAATCGAGAGAGGGTTGTCGAGGAAGTGAGAATACGAGACGGTGAGAAAGAGACAGACCGGTCCAGCGGCACGCGCTAACCGGAAGACGATAAGACTGGATTCCGCGTGTTCCGTTAACAAGTCCTCGCAGTTGTTGACTCCGTGAGACGGAGACGGAAAACATTCTGTCGTCCACTCTATAACCCGGTACACGTATATATATATATATGTGCATATATATATTTCAGATTATTCGAGATCTCGCGTTTATTTTCTCTCGTGTGTACGCGCATACACGAGCTAACGAGAGAAAGAGAACAGGCAAAAGTTCGCGATAAAGCTCGAGCATACTCGTTTGTAGATTTAACTGAATTTCACTGCTGCCATGAGTATTCCAGTCTCGAGTTGCGTGAAAAATACAGAGTCACTTATATTCAGCAATTCGCTCTTTCTTCGATCGAATATTATGCAAGTGTGATACTCAAGTGGAGTACTCAATTGACCTAACGGCTTTCTCGATTTGAGAAACCTGAAAAAAAGAACGATATTTAAAAAAAAAAAAAAAAAAAAAAAAAAAATAACAACTATAATGTTCCTAGAAAAGGAGTAAATGTCTCATTTTTTCTTCCTCGAGTTCTAAATTCTCCGTTTTCATGAAACTCGGACTGTTTCACGTTCTCGTGACACTTTTAGGTCCGATCTCGGGGCGTCGTATCCTCATTCGCTTCTTCTTCTTCTTCTTCTTCTTCATTCCACTTATATATACGCCATATACTATCTTTCCTACCCACGTGTGTGTACACGTGTAACCACCGGGTAACCAGGCCGCGAGGCACATTATACGCGGACCCATTTATCTGACCGCTGGTATAGCTAAGATAGTATCAGCGTCCGTGCGAGGTCCTGCCAGTATTTGTCATGGAGATGCGACCCTCCGATACCTTCTACTTGGGCGCGCGTCGCGTTGCATCCGACTACGAGCCGCCCGCCCGTGCTCGTGTATTAACCTCTCTTGGTCTACCCCCCCCCCCCCCCCCCCCCGCCCCTCCTCCGTGTCCCTTTTGCCACATTGCACGGCAACGCGGGATTCTTCAACGTATCAGAGGGCACAGCGACGAGGAACGCCACGGTAATTTACCGTGCAACTGTGCGCGACCGCGGCGCGTCACGTCACACACCCCGAAGTACGTGCTCGCATCTTTTTTTCTCACATATATATCCCTACTAGCTATTTCTTCTCTTGGGTCTTTCTCGATCACGCTTCGAATATATAATGACGATGTATCGAGTACTCGACGCATTTTTTAGAAAAAAAAAAATTAGGGTCCGTCAATCGTTTTCGACTATCGCGATCGACATTATATATTTCGATGTACGGACGATACTCGGGAAGGTGGCGCTATTTAGCGAGAAGCAAGAGTGCCACATTATAACCTACGGGGAGAGCGTCGCTTTGGAGCTCCCTCTAACAAGAGCGTGCCTGAACTAACGTTGTCGGCTTGATTACGTTTGTCACAACGATGAAAACTTTTCTAGGGCAGCTTTCTGTTAGCAAAAGAGCTGTTAAATCAATATATATATATAAGTTAACGTAAAGAATCTGGCACGACACGTTTTTGTTGAAAAAAGCATTTACCAGCATTCCATTTTGTGAGTAAAAGAGAGACTCTTTTTCGGGGGAATCGGTGTGAATGCGACTGAGATTCTCAGAGGATAAAAGCAATGTGAATTATGTTGCGGATTTTATTTCAGAAACGAATGACAGAAACTTATGAGTTAAACAAGTTTTTGACATGCTAAGTGCGATGCGAAGTGTTCGTCAGTAAGTTCTCGTAACATGTGATAATAGATCGGTAGCATTGACGCAAAGAAGAAAAGAGAAAAAATTTGGGGAACAGAGCCTCGAGAATGAGGAATTTCAATGAGCTGTGGGATCAGTTCCCGAAATATATGAGCAGGTAAGTGGTAAACGGGTTAAGCACCTGTGTGAGTAGTCAGTTCTATTTTACTGAATCGCTGGTTTTTCTACCGTGAAAAAAAAAAAACCACCTACTCGCTTACCGTCACGGCACATCAACAAGAAGTCGAAACTGTCCGGGACGACTCATCGCATCTTTTATGTTTCATGTTTTCTTTTTCATTCTTTTTCGGGGTCGGCTTCTCTTTTCTTTTTTTTTTTTTTTTTTTCATTTCATATTCTGTCGCTCGTTGTCTCCCGAAGCGTTGAACGCAACCTTTGAGAATCGAGCGACATAGTCCGACTGTATACGATTATACAGCGACGTTCGGTACTGTGTGAGAGAGAGGAGGATAAATGAAAAACAAAAAATACAGGACCAACGCAGAGAATCTTAATCGCTGGAACGAGCAGACTGGCTCGTTCGGTCAGTCGCTTTGCATAAACTGTATCACTTCGTCGGGGGCATTAGCGGGAACGTTACGAGGTCCCGGACGACCCGCTATATATAAGAACATCGAATAAAGAGAGAGCCTACGAGACTGCTGTTTTACGTCGTTTGATTCAACTCGCTCGAGGGGTTCGACCGCTAAATATACGTGTATATATATTTAGCTGGCGTACCTTAAGATTCGTCTCTCACTTGGCTAGAGACCCAAAGTTTAATCCAGTCGAGTCAACGCCAACCGTGATTTACCCTAGTGGAAGCTAAACACGACCCGGTTCGAGTTCCATTTTGATGGTGCACGAGGGAGTGCGAGAAAGAGGTAAACGGAGAACCTCACCCTATTCCAAACGTTTTCTCATAAAAAAAAAAAAAAAAAAAAAAACGACGTCAGGTGGCTGGGGTCTATTCTGAAAGGATGATGTAACGATAAATATACCGTCCTATATGCTTCACACGATAGTTCAGGTTCTTTAGTGATGGCTTTTGGAATGGAAAGAACAAGCAAACCCCGGCGACGTCCCTTCTTTCGTCTCTCTCATTCTGGATCACGAAGACTATAACGGCTTCATCATCGGGATATAGTCTTGATGGCCATGAAAAAATTAATCGCCTAGGAATTTACGTAGCCGTACGAAAGAAAACGTTTACAGATAGTCAGAGCATCATCATCATCATCATCGGGTTATTCTCGAATGACGAGAATGATGGAGGAATAAGAAAAGTTTACATCCATTGCCCTTTTCATGAAGAGCCCTATATTAGAAAGTAATCTTCATTGTCATATTCAACGACAATCCCAGATATGAGAAGAAGAAGTTCATTGCTGTGGGTTATTTGTGCCCGAGTCGATTTGTCAATTTATTCGTTCATTTGCGATTCTTATTTTCGACAAAACGACGACAGGATAAAAAATTCGAATAAATCGATCAGCTGTATAAAAAATATTTATGCGATCCTCAACTGATGCTGCTCATTTTTTTGTAGTATAACTTTATAGAACAACCGATTCATCCGATCCCTGTAAACGTCTCTCATAAACATATGTCAGAAGAAATCAATGTTTTCTTTTTACATTTATTTTCTTCTCGCCTTTCGTGAGAATGAAAGTTCCCCGGTAGCTATACCATTCTGACGAGTGGTTTTAATCCGTTGGATATAATAGTAGGGCCCATAGCATTGGGCTCAGTGGTCCCGAAGTCCTGCTACGATTCATCTCGCACTATACATGTACGCACACTCTTGTTTAAATATATATGTATGTATGTGCCTCAGCACCAACACATTCGACATTAATTGAGACCTGAAATTAAGGAGTCCGAGTGTAGGGGAGTTGGACGATATAGTGAGGAACGTATATATATATATAGGTATATGGCGGCGTCGGCGATCACTTGCAGAGACAAAGAACGTACCTGCACTCAAAACAAACATCACTCCTGGCATTTGGAGACGGTGGAGCAGGAGTGGGAGTTGGTGGGAATCGAGAGCGTACAATTCATCCGGAGAGGGTGTTTCCCCGGCGACAATGAAGACCCAGTGAGCAAGGGAGAAGGTTGAAAAAAAAAGGACGGATACTGAAGATCGCGAGGCTGAAAAACCGCCTGTGGCGTGTGTCGTCGTCGTATTCCTCTAGATCGGGTCTACACGTTCCCCTCCTCGGAAACTCAGACGACGTGCGCGTATTCACACGTGAACGACTATAAAGAGAGCCGAGCAAGGAAGCCACCACTTCTGGCTTCGCTGTGCATCGCTAACGCGTCTTGAATGTGTTAGCCGCGGTTGCATTGAATCTACCGAGCGGGTAACACACGGTGAATTGGCGAATGCACGTATAATATACTGGAGGTGCGAAAGAGTATGCGCTGGGCGTCGAGGTCAACACCTCGTAAGAACGCTTCGCCTCGAGTACCAGAGATCTCGCACGCTCCATATAATGTACTACCAGTGATGTAGTGCTATTATTAACACCTTCAGGCACATTGTTCGCGTCTCGCAGCGGGCATATAATGAGGGGACGAAAAATTTTGACGCATAAAGTTTTTAGCGTGAGCAGAGCTGTGGGAATGTCCAATAGCGCAGAAATGAACGAGAGAGAAATTACTTCTTTAGAAAATTGAATTGATCGAAAAACAAAATTTCCCTTCAAGTTTTGATTAGGGGATTGGTTTTATTTCAATGCCACTTGGATCGAGGGGTCTCGCAATCGATGCCTGATATGACTTCAAGGAAAAAATACCGAAAGCGATATATTCGCTATTTTCCACAGAAATCCTTTCTCGAGTACCGAGTCATTCACAAAACTCCTGCAGGACGTTTAGTGAGGACCCGATAGTCATCACACTTTCCTGCGTTTATGATTTTATCATTTATAAAAATTGACCGAAATGTGCTCATTCATTTCCATAGATTACAATCTCTCGGATACATATTTTACGTGTTCTCTTGGACGTGTCGAGAGATGACAATGGCAAGATTGATTTTCCGTTCGATCCATCGTAGTTTGTCGACATTCCAATGTCAGTTGAATTCAGAGCGGGGGGGGGGGGGGGGGGGGAGGAACCAGAACGTGACATTTACAAATCCAAGGACATTAAAAGGTGAACAACGGGTTCAAGCAGTTTTCTTCGCGACCGGTAGATTGAAATCAGGCGACTCTCTCTCTCGTTCGACTTCTGCCAGTCCCGGTCGCGTCTGCAATGGTCTTCGGTCTTCGGTAGTCATTAGGACTTCTGAGACGCATTCCATGCGAGTATCTCTCGGACCTCTGGGAGGCTCGGGAACGCGTTCGCGATGATACACGAGTGATCTTAGAGAATCGGCATTTATTAGTTGCCTTATCAGATTTCGATTTGGTCATCATCGGGGACAGGAAAGACTGCTCGAGCTGGGGGAACACGAAGCGATCTTGGGATGCCATAATTATTTTTATTGGACTATCGGCTCCATCATCGATTGTCGATTGACAGACTGTTTTTCTTTTGCTATTACATTTTCGTTGAATAACTTTTCATCTTCTTCTATCCCTTGAAGATTACAAGCACGTGCACGAATTTTCGGGTCCGTCATTTCAAGTCTCTCTCTCTCCGATTGTTTGGTGGCTTTGCATTATAATATTCGAAGGGGATTAAGTTCACTATCCGGCAACATCAGAGGCTACAAATTGACAATCATGCTTCGAATATTCGCTTCGTCTATCAAATCCACAGATACAATCCGTGCATATAAGTCGTGGTTATTTTTTTTTCGCAAGGTGAACAAAGATGAGCCTCGGACGCTGTAAACCCTTCTCAGGGCTTAATATTAAAGTTTCCGGACTGCGAACCTTTCTTTAGACTTTTTCGCAACATTATTTAAAGATTTTTGGTTCCAACAGTTATTCTGCAAGTTGCGCCCCTCGAGTCTTTATTTCTCTCTCACTGTAACAACGATTCCGCCTCCTCGACGACGCGACTACAACGACGGATTCCTGCGTCCTCTTTGCCGATCGTCAGAGGAGCGTTTCTTGGCCCTGCATAGCCCAGACGGCAACGCGGCAGCCACGAGGAAGCGAGACGTCTCGAAACGAAATCGACGATTTATCGCCCAGCGTTCGACGATTCGGCTGTCTCCTCTTGGGCCGGTTAACGGAGCAAGATCGAGAGTGACTCGGGGAATTTACACTCGGGATTTCGTCGTAGTTATGCCCCCTATAAAATCCCACGGGACCTCTCTCGTTCGTTTTAGCAGCGTGGTCCAGGGTAGAAGGACGAAATGTACGCAACGGCGCGACGAGGAGCTCGAAATCTTTCTCTCTTTTGCTCTCGTGCGCGCGCGAATCCTTTCAAACGAGAGTTCCGACCGTTGGTGTACGTGTTCGAGCAAATTGTTCGGAAGGTGAAAAAAAAAAAAGATTGGCGAAAGCGCGCCGTGGGTGCTTTGAGAATGAAAGAATTCACCATGTTCGCTGCATCACAGCTGCGTTTCAAGTTACTATAAGCTTCGATTCCTTTTTTTTTTTTTTCTTTCAGATATTCCTGCCAACGTTGAGGCTTTCCGGGTCGCCAGAAAATCACATTTATGTGCATTGAATTATAAGATTAACGTTAGAATTATGAGATAATCAATGGAAGGATGTTCCAATTCTCGAGGCAATGGTGGAAGAATTTCCGGAGCCATTTTCTTTCAACCGATTGTCAAAATAGATTATTTATTTACGTTAACAATGAGAGTTACGAAAGGGTTAAGTATGGGGAAACTCATATGCTTCACACTGGACAGAAATAATACCAACACTGGGCTACGAGTCTTAACCACGTTAAGCACTTGTCGCGCAACTATATACAGTTGAGAGTTATTGTCGCTCTTGTTGATACATGAAAATACACGCGAATTCGTTCACGAAGAGTATCCGCGTACTCGTGGGGTGTGCACAAACGTTCTGGTCTCGTTTTTTTTGCTTTTATTCGCTTCCTCCGAGGCCAGCCATACACATACACACACACACACACACAAACACACACACGCACACACAATACAATATACACGTATGTGTGTAGGACTCGCGCGGCAAAAGATGTTGCGGAGAGATTGGATCCTCGACTCCGAAGCTGCCCAGACGGCGGGCAAGGATGAACGCGCGCAAACACATGCAAACACACACACACACACAACGAGAGAAGAAGGATGATAAAGTGCTCGATAAACGTATAGAAAGAGTAAGAGAAGTACCAAGAAGAAGAATAGAGAAGATGAAGAGTGCGAAGAATAAGAGGAAGGGGCAGGGATGGGCAAAGGGGGAAAGAGTCGTGAGAGTGTGTACTCGCCATTAACGACTCGTCGCCCATAATTTATGAGCCATTAATTAGGGGACGGATAAAAGTGAGCACTATAAAATTATAGAACAGTCGCGAGGTGAGCGAGCTTCCAACGCGTATATATATATATATATCTATACGATTGCGTATATGTGGGCTGTCTTGCGTATTATACCATCGTGAAGATTCTACCGATCTACCTGATGGTTAATCCCGCTACGAACGTTGTTTCGATATCGCCGATTGTTCCGAGTCTTTGGCGCCTGACAGATCGTATACAACACTTTGCGATATATATATATATCTTCGAAATTCGCGTGGTTACATTTTTGATTTTCTCGGCTTTGAAGTTTCTCGTGTGTTTGTAAAACGACACGACACGGCTCGTTAAGCGGATAACTTATCGATTTACCGATCTTGTTGACACGAGTCTTTTTATCTCTCAGTGCTACGTTCACATTCGATTTATATACACTCATACATGTATAAAAGGACATGTATTTGGGTACATTTAAACGCGAGGATTTATAGTTTTGGCCGAACGTCTCCATCACCCAGCTAATTTTGTATTTACGGCTTTATGCCTGACGCTAATTGGCGATAAGAGAGGAAAATTGAGGTATTTGACGAAGCGAAGAATTTTAATTTTGAATAAAATCGTTGCTTATTAAAAAGAAAAAAAGGAGTATTACGCGTGTATAACGGGTAAGGGAATTTAGAAAAGTAATAATTGGCTCCATTTTTTCGAGTAATTTTTACACAAATTCTTCTAAATTTTACTCCAACTGTAGTAAAAATTAACACACTTGGCAATACTTTTTGCCATGTGTAAATTTTCAGTATAAGAGTGGATAATTAACCAAGAGAAAACTCTTCATTGATGAACTGTGATTCTACAGCTTAAAATTAGTGACTAATTTAACTTCTTAGTCCCAGCTTAGGTTTAAGTAAAGCTCTTGATGTGGCACGAGGTCTTGTCTTTTGCTAAAAATAAGATGAATGAAGAACTTTACCATGAAAGTCAGGAAGGATCCGAAATCCAACTGGAATCTTTTCTACACCCTCTTTCGAAGAGACTCTACTAGTTGTTAATAATTTTTATCGAAGGAGTCATTCACTGGCGACTCCAGCCTACTATATGCCACTATAATATACATATTTTTGAAAAATATATCGTTCTTTTGTTTCGACCGAAGAGTTCGTACGAATTCCTCGTCATGGCAGCGGGGAGCAATTCTCCGTTGTCGCGTACCCTTTTCATCCCTTCGTGGTCAGTCTCTCTCTCCCTCTCTCTATCGTGCGCGCTTTTCTCAACTCACTTCTCCGAGATCCACCGTGAAGTGATTTATCGGCGGTTCAAGAGGGAGGGATGCGAATGCAAATTTTATCCAGCACATGTGAACCCCCCGCCCCTCTCTTTCTCTCACTCTCTCTCACTTTCTATTATGCTACCCTGAGAGCGAATGGCCAACAAGAGTGAGCTCAAGCAACCGAGCGATCCATTGTCTTACGCCTATTTATCTCCTGGTGGACATGGGACGAAAGGAGGCACTGGTCCTCGAACGATAGAGAGATAGAGAGAGAGAGAGAGAGAGAGAGAGAGAGAGCGAGAGAGAGAGAGAGAGAGAGAGAGAGAGAGAAAGCGAGAAGAAAGCGCAAGAAAGAATATTGCTTCTAAAACGAATCTCCATATTTCTCTTCTTACATCATACACGCGAGCGTGTACGGTATATATGTACATCGCTCTCAGACTCGACGATGAATTGCGAGAAGGAATACCAGTAAAGCGAAGAACTGGGAGAGAGGGAGGATTAAAAAAAAAAACGAGAGGAAAAAAATTGTTTGAACCGCGCGCATCGTTTCGCGTTTTAATTTTGACTCGCGGAGTCCTCGATGCGGTTTCTCTTTTTTTTTTTTCTTCCTTCTTCTCGGCATTCTGCCTTTATCGCTCTCGCGAAGTATGGGACAATCGTTGCCCGAGGGATACGCCTTTTACAACGAAACAAAATATCTCGCGAGGGAGGCGTAGCCCGATCTTTCGTTCGATGAATCGAGCCACGCATCGATCCCGAATTAGCTTTCTCGTTCTTCCTGCTTCTTTCTCGTACTATCATATTATGTTTATGCTAATGCACATAAATTTTTAACGTATTGTTATTTTTCATCAAATTGATAACATCTGCCAAATATAATTCGAATGAATGCAAAAACGAAACAACCGAAAGAAGAAAAATCGTTCGAGTCGAGTAATTATGGGTCCCAAAAACTGAGTCTTCAATTCATGGTTCAACTTTGTGCTCATTTCACATAGAATTTTGGTAACTAGATAAGCAAAGTACAATTAGAACACTGTAAATCCAAAGATTTCGAATCGCCTCGACACTTTTAATAAACTTCAGCATCGATGACGCCCCCGGTAATATTACTGTCAGTCCCAAGGAAAGAATAATTTCACCCCAAAAAAACTTTTTTTTTTTAAATTCTTTGCCTTCATTGATATATATCTCACGATGGTTTTTACGAACAAAGTCCACCTCTAAAAATCGAGTCTCTAAGTCCTCGGAATTTCTCGATGGGCTACTCCCCCGAACCAAGCTCTGTGCGGGGATCGCCGATCCGCTGATGTTATATATATATATATATATTACCAGCATGCGGCGGGTGTCTCAGGAGAGAGAACTTTTGCGCGGAGAGAGGGGTGCATGTCGGGAGAGAGAAATACACGAGATAAAAAAAAAGCGAGGAGGAGGATGTGAAAGAAGCACGAGAGAGAATGATGAAGAGAGTATAGGCGGGGAGGAAGGGAGGATTGTTCCATGGTGGCTCGAAGGGTATCGTGTTCATTTTACGTTTTGTTTTCATCGCGAAGGTATAAAGCCGGTTTGCATAAGGGACCCTCGCGGTATCCCGTGCTGTTTGGGACCTTCCGAGAGTCCTCCGAGCGTGGCTCTCTTTATCCCAAGCAGACCCTCAACAAAGGTATATCATCAGAGGACTATATGGTTTTACTCATTGTCAGACAGAGAGAACAAACATTTGTTTTCCATCCTAGCAAACTTTGGATCAATATCGAATACCATGCAGATCCATTTCACAAAGAAATAAGTTACCTCTAGAATTTATCTACTTGTTCTTAAAAACATTCGTGACACGAATCGAGTATATCCATAGCAATTATTCATATATCATGAAATTCTCACAATCAGGGATTCACTGACACTTTAAGTCCACGTATCGTGTACTCCGCGCTGAGGAGTTGCAGGCTTTTCATGGCTCATTTTCAGCAGCGTCGTAACATAACGAGAATCCTCGGGGGTTTCCGGTGCGCGTATCATCAACCAACTGCGCACCATAATCCCCCTCGAGAGCTTCCTTGCAGTTAGACTGCGAGAGTCATTGCGAGTATTACTGTCGTGAAACGAGAGTCGAGAATGGTACCGGTTGTGAGGCCATTCAAGCTCACAAATAATGAACAAGATAGGCAGAGGGAATGGTACAGAGATCGAGATGATGCTATAACGAGAATAGCTCGCGACGAATGTGAATTAAAAAGAAAAGTGAAAGAGATTTTTCGATGGAGAATCGTTCAATGCCGGGTTCAAAGTTTCCTTGCGTCTAGCTGAATTTTCGAATAAAAAATAAAATTCATGAAAGTTGAAGACATATTTCGGAGGTCAAGTATAGTAGGAAGAAAAACGTCCCTCGTGGCACACGTCGTCAATTATCTGCGACAGTGTGGTCGAGGCAGAAATGTTTTGCCGTTAAAAGAAGGAAGAAGAAAAACAAAAGAAAAAAAGATACAAAGCTACAAAGTGAGGAGAATAATGAAAGAAAAGAATGCCGACGGCTTGGGGGCAATAAAACCGCATGCGAGAGTTGGTACATAGCAAGAGAGAGAGAGAGAGAGAGAGAGAGAGAGAGAGAGAGAGGGGAAAGAGAAATACAACGGAAACACCGAAATGCAACGGCGGGCGAACGTAATGCGAACGTGGAGTACGCAGAGTTGCCGTGACGAGTGGACGCTGCGGCGAACGAAGAAAAATAAAGAGGAACACGAGGAGGGGGACTGGTGAGAGTAGACACGGAAGGCGAAACGTCCGAGAGAATGGAGGATGAGAAAAACCGTGGTGACCCGGGATGTGAAGATCCCGACCGAATGTGATGATCAACGATCATGCAGAATGGTGTGCAATGCACTCGTCTTGAAGTGGGACTGAAGAGAGTCTAAGAAGCGAGATTGCCAGATATTTGGAGACGTAAGATAAGAAGTTAAAAAAAAAGAAACGAGTGATCTTCATCGAGATAAAGAGAAGAGCCATCACCTTCGACCTCCATATTTTTCGTACCTTTTGCCTTCGTCCTTACAATTTTTTTTTCGGAATTTTTTACTTTCCCGGACCCGCGCGTGCAAACAAAAGAGAATTTCAGTCGGAACATACCGGTGGAGCCCCCTTGTACCAATATTTACATTTGGAACTCGATAGAGAAGAGCAAGAATAGAAAGGATATGGAAAAAGATACCAAGAGGAGTATAAAAAGATCCTGCGAAGGTTGAAAATAAAAACGAAACTGTGCAAGAGTCAAAGGGACGCGCTTTATTGCCGTTTCGGGACACTTTATTGAAACGGGCACGAGAAGGGAACATCGTCAGCCAAACGTTACCAGGACAGTATAAGAGAGAAGAGGGCAATGTCGAGAGTAGGCAATAGAGCCCCGAAGCTTCATCCGTTATTATTATCGCGTATACCCCGAGTGGATGTATGTCCATGCATAACGTACGCTCTCGTTCCCTCTTTATTCTTTTTTCTTTTTTTTTTTTTTTTTTTTTCTTCGCTGGACTCCTCTGGGGTACGGAGACTCCAGTGAACTGCGGGATGGCGATGAAGAGGCGAAAGAGGCTGTCCGGGTATAAGTCCGGTGAGTAATGAAGTGAGGGAGCTCGATAAAATTGACCCCGAGGTGCGGTGTAAGTAATCGAATTTCGACTACCATACCTTCACTCTTCTTCGTTTGTTTTTTTTTCGCCTTCGTTCGTTTTTTTTTTTTTTTATTACCCCGGTTTGCTTTTGCCACGAAGACTGCGCACTGGCTTTTATCCGACTTTCAGGCGTGAAATGCGCTCGTCCGGCCAGTTCCCGAATGCTTTATTACAGTTTCGTGAATATTTTATTGGCTCGAGGTGGAGAGGCGCGAGTATAAGTTCGTTATTGTTATCTCTTAGAGGCATTAACTCGAGGAACGTATACGCGGCGACGAGTTTGGAGTGAATCGCCACTTACAAGCGTTGATTGTCGATGCTGGAAGGTTTCAAGAAGTAAAGATTTAAAAAAAAAAAAATACAAAAAGAATCGCCTAATGACACTCTGATGATGCTCATTTGATTGTAAATTCGGAGTAGCGAGAAACGAGACTTAATCTTCATTGCGATGATTTAAAAGGCAATTCAGCCTTGCTGATAATGAACTTTGGATTGTCACGAATATAGGTAACGCTTAATTGAGGGTTGATGAATATTTTCATTAGCAAGCCTTGTAGGAATACTGCCAAGCTTAATGTTAACGATGGAGAATATGAAGTAATTAGGCTAAAATTTAATTAGGACAACATATGACACGACTTGAAGAGAGAGAGAGAAAGAGAGAGAGGAGAAAAGACAAAGGAAGTAAAAATAAAATGAACAAAAAGAGAATGCCAGATTTCACGTAATCAACATTGAAGAGCAGCGAATTTTCTATTACCAAGAGTAAGAGAGAAAGAGAGAAAGAGAGAGAGAGAGAGGAATCCTTCCATACCACCATGTACTTGAACTTCATGTCTTCGATTGCTCATTTTTTGTTTCGTCAATTTTTCTTTTGCTTCGATTTCGTATTACACTGACTCTCTTCGTGATTCTCGACCGAGGGCTTCGTAATTTCTTCGCGTGGCCTCGACGCGCATCGAGTGAGAGAGGCCACGCGAAGAAAAAAGCGAGTATCGATCGATGATCATACGATCAAACGATGATGAAGCCATTGCACTCGAGAGTATTAAAATGTAATGCAATCTCGTAATCTCTCGAATTGTCCATAACATTTTATTACCAAATTTTATTTATTTATTGCTTATTAGAAAAATATCCATCTATCGATTTTCCGCAGGGGCTCGCGTGATCGTAAAGAACCCAATTTCTTCGCATCGATTCTATTACATTTTCAACGGAGTCTCGCCGATGCGAATAGCACACGGGCGTATTGGCTCTCATGGTCATTAAATTAATTTCTTCATCGGTCAATCGGCCGATATACCGCGAAGCGTGGCAAAAGTCTCGCGACTGTGAAAATGATGATAATTGTCCGCTAACGAACTTTGCGCTGCCAGACGCTTTGGCACTTTGAATGAGAACGCGGCCAACTCCGCGGGCTCTTGAGCGGACACATCGGTGAACGCTTGCGGACCGTTAATTTCAGTGAGCCGTGTCTCTGACTCTTTTTGTTTTTTCTTGCTTTTACGATGGCGAAACGAGGGTAAAACGCTCGCGATATACCGCGTGAGCGACCGGTCGATGACTAAGATCTTAACGCTCTACCACCTTCGTTCTTTGCCAATTATTACGGTCACTGCAATTTGCGTTACTCGTATTTTTTCCCATCAATTAATTGTGTTTTGATTAAATTATATGCGAGTGAACGATTTAATTGGCACGGTATTTAAAGAGCCATTTAAATGAGTATATCCAACTTGATTATTAATTTGGCCAAGTATTTCAATGTGTCTTTCCAAAAAAATAACTCAAAAAACGTGAAAGTCTGCAAGTACCTATTTCAAAGAGTTAAATGTATATTTTAATGAGCGCGAGTAATTGCAATAGACATTCAGAGATCTGTAGGTTGAATAAGAATAGTTGATTGTTTGGTTGAAATTCCTATTTGAGCGAGCAGTCGACTCGCATTAACCCTGATACAATGGAAAATCAATTGATTCAATAATTCATCATTAACTGAAGGTTTAATGTTGCTGCTCTGGTCGAGGCACCCTCGTCTTTCTCTTTGAATCTTTGCTCCCGACCATTCGTTTTGCCCGACGGGGAGAATAAAAACGAGATATAGAGATGTATATATATAGAGAGAAAGAGAATGTACCGCGTTGATCAACTTGTCGCCGCTCCAATTATCCTCGAGTTCCTCGGCAGCGATCGGGCGAAGCTAACTTCGATCCGAGGAACAACACACCGAGAGACGAGATCGTCGTCGTCGGTAACCCTCATCTCGAGCATGCAGCTCACCGAGCTGTTGATTGATTCGCGCGATCTTCAACCCCGGTTCTCTAAGTTGTTTAATTACGTCGGGTAATTAGCATCCAACGTGCGGCTGATACATGCAACGTCAGATACATAATGTAGCAATACGAGGAGTAGTCGCGCTAGTGTCCGACTCTCATTCTTTCTTGCCTCTATACCAGCTCCATTGACACTCCAATGAATGTCAATCGACCTTTAAATCTCGTAGATCAACCGAGTACACTTTAACGTACTAAGCAATGACCAAGTCTGCTGAGACGACTCTACCGAATGTGGATTATAAAAGAGAATAAGAAATAGCCTCGATTCCTTAACTCTGTCATTGAAAAAAGGGGAGGAATTTTTTTTTTGGATTCGCCACCCGTCGATAATTTTTTTTCTTGATAGCGTGCGCGTGAACTGCTAACATCTCCTGCGGTTATAAATTTCGCAAGAAGGATTTTTTCTCGTTCCCGAACCGGGGGGGAGTTCTCGCGATCGAGTTTGCCAGATCTTCTTATTCTTCGTTATTTTTTCCTTCTCTTCTCTCTATCTCTCTCTGTCTTTCACGAGTTTGCTACCTGGTATTATGCATTATATATAGTAGCAAACCAGTGCTCCGGGACAACGTGATCCACAGGGTCTTTTAAGAGAGAGAGAGAGAGAGAGAGAGAGAGAGAGAGAGAGAGAATAAGAAAGAGGGACCAGAAAGTAATTCGATCGGTAGCGCTCGGGGGTGCAAGTTGGACTCACGCCACGCACTCCCTTTCTTCGTCTCTCTTTCTCTTCTCTGACTCCTTTATTCCTCTTTACGCTCTTCTTTGCCTCGTTATTTTCAACTCCTTCTCATTCTTTCGTTCTCTTTCTCGATCTCTCGTCGAATATCTCTCTCTCTCTCTTTCTCTCTTTCTGCGAGGAATGCAACGCGCCGTGGTACTTGGTCACGCCGTAAATTCACGGAGTGGCCAAGTGCAAGAGAGAAAAAGAAAAGGCGAGAAATTTGTTCGACTAAATCAGATTTATTTGGCGTTGTTGATATTTATTTTTTTTTTTTAATTCATTTTTTTACGGCGAGGGGTCTGAACACGACAGTTTTGGCCGACAATAAATGTAGCATCCATTATTTTTATTCGTAACAGAATTCTTGAGGTACAATTTGATATCTTTGTTTACGGAAAACCATTTGTACGCTCAAGATCCAGGAGAAAAATCGTCCCTACATCCGATTCAGTCGAATTTTCATTTCCATTAACATATTCATTGGACCAGTGAATAGCGCTTTAGCTGCCTCAATTCGAATCATCAGTAAATGTACACATAGAGCATCGCCATATCTGACTTTTGTTGGGGGGGAAAAAAAAATCGGGAATGCGAGGCAGGGACCAGAGAACCGAGGATGCACTATCCTTACTCGTGCCTTTCCATCCCATCGTCATGAAGTAAAACGAGCAACAACTGTTTTGTTCGTCCGTATCGAGGAGGGACCATGCGTGGCGCAAAAGAAGCAAAGGATTTAATAAAATCAATATTAATTGCCGAGACCATGCCGATGCTCGGGAGCGCGCGCGATTCTTCAGCTACCTTTTATATTAGCTCTCTTTTTTCTCGCTTTTCTCCATGCTGGCCAAAAGCCAAAACGATCTTTCGAGCCTCGTCGTTCTCGTTCGTCTCGCATCTTATCCCATCGTTGTTGAATATTCAAGCGTTCGCTGACGACATGGCAAAAAAGCCGTTTATGGGCAGCGCCGTTGAGTAGCAGCCAGTTTTTTCGCCCCCCCCCCCCCCCCCCTCCCTCTCAATGCGTTCGCGATCGGAGAAGAGAGAACCTTCGATGCTCATCAGACCTATCATCGATGATCCGTATAGTTTGCGGCTTGAAAATGAAAGCATCTTAACGGTAGAGAATTCCCGGCCACCGATCGCGAATTCTATACCGGGTTCTCTTTCATTGCACCACCTTTTCGGTGGTCCGCTCGCACTCAAGAATCATTGATACCTATAAGGGGCGCGTGAAATCTTCATGCGCAGAAGCATCACGAGAAATCAAATGGGTCGAATGTAATTATAACAAAATTTTCATCACTGGGGAAGAAAAACGCAGAGGATCTTTGGCAGAAATTAAAGTGGCGATCGAGAACATCGAGGCTTTTAGTTCTTCTACTCGTTCGTGTATAGCTGATCAGATTCCGATGAACTCGGAGTATAAAAATGAATAGTCGAACGAACAGAACAATAAAACGATCGAAGAGAATGTCTGATTTAATTCTGATCTTATTAGCATTCGTTTGAAATTCTTGGCACTAAAAAAAAGTAAATATTTTCAACGGAAGAACTTCTCCTTATGATCAACAATCAATGGAGAAACCGAGAGGATTCAATTGTCTTGCGAAAAGATTTTTGATGATGTAGGATAATTCAAGACGGAATTGAAAATTAATAATTAGCCGTGACGAATTTCAATGCAACAGAGAGAGAGAGAGAGAAAGAGAGGCCACTTTGTGAGATCTCAATGATATTACTAAAGAGTATCACGGAAACGGAACGAGATATGAACGAGAGGGGCAAACCCGACGATCCGTGGAGACCTCTCGCTGGATTCTCTGGACTGGCCCTCTCATTCTCAATCTCTCGCGTCTTCACTCTAATGCCGTGCGAAGACTCTAAATTTCACCGGCGTGAAATTACCCGCTCCGGTGGCCTTTCATTATCCTCGGCTGAGCCGAGCGACGGGCCCCGCGTTCACTTGTCCTATAGCCTATATACTGTATACCTCGTTCACCCTATCCTTCTCCTCGTCGCTCGCCCGACGAATATCCACTAAATTA
This sequence comes from Rhorus exstirpatorius, assembly GCA_963564615.1. Lineage (NCBI taxonomy): Eukaryota > Metazoa > Arthropoda > Insecta > Hymenoptera > Ichneumonidae > Rhorus > Rhorus exstirpatorius. The sequence continues at coordinate 11,708,745 of OY751316.1, forward strand.
ACGGTAGCTACAAGCCTCTCGATCTTCTTCGATGTCTCGATCCCGTTGCTCAAAGTGTCGGCAAGTGTGATCGTCTATTTATCTTAGAGGGGCCGCCCTTGCGCCTTTGCTCAAAATCATTCCGGAAAGCATTGTTAATTGACGTGCTCTCGGTATGATTTATATCGCATCCTGCTCCTCATAACGGAGTTACGAAAGGCTTTAAGCTATATATGGAACAGCGATCTCCGAGATAAGTGTAATGAAAATTGGAAAAATGAGTTTTCCAGATTTACCGCTCTTTCGCCTAATTTTAGTACCGTATATATAGCTACCTTTAAATCTACTGTCAACAATGAAATTAAGATCTTTCGAGAATTCATGACCTCGTCGCGATGCATCGTCGTTTACGATCGCGTGACGAAATAAGAAATCGCGACGAGGAGCGTTCAATATGCGCATTTACAACGCGTCATGATTGTCCCACCTTTTTGGGACTGCGCTATACGACCGTTCAATTTCTTCATTCGAGAGCGCCCCCGGAGAAAGAACTCGCGGAGTAAGTCGCTCCGCTAAGAAAGACATCGGCAAAATGCGCGCGGGCTTGCTGCAGAGTTAACATCGCGTTTCGCCGTGTGACGAAACGAAGAAATCGGCAAAGAGCTCCGACATGCCACTCGAGCTCTTTCGCTCTCTCTCTCTTTCTCCTTCTCTCTTTCGAACTCTACGAAACGAAGACGTCTTCATTTTGAAGGAGCGCAAGTAGGTCTTTTGTTTTACGTTCGAAAAATAATCAAAAATATCTGCTTAGCAGCTTCTTGTCCCGCTTTCTATATTTTTTTTCTTTCTACTTAAAAAACAAATAAACAATAGTCGAACTGTGAATACGTTCAAATATACCGATCTTTGACTCTCTTTGTTTACGTTGAGATGACGAATCTAACGAGAATTTTATCATACTTTAAACCGCTGCTTGCAAAATTCCGTACAACCGAATAAAAAAAATAAATTAAAAAAAAAAACTTAACGGGATCATGCGAGACGAAATAAAGTACGCGCAAAAGTGTTCGCAGACCAGTTTAGCTCTGATCCAGTATTATAGCACAAGGCAAAGGGGGAACGGGCGAGATTCTACCGTGTATTATAGCTCTTACTACCGTCACGCCGATCGGCGGGGACCCATTCACGGTATTATCCCGTGATTCAACAGCCGCTGCATGTTCGATCGGCGTGGCAAGGCGTCTTTGTCCTCTCGTGGCGTTTTGCCTCCGTCCTGGGACACGCGGGAATCGTTTTATTCTCTTTTACATATCTTTCGCGTTTCTCTTCGATCCTTCCCCGCTCTTTTCATCGAGACATTTCGTTCTTTTCTCCTCCCCCACCGTTCTCTCCATCCGCCGAGCTAGAACTCTCTACTTCTTCCTCGTCTTCTTGCCCTTTCATTTTTTTTTTTTTTTCGTTGTGGTTGCGTTCATTTTACGAAATCCGCGCGTTACACGGATTGACTCGAAGGCCCAAGGGTTATTTCGTTCCACCTCTTAGCCGCGCATGTTCGTTCCGTTCGACTTGACGTGTACTACTCTCTCAGCACGTTTTGCTGCCTACCAATGGCGAATCTGTCGATGCTATATGAGTTTCTCTGCCACACTCTTACACACACTTTACGAGCTGCAGAATTCATCGATGAATTCACTTTCCCCATTTTCCATATCTCTCTCTCTCTCTCTCTCTCTCTCTCTCTCTCTCTCTCTCTCTCTCTCTCTCTCTCTCTCTCTCTCTCTCTCTCTCTCTTTATCTTTATCTTTGCTACCACGTCGAGATTGCACGATATTGAGAGAAACGCATTACCAGTATCCGCAAATGTATGTGTATCATATACATATTACATATACACACATACACCGAGAAGCAAAGGTTCTTCGGATACTGGTCAAAGTGATGATGCTAACCGGCGCACGATGTGCTGTGGCCGGCTGCGGCTGGTTCGCTTCAAAAATTGATTTTATTCCATACCCATTACCCCTACCGATACTGCTGTGGTCGAGTGATCGACCAAGTCGTTCCGCAACACCAGCGGAAAACGATAGGCGGATACGTCAGGCGACTCAGCATCGGATTTAGTAAAAGCAGAGAGACCGTTTTTATTGAGCAGCCCAAGATGGCGCGCGATAGTTTAAAAGTGTCCGCAGGTAATGAGTTTAATCATACAAATATGGAGACTCAAATGAATTCGTTGCTACTGCGGCCTAGAAGTCCGCATTAGTCGTTCGGGAATAACTTCTGCGGGGTTATTGTTGGCACAGTCAACGTGTCCACGAGGGAGATGATACTTTGGGTCGGTGAGAAAAAGAGTACACGGGAACGACAGGAAACGGGTTGGCCAGGCTCGAGACATCGGGTGAAACTCAATGAAACTTATATAATACCTTATATTACCCTTCTTCTCTTTCTTCTATCAAACCAGTAGTGCCAGGTGTCTTGGGGGAAGGAAATGGATGCGACTACTCGCGCTCTCCTTCTACATGGGGTTTCATTGAATGTATCATGAGTCCCTGCACGGTTTCTTTTCATCTTTTCTGAAACTTTGGGGTCTCCGTTTCATCGCTATACGTCAAAGAGCTACACTACAAATATCATATGCGCATTGGTTGTAATGTTAGATTCTTCTGTGCTATGCAATTCCCTTAAAATTTCATTTGAGGCCTGCATCTTCATCATCTCCTTATTCACACATTTCACTTATCCGGGTATTTCAATGCAGGGTGTCTTTCCTTCACAACGGTCTTGCCGCATCTTCAGTGGCTTTACTCTCCCCGTACGAGCCAAAAGAACTCAATGCCGTGTGTATAACAAGGTGCTGCGGGGATATATTATAACGCGTTATTCCTACGGGGCAACGAAGAATTCAGGGCCTACGGGTTTAAGGGCTGGCGTGGAAATAAAAAGGCGTGGGTATCACAGCGGGCGTTCCATCTCACTCATTTCCCCGCCGTCTTTGTCTTCCCTCTATGCTTGTATATATCATATGCTTTTTTTTCTCGCTTGCTCGCCCAAAGAACGAGCAGTTTGGATCCGCGATGCTGATCTTATCGCGATCGTGTTCGCTTCATTGTTGTGTTAGCTGCGCGGGGCTGATCACCCAGCAGCTTGCCCTGCACTCTCTTGCCCGCGTCACTGTTTTCTTGTTTTTTTTTTTTTTTTTTTCTTTTTTTTCTGTTTCTGCTGCTTCTCCTGCCGGTGCAACGTTTTTTCGCTGAGGTTCGCGGACTAGCGTTTGAAAAGAACGAAGATCGAGGAGAATGGACGAGAGAGGTAACAAGAGTTGGATAGAAGGATGAAGGGAATATACGAGTGTAGAAAGGTGGAGATTGAAACAAGAAAGAGAGAGAGAAAAATAGTCAGTAGGTTGTAGTTGGGTTATTTCCTGAAGGGGAAAAAGTTTCATGCGAAAATGTGTACATTTTTTGATAAAAACAAAAATTGATTTATTTCAATCTCGATTGAAAGGAAGGTTTAATAAAAATGATTAAACTTGAATTTAATAAAAATGATGAACTTGAATTTTCGTTCCATGTGTGCATAATATATTGCATGAAACATCGTCTAAAAATATGGTGGACTCGGTATATGTCTGCGGGGCTCGGTGTGTAGATCATCCTCAATGTCTCGGAGCCTCCCACCTAAAGTATTCTCCATTAAGATCGTATCGCAACGCCAAAACTAATAACCAATCACCCCCTTCGAGGGCTATATGCAATACACACGGAGCCAGCACGCACGCTTCATCATTATATCCAAGGTTGCATATACTGCATGTGATATTATATGGTCAGCATCGTTCTGCATGAATGCAGAAAATGATGTTCAGCCTCTCTCGCATTTCGCATTTCGGATGAAAAATAAAAAAAAAAGATAATTTTTCGAAGCTTTCTTTACTTGAATAAACTATACATTCACAAGGACCCGCGAAACTTTGTTTCGATAAAATTCCAATGACGCAACCGGAAAGGTAATATTATATTAACGATAAATAATAAGCGAGAGGAAGCTTCGCAATCTGGAATCTAAATGGGCGTTTAAGGACTTCTTATCTCGGGAGATCTCGGGTCATTATATTTTGGGAAAACTAATGCTGTGGGCTTTTTTTACACTCAGAGAATCACCTGGCCTTTCCGAGACTTCTCTTTTACAATGGGGAGCCCCGGAAGTTCAAGATATCTGACGGAATTGGGAATCTCACCGATTCAAATTAATCGCCCTAGCGGTATCATTACAACTCGGTTATGCAGTGAATCAAGAATATTATACCAAAAACTAAAGTTTCATAAATCTTGTTAAGTAAACTTAAAAAAAAAAATATATATATATATATACGAAGGATGTAAGGACTTTACAGTCCGACTGTATCCAGCTCTTGGTAGCTCTCACATAACTTGCCTAGTCACAAAGACAGACGTTTCTTACTTCCGGTAGAATTCATAGCATTGTACGAAGTTCCGGACGCTGCTTCTGTTCCCCGGAAGTATATCTTCAGCCAGCTTTTCTCATCGTGAATCTTACGTTATGCATGGTTATAGCTAAACATCTTGACTTCTCGATCGCCACGCATCGTGAAACAGATATGTATACGCCGGTGTATTCAACCTCTGTGCTCCCCTTGAAGAAGCAGAAGCACAAAGAGACGAAGAAGAGAAAAATCACCCGCAGGAATCGAGGAACAAAAAAGAAAAGAATAAGAAGTGAATCGATCGAGAACTGAGGACTTGCAGATTGCTCGTAGCAACGTGGTATAGACAAAAGTTGAGGCAGCTGCATCTGCGGTAGTCCACGAGCGTGGAAACGAACTCGAGCATGTCGAAAAATGCAATGGTAGCTTGGTGGACTGTTTTATTTTTTTTTATTTTAGACAATTTGACCATCGGTATTCTCACGAGCTTTCGCCTCACAATCGAAATATTTAAGGGAAGTGCTGACCGAATGAGTGCGAAAAAAGCAATTTTATTAATTTAAAATTCTGATTCTTCATCCTTCCTTCACGTCTATAATATGAAATCTTCCTTACTTCCCACGCAGATCATTACACACTTTGAATTTTTCCATTTCTCGCTATAGTATCTTTTTATTTTTACTTTGCCATTGACCGAATAAATGTCGACATTCTCGACGCCTCGAATGATTCTGAGTTTTGCAACGCAACCTCGAAGCAAACGGACCACGATCGCACCACGATATCTTTTCCTCCCGCGGCATTAGCCCCTTCCCGGTAATCTCAGTGGTAAATCCACCTTTTAATGGCTGCCGATTCTCCAAGAGGGGCTATCGATTCCGATACTGTTGTGTAGGGCTACCCCATCGTACCGACGCACATACACACACATAATCGTGCGCGGCGCCTCCGACTCGCGGATCAAGATCGGAACGCGCTTCTGCACGAGCTTCTGACCTGCTCCTATACTTCTTCTTTGTATTTTACTCTTTTGCTCTTGAACCCTTCACCCCTCGACTCACTCTCTCTCTCTTCCTCTCTCTCTCTCTCTCTCTCTCTCTCTCTCTCTCTCTGAGAGAGAGTCCAGTTTTAATCCTTGGTGCAAGGGTAATTCGCACTCGGGTATATATTCACAAGTTGTGAGAAGTGCATGTGTGGTTGAGGATTTTTTGCGCTTCCATTGAGAGCCTCTAGATACGTTCTCTGAGCAATCGGGAGGAATTTGAAAATCTCTACATCCTAGAAATCTTGGGCCTGTGGGAACCAGCTTGGAATCTTTTAGTCTTGTTACGACGGGTGTGGAAGTCTTGGATGGAATATTATGTTGTACGTGCTATTTTTTTCGAGATTATTGAGATTGAAGTGGTCAGATTTTACTAGCACGAGGCTTAAAGCTAATTCTTTCATCCTTCATCATTTGCTCTTGCGAGTATAATAATTTCGTGAGAAAAGTTGGAAGTAACTCATATTCGAGTAAAAATACTTTTCATTCCAGCAAAGTGTGCATTGCTCGCGGTGAGTGATGAAGATTTCATGCTATATATGGTTAAGATTATTAACGAGATAATTTCAACAGCAAAGCGCGAATATGTAGAAACAGCTGATTTTGTAAATAATGTTTTTTTTTTTTTTTCGAGTCATACAGTTTTTCGAGTACACAGTAGAAGAAAAACATCACGAAAGTGGATGATTCAATTTTTAATTCTATATAATTTCGTGATGAAATTATTATTGCCGGGTTATGGAACATTCGCGCGATTGATATCGTTCGGGTCTCGGAGCTCGCGGTGAACGAGCGCGGGTATTCGTTTCTCTGTGTGCTGCTATGGTGATGGCACCCCAAGACCGTATGTGCCCGATGAAACGGGTAACGTGGCCTTTCGCAAAAGCTCTCCAACTAGCACTCTTATCTACTGTCCGCGAAAGCGCACTAAATTTTCCGCTGTTACGTCTCTCATATATACTCGCTTGTACGATATATATGTACCGTACATGTCCAAGTTGCAATTCCGCGTGTACACACGTGCGAAACTGTATATATATATATGTACGCACGATGTATACGAGGATTGGATAAGAGTGTGTTTTGCAGAAAGATGAAGTAGGCGAGAAGAGAAAAAAGCGTAGAGAAAGAAGATGCGAGTGTGAGAGAAGAAAAAAGAAGCACGATGGGAGTTCAGGCCAAACATGCATCTCTCTTGTTATTTATATATATATATATATATATATACATACACACACATATATATACAACGTTGGTTCGGGTGTCGAGAATAATAAGGGACTTGGCAAACTGTAGACCACGTGGGGTGCCCGCGAGATTGCCAGGGCATCTTGTTAAATCCACGAGGATTTCCTTTCATCTGGAAATCTCTCGTTCTGGCGATCCTTGCCAAGGATACCATTTTTCTCGCGGATTCCTTCTTTTCCACTGCCTCTCTCTCTCTCTCTCTCTTTCTCAACTGTTCTCAAGCAATTTATCGTCCTTTCTCATCTCAATCTTTCGTGGAATTCCACGGGAACCATTTGAATGATAGCAGGTCCAAAAAAATTCTCACTCGGCTATCAAGAACATTTTTAGTTGTAATTTTTTAAATTCAAATATTTCACTGACAACGATTTATTGTCGTTTCCTTCGATCTGATTTTCTTTCATGGCTATTATTCGGTGGATTTTTCATCTGTTACTCAAGCAAGTCGGAATCTTTATCTACAACTTTCCAGTGAATCTGTGAAGGTCGTTTCACCACGATGCACCGACTCGGTTTATTCTTTTTTACGGATATATATATATAAAGAATTTATGGAGGATGCAGGTTGCATACTGCAAAAGAGACTGTGTTCTACACGACTAGGGGTTTTCGTGAGAGCAAACCTCATGGGCTCTCCTAACCCAGATGATATCGCAGCTAGATATACAACGTTGGATTTTATGGCATATTACAGGACGTTATAAGATATATATAACGGCTTTATGCGTAGCGGAATTGCGAGCGGGGGAGGGGGGGGGGCGGAGAACGACGACGAGGATAAGTTACGACTGTGGCTCTCCAACTTTACGAGCTACGGGCGAATATTATATTTCATTTTTTTTTTCCTGTGACATGCTCCAACGTGAACTATAACGAGTTTTATCACGAAACTAGGAAAATTGTCATCGTTCCGCGAACGTTAGCACTAGTGTTATCACGAAATCTTAACAATCCAACATTGCACAGTTATAATTGACCTTTTTGGGGTCTGAGCCGTTGATTATTGCCGTTCGAAATCCATTAGGTATAACGATAGTTGAATTGAATTAATTGAACACGATGAAAAGACGAGAGAAGAGAGAGAGCCTCCTTACTCGATTATCGAGTCGAACTCGATTACACCCACGATAAAAATGCGAATGAAAAAGAGATACGCGCCAAGGAATATGAAGATTGAGAAGGAAGAAGAGACGACGGGTACGCGTGGATGCACATAACGAACGCGCGAGAATAAGGAATTGGGTACTTCACTTGGTATATAGCGAGTATATATAAAGGTACACACCCGGGGTATCGTCGTCTCACACGTTGTTGTACACGTATATACATATATGTATATTGTGCGGGATATATTCGCTGGCTGTGGATATAGCTACCCGGTTGATCGATGAAAGCCTCGAGTTTTATGAATGAGCGGCAACGCGCGGTGTTGGGTTGCCCCCGCACGGTCGCACCAGTCCCTCGCACACGGTGCAATCTTTCTCGCAAAATTTTTTTTAATTTCGTTTTTTTTTCTTCTTCTTCTTTTATCAACTGCGTTTTCTTCGCTCTCACGCAGCCTCCGGTTATTTACAGCCACCCCGGTGTACGCTTAATTACAAAATAATTCTCGTATATCATCGCGCACTCGTAACGCGACTGTCTCATCAGAGATCTCGTCATTCGGAAGTCATCTAACAGATTAAAATAATTTTTCGGCTATTTTTGGTCAAAGTTCTCTTTATAGGGGGCGAAAATAATTGAGCTGTGAATATCAATCGAATGAAAATTTCCTCATTAAAACTAAACCAGTCGAACGGGAGTAATGTTGTTACACACATCAGATCTAATCATTGAATGAGGTAACGTGGAAAAATGGCTTTTCTTTTTACGATTTTGTTATTTAGTAAAAATAGGAGAGAGGAAGGCACCCGAACTACGATAACCTGCTGGTATGCATATGTATTCATGAGCAGTGGGTGTCGCAGGGAGTTTCTTCGTCCCACGATAAATCGAAGATCGAAAAGCATCCCCGCGTTTAACGTGGCGTGGGTACGGAAGATTTATTTTCATCTCCGTGCGTTTTTCAGCCACTGAACTATCGATATGTCATTTTACATGCGTTCGAGTAGCCACATGCGCGCTTTGTAATTCGTCACTGTCCGTTAATGATTCTCCAAGACTCTGTCCATATATTCGTTCACGCTTCCTCGAAACGCGAAAAAGAAAAAAAAAACAAATCTTCAGCGTCTCGGACGAGATAGAGTCGAGCACACACACACGCAGCATCGCGCAGTGAATGGAACTCCTGATCAATAGTTCGTTATCGAGAAACAAAAAAAAATGCAACCGGGACAATGACGGTGAAATCTCGAGAGGGGAACGAACAATCGTACTAACTATACGCGAGCGCCCGAGAGACTTTTTCGCAATCGACGATGAAGATTTTTTTTGTTCCTGTTTATTTGTTCTTTTAGAAATAAAATATACGTAAAATCAATTCATTTTTTTTTAAACCGTAAGCGAGGAGACGAGAGCGATGAGGAGGATTTAAAAAAAAATCGACGTCCGCGCGTCAGACACGATTTTTCCACCCGCGAGTATATACCAAGCGATTCACGGCTGATTCAATAACTCTTGTGGTAGCCATACATACATGCGCGTATTGTGACGACTCATCGAGGGCGAAGCTTTGATTCGATATCCCGTCGAAGCCTCTGATTGAACGAAAAACGATTCTACAATGAGTTCGTGTGCCCGAATGACCTCGAAATTGATTGTCCTAGATCGAAGATTTGTCTATAATGGATCTATGGGCGCGAGCTCTCGCTGTTCTACAGAGTCACGTATTTCGTGATGAGGTCACGGAAATCTCACGATGAAAGGGGATACCCGGTGTCAGTGGGTTACCGAGCCAGTGCAGAGCTGCTTTGCTTTTCGACCTACTCTCGCATTTTATAATAGCTTTTTCTTTCTCCCGTATTAGGAATAACCAATGGTGTTTTTAGGAAGCTCGCTTTCATTTGTTCCAAAGGAAAACTCGACTGGTCGTCAAAGTAACATTCCGCCTCTCAATATATTATTGTTTAATCGAGTATAAAATACCGATAATCTACCCATTCTTGTTTTTTTTTTATCCTCCATAGCTCATTATAGCCTCTTTAGAGTCTTTGAATAAATCTGTCTCAGCGACACTTGGCTGCTGCCCGCGGATCTAAATCAATCCCTGGTGTCGCTTTAGCACGGCCGATAAAACAAAACCGCGTCGCCTTTACGAAAACGTCGTTACGAGAGCTATAAGGACACTAAACGCGTCTGCATGACTCAACCTGACAAGCCACATACCACGTTTCGTTCTCGTATATAGCAGAGTCGAGCGGAGAGTGTGCCGGTCGCGCGCGCGGCACTGTATGAAAGAAACCCACTAGCGCGCGCCACACCGCTGCGGTATTACCAATAAAATAAACAAGCCGACTTTATGAGTTATCCCGGGGTATTCCACCGTCGAGTACATACCTACGGCACTATATGTGCGCGTCCGATACATTGCGGAAAATATAAGCATCGGCATATGTACACGGTAGAGAAATAAGCGAGACAAGAAGGTATATGTATAGCCCGCAAGTACTACACACCGGAGGCCCAACGCACAAACCAACCAGAAGTTCATACGCCGGAGATTGTGGTTGTGCGGATATCGAAGGTGGGAAACGCGTATAAACACGCCGGGTCTGTATAGATATATATACGACATTGAGATGAGAGTATAGATTGGCTTGTGTATTGGATTGTACCGGGAGAGGGACCGTGAACCCTGGTGTGGAGTGCCGGCGGGTCATTCACGGCCGCTATGCGCGTCAACGAGATATGTATATATGTGTATATGGATACAGCAGCGGTGCATTCAGGTGTACCGCATTTATAGATAACACTTGCGCAAAGCTCTGCCCATAAGCTCATACATTTACGCGTATATAGCTAAGATTTCCGCAGGCTTTGTATCACCCAACGCAACTATCATACTTCGAGTCACTTTTGTAATCGTCCCGGACACAAGTTTTATGATGATTCGGGTGGCTCGTTTGGATAATCCGCGATACGTTTTTCAGATAACTTTAGCCAACCTGGTATATTCTTGGCGAATCGGACGAAATGGTATTCTTTATTAGCGTTTCGCTTGATCATAAATCACACGCCTTATCTCGTGTACTTGGTAGACTTGGTTACACTCTTGGTGAATGCTACTGACTTATCGTTATACATTCTGGCTATATCCTGCACAGACACTGCAAGTTTTTTTTTTTTTTTGGGGGGGATAGAATGGATCATTATTCACTGCACCTGTTGGATCTTCATTATTCAGGAAATGATAAAATCCAGAATCTTAGGAATACCTCGAAATCTGGTCTGGCACAATTTCTTCGAGGAATTCATCGGACAGTGAGCAGTATATAAGGCACCTTCTGCTGTACGAGAAATTGTTGGATTCTCGAAAAGTAAAAGCGAAAATTGAGTACTTCAGAGGTGTCAAAAGCCAATCACTCATTGGCATATGGAGACTTTTACGGTAGCCGGAAACTTTTCAGTAAAGAAAAAAAAAACTTTGGACTCGTGAGAGTGGAGATTCATGAGAGCTGTTTTTTGACCTCGCGGTTGCAGGTGCTTCTTCGTCTCGTTCCCTGGCAAGATGGGTAAGCGTGTATATAGGAGAGAGCAAGAGAGGGACGGGAAAGGGATCAGGAAGCCAGTGAAGGGAGATGTCACCCTGTCTATCTCGGGTTTCTCACAAGACTCCGGCAATCTTCGTCACTTCGAGCAAACGTCTCAAGTATATGAGAAGCATTTTTTTAATCCTCTCAAGCCGATCAATGGTATGGGAAAAAAAAACGCGATTCATATAACAATTTACGGAGTTTTGATAGATAAATTCGATCTGAGACAACGATGGCTGCTGGTGCAATGAAAAAATTCGATTTTCATCAATCACTCTCCTACCATGTCATAAAGAATCTACTATGACAAAAAAAAAATTCCGAATGAATGTAGATGATCTATGTACCTGTACGTCTATGAATGACGTCGCGATCGAACAAGAGAGCTTCTTGCTCTCGGCAAGAGCGTTCACCCAGGTCAATGTATTCATTGGCCAACGCGACCCCGTGACGCGTACAGCGCTCGCTATGGCATGTTTCTTCTTATTTATTTATTTTTTTTTTTTCAAATCCCCGCCACGTCTCATTCTTCTTGTCTCTTCTCGGTGCACGAGAGTTATGCCGCGGCATCATCCTCGTCGCCGAGGACTCAGGGATGTCTCTCGTGCAGGTTGAGAGAAAAAAAAAATGTCTACTACCGTGCCAACCACATTTCACCTCAAGGGCTTCGTCGTAAATATAATAATAGCTCTTCAAGGTCTCATTTCCCCGCGACATGACGATACTTTTTTCAGCGCACAGAGAAAACTAAAAATTTCATTTTTAACAGTTATGAGATGCCAGGTGATTTTCCCCAGATCGATAAACTGAAATATCGAAAAATTTACAACATTTCAATGATTCGTTGATTCATTGTAAATTCAATCACGGCTGTGCAAACAAAAGAAGTTTAAACGACACAGAGTCTCTCTCTCTCTCTCTCTCTCGTCATTTTTCTTTCTCGTATTGCCGACGGTAAAGTCTCTCGAGTGATGATGTTACTGATTGAAAAAAAAAAAAAAAAAAAATACAACAATAAAACCTGGGATAAAAGCATACACTCAACGTCTAACGATAGTGCAGTTTCGAATGCGCAGAGGGCACTTCAGGTACGAAGAGTGGCCCGTCAATTATCGAACAATTTACTGCCAATTGCCGTGATAATTAGGCGTATCGTGTATTAATGACTTGAAAACTCGTTGTCGTTAAAGCAGCGAGTCGTCGTAAGTCGAATATACTATTTCTCACACTTGTACATTCGAAGATATATATACAGCGACTTGGCCGTATAGTCGTGTTGAAAAAGTACGAGATATATTTAGAAATTGTTTCCGCAATCGTTTCACGAACGAGCCACCTTGATTGTTCATTGTTCGATTCAATATATGAATGTGCAGTTAGCGGTGAAAGTGATAAATAACCATCATCGGAGAGTTATGTATCCTTTTTTTTTATTCGCGTTAAACTCCATTGGACCGAGCAAGTTAATGACTCTCGCAAAAATTACCGTGATATATGATATTCGAGAATTTCGTACTCTTTTGGTCACGACTGTACCGCTGATACATTCTAAAGGACGATTAATAAAATGAATAAAAATATGTATATCGTTTTTCTTGTTTCTTTCTCATTCGTCCTGTGCACCGGACGCGACTCTACGCACTTTGATGACCCGTCTTGATTTTCTCCTCTCCCCCCCCCCCCCCCCCCCTCCTTCTTCGTCGTGGGTAGACCGATCATCCGTACGACGTCGCCATGCACACGAGAAGAGATTTGAACGTTGCGCGGCAATGTTATATTCCTTCACTCTTGGCTCGTAAACATTTTTTTCTTACTACCGGACAGATAGAGGAGATAGAAGCGGCGGGACACGCGTTCGAATCTTCCACGTCTTCTAATTGCCAGATAAATATTCCCTTAATCGTTTCTTCACGCACGTATATAGTCACTCTACTCTCTCTCTCTCTCTCTCTCTCTCTCTCGTCAGTCTTTCTTACGTTCATGGGCGAGAGGGAAGCTGTTCTTTGCTCGACGTATATGTTCCTTATTACGTTGGCTCTTAGGCCTCGAGTCAAAGTGCTATGCGTATGTGTGTTTGCATCATGAGCCCCTTGGCATCGAAAGAGCCGACTCCTGACGATAAACAGTCGTGTTTTTCCACCCGCTGAACCCGAACAACGCGTGTGTATATGGCAACGTTGAACGTTCCACCAGGGTCGATTAGTATTTCGCGCCGTTTTTTCTAAATATTTCTCGATATTAAGGCAGCCCGGAGCTTTTTTGTCTCGAGCACCATTTCTTTTCCTTATTTCGTATATGTTGATGATTTTTCACGACACATTTGCAAAAAACTGATTCCTCCTAATCGATTGAGCAGTAAAAAAAGTGATTTAATCCTATCGTTCGGACGATAATAATATTAAACGCCAAACTCTGGCTACTTGTTTTGAGATCTGTTTCAATTCAAGTCTCCCGGAGATTCGAAAGATGCAATAACTCTCTCCCTGACGTAACTGAACAAACACCGCGGTACTGACTTAATAATTTCACGAATTTTCGTTCGACATATATATCGTATTTGCGGTTGCGCCGATGCAAATTCAAGGGACTTCCCGCGTCGAGCGATTCAGGTGTTCGCGAAGGCTCGCGGATGCAGCAAGAACGAGAGGCGTCAAAGGGCACCGTCGATCATAAACGTCACTCGGGCCCAAAGTCATAAACTAAAAAAAAAAAAAAAAAGCCCGTGGGACCTGCCGCTCAACGCGGTCAACGCACCCTATCGACGGTCTCGCAAAGTATACACGCGCATAAATCGTCGTTGGCGTTATTTTTCGACGATGAAACATTGCAATGTTTCCCGAAGAATTCACTCTTTTGTTTCCTCATGAAAGGAAGCATCGCGATGAATTTTCCACGAATCCTCTATATACGTACAATCGTATAGATTTCATTCGAGGATGAAGGAATTTTGATATTAGGAATAACGAGATGAAAAAATTATGAGCATTTATTCGGAGAATCAGGTAGCAATCTTGGTATCGTCAAACTGCCATGAAATTGTATTTCATATATGGCGTGTGCGAGTATAGCTCTAACGAAAAAGAGAAGACCAGGAGTACTTTGGTGCTTCAGAGCTTCTCGATGAATAATGGGAGCCTTGTGGACGTGTCAGTCAGGAGTCCCTTTGAGAATTTTACTCTTTCTCTCGGGCCCTCAGTCTTGAGATACTGTACCGAGAGAAAGAAAGAAACAGAGAGAGAGAGAGAGAGAGAGAGAGAGAGAGAGTGAGAGAGAGAGAGAGAACACAGCACAAAGTAAAGGAATCGCCGGTCATCGCTCGAAAAAGAAGTCGTCACGGGTATAGGTAACCCGCGTAAGCTGATGGAGCTCACCCTGCCTGATCTTCGTTACTCGGGTCCCCCTTTTTTGCTCATGCCATTTTGCTTGTAACTCCAGTATCACTACACAATGTTCTTTTTCTTATATTCCTCAACCCTTCTTGACTCGAGAGATTGCAGAAACTCGTTATCCGTCAGTGCAATGAAGAAGAGCCCTTTCTTCGTCGCACGTCTGACGTTCCTGCCTCTCTGACTGTCCTCTTGAACCTTTTTGGCTTCCTCATAGAGGAAGCTTTGTTTTCGTGAAGAAATTTTTTTTTTTCCCCCCGAGTGATTCACGCCGGAGTGTTCGAAGCGCTTTCAAGCTTTCACTCATTAGATACGGGTGATGCAGTTGTCAAATATATTTGGTATGTTTGAGGCGAATCTTTATTAGGGATTCAATTTTAGTCAAAGGTTTCATTGAATTTAATTGAATCGACAAATTATGTAGAAATAATAATGACTTTTTCATATTTTTTCTCCCTTCCACATTACGTGCTTGAGAATCTTTCACGTGTGTCTTTTTTTTCGATCGCACGAACGAAAACGTTGAAAAGTTTTTTTGTTTTTAATTCTGAATAATGATAATGACGACGATATTAATTACAGTGTAAGAATTCTTTCCTTCGTGTTTTCGCTTCGTTTTTTTTTTTATCTTTTCGTTTATGCCGGTACGGAGATAAGCGTGGTTAATGCGAGAAGGAGGTTGAGATGAAAAGGGCGTAGAGAAGAGCATCATCGAGGCGGCAAATAAATTTGCGAGAGGGCCAAGAAAACCGCAACGCGACGAATCTCCTCGGGAGAGAACGCAGGCGAGAGGAGAAAGAGAGATCGCGAGCTGTACAGTTTTTTTTTTATTTTTTTTTATTTAAATATTTTTCTTTCTTCGTTGGGGCACGTTTTCAGGACGAGTGGGAGGAGAAGAGGCAAACGCGGCGTGCAAAATCTTCATCGTCTCTTCGTCGCGGATGAGACGCCGAGAGAGCAAAGATTCACCGACGAGTGTGCCTGGAGGCATATCGTGGCTCTTTTTTTAGAGTTCTCTCCCCTCTCTCTCTCTCTCTCTCTCCTTTCACCCCTCCACTTTTTCAAAATATTTTGTTTTTATTTATGCGTATTGTTCGTAAAAATTTCACTGATCAAGTCGAAGATTTTTCGAACAAAATACACGCGGGAAAATGCGATTATGTTTTTGTTAAAATTCGATTTTCCCACGAAATCGAAAAACTACTAGAGTTATATCGTCCTCTTTTGGGCAAAGCTTGCGCCAATTTTTCTTTTCCTCTACTTAATTTCCGTATTCAACGAGCGTGAAACCATCGCAAAAGACCAGAGACAGTTCGAGGGCGAGCTTGAGCATCAACCAAGAAATTAAACCGGGACGACTCTGTCTCTCTCGTTGTCTTTATTTTTTTTAAGAGCGAAACAAGTCGAGCGTATGTCGCGAGTAAGATATACAGACATATGCAGCCAACAAAAAGAACGAGAGAGAGAGAGAGAGAGAGGGTATTTAAAAAAATGTCAAAAGCCCGAAGAAAAGAGGGTTGGAAGGGAGAAAATTACCGTGTGGCTCCATCGTCTCGCTCGTGTCTCTGGCGAAAAAAAAAAGCGAGACAAAAAGAGTTCGCGAGTTTCGAAACGAAGCCGCGGCAAAGGGGCAGGGGAGGGTCGAGGCCCGCGTTAAAAATGAAGACATTCAGATGGAGATATGATTCTGTATAAATCACCGAGTCGAGAGAGCTTCAACGGTCTCGTAGCCGTGTGGCGGCAGAAGCAAACCCGAGAGAGTTCCATATGCCCAACGCCTCAACGCTTTACTTTCTTCCTTTTAGCTCAAAGAACGCTATACATATATACAGATCCGTGGTGTACTCTCATACCGAGAGAGACGTTCGCGAATCTGCACCTCTTCGTTCTTTTTCTCTCTCCTTTTTACCCCTTTTTTTCACTCCCTCGCACAATTTCTCTTCGAGCATCTCGCTCTTTAAAGCATTGCTTTTTTTCCCTTTTATTTTCAAGTAAAATATCTGCATCTCTTTTCAACTGTCGTGTACTCGCGGGGGGGGGGGGGGGGGGGGGAGGGGGGGGGGTCCGCACCGCGAATCGAGAGTGGCTCGCGACTCGACGGCCCCGTTAAGCCTCTCCCTTTCCATTCGCATTTGTTCGATGTTCAATCATACCGACGTCGATTAATGTTTATTTTAATATTTGCTCATTCGAGGGTGGCCCCCGTATAACCGATGACTTGAGCATTATAAGCCTTATACATGTATCTCTTGTGGACAAATTTATGCGATGTTACAACTTCAAATTCGTGTTTTTTTTTCATCTATTTCTAATTTCTTTGTATTTCCGGATGATATCTAGAAAAATTGAATTATTCAAATTTGATAGAATCCACGTTAATTTCATTCAAACGGAGTGGCTTTTTTTAAATTCAAATTATTCGACGCAAAATTGAACGAATTGATGAAAACGAATATTCCACGATGAACATCTTTCGCCGGATAATTCGATAAGAATTTTCAATATTAGCGTAATATAAATATATATATATATACACTAGGATGAGTCGAAAATGGACTTTTTTTTCTTTGCTCCTACCACTCAAAACTTTAGGTCTTCGTTCAAGGAGGGCGCTGTAGCTTGAAGTTTAGAGGTCGCTCAATGACGATTTAGGTTTCCCATATAATTAGCACGTAAAAGAGAATGTTTTTCGTTAAAAATAGTGTCAGGCAACCAAAAAATTGGCGATGTCTGTGTTTCTTGGCTTATTTGAAAGCACGACTCATCCCCTAAACGATGATAGGTCGTTTAACAACTTACCTTGTTCTAATTTTTTTTACGCCACTTTTCGACCACAATAGTCACTTTTTCAAGCTTACAACGTCCCCGAAGTATCAATGAGTCCAAAATGAATTGCTACCAGTATTTATTATTGATTATTTATATTCGAATCAACAATCAATACTTGTAGCAATTCATTTTGAACTCATTGATACCTCGGCGACCTGGTAAACTAGAAAAAGTGACTATTGTGGTTGAAAAGTGGCGTAAAAAAAATTTGAACAAGGTAAGTCGAAAAACGACCTATCATCGTTTAGGGGATGAGTCATGCTTTTAAATAAGCCAAGAAACACAGACAACGCCAAATTTTTGGTTGCCCAACATCATTTTGAACGAAAAAAAAATATTTTTTTACGTGTGTTAATTAGATGGGAAACCTAAATCCCCGTTGAGCGACCTCTAAACTTCAAGCTACAGCGCCCTCCTTGAACGAAGACCTCTTTAATGTCAAAACCTAAAGTTTTGCGTGGGTATAGGAGCGAAGAAAAAAAAATTTCATTTTCAACACACCTTAAAATAAACGTGTGTGTGTGAGTATATCAAATGGCAAAGTTTTCGCGTTCTACGACGCGCATATGTATATCGGTACAAAGCGGCGTCATGCAAAAGGATTTGCCGCGAAACTCCCTTGCTCGAAACGTTTGCATACATCCTCACGTTTCTCGTTCTTATCGTTTCTCTCTCACTCTTTCATATATGTCGGGTCATTCGCGAGGCGATTTAATATAAATCGAGAAGACGAATGGCCCGGGATGACCGCGTTCGGACCTGCTCTACCACTTGAATATGTATCCTCTAGGCGTACATGTATTTAAAAAGGCGTTTAATATAATTCATCCACTCGCCTGGATCTTCTCTCGGGTCATCTTCGGAGTACTCGTGAAAAAAAAAAAAAAAAAACTTCGACTCTATTCCTTATTCGACGACTCCTTTACCACCTATTTTCTATCATTCTTTTCGATATTTGATAAAAAAAAATTTCGCTATTCCCTTTACCTTAATCAAATTTATGGCCTGAGCTTCGCCGTATGCAGAAATTCAGATATTGACTTGGCCAAATTTTTTATTTCACAAAGTTTTATCGATTGATTGATCGACAGTATATATGTAACGCATGATGATCAGCGAAGTGTTGAAAATAAAAACGGCAGCTTTTAATTATCAAATATATACGTCAATTTATGTCAATTATTGACAAGATTTTCTATGAAAGTAAGACATTTCGATGAATATATACAAGTCTGAAGGAAGAACGAACGACTCTGATGACGGTTCCTTCTCGAACCGTAAGTTAAGATTCTTTTTATTGCGCTCGATCCGTGCAGAAAAATATGTAATCTTGCGACACATAGCGAAAGAGCCTTAAGCTATTATTGTAAAATTTCGGTGTAAACGAGAGTTGATGAGAAACCGCGGCATAAAGCGCCTAATATAAATGCAAAGTGGTAGCACGATGAGAGAAAGAAATTGAGAATGAAATAGTTTCTTCGTCCGCAAATGGCTGTGTGGCTTCCTGCTCCGAAGAAGCTTCAAACTGCCAAGGGCGAAATTACCTACGGATAGTGCGTAAACGGAGCTAGGACAGGCTGCATTACGCATTCCGTGCTGCACACATACGAGGGAGGAAAAAAAAGCCTGTGCCTCCGGTCGGTTGAAGTTTGTATATGAAAGAGAGTGAAATGGAATGCAACAGCAGGGTATAGTCGTAGTCGTAATATCAATTTGACATTGACATTTTCAAATTGTTGTGGCTTCTCATGATATCTGTGGCTTGTTACATCAGCCAGAGGTAAAAATATGGCTGGCATCGAATCGATATTTCGGTTCTAAAGTCGTTAATCTTTATCGTTCGATCTTCTGAAAATCAAATTTGTCTTCCCTGTTCCACTTGCCCCACATTCTCGTCGAATATACATGTATACTACGTCCATCCAAGAAATAAACTTGCAATAACGCGTATAAATGTGCTCGGGGGGGGGGGGGGGTGAAGGATACGATACGAGCGAGTAATTAGGTAATTGAGAAGCTCCAAAGGATGAAAGAAGTCGTAACGACGACAAAAAAAAATTAACAAAAATCACGATACGGGGATCGTACGGGATCCCGGGTACGGGAGATATACTTTGAACGTCGTTAGAAGCTTGATGCAATCTCGTGATGCGAGCGACAGGTTGGTGCAACTCACCGCGATTGCAACTCTCTCGCGCCCAGAGCGCGAGAAGCTATCAACGCTCGAAGCCCTGCCACCCGCGGAGCGTGCGCTGCCGGATATATCTCGCCGCGAATATAATATTGCCCGTGTGTGCCTTGCTCGATTATATTAAACGCGTCGGGTGTAAAGTTGAACGAACGATCGTGAAAGAAAATACGCATCTCAGGTTTTTTTTTAAATGCAAATAATCGTTTTTTTAAGATCCTCAAATAATCGGGCAAAATATTTTGAGAATTTGTTCATAATTTTTTTTTTTTCGTAGGGCGAATTTAAGTTCGTGGGTAAATTGCGAATATTTTTCAACTTTATAAAAAAGTTAGAATAATTGCACGGGCAAAGGTCGGTGCAAAGTTCTCAAATTTTCACTCGTACACTTTCATTTTGTGCTCGTGTAATTGTTATAACGTTTTTCAAGACCATTTTTTTTTTTTTCAATCGAGGCTTTTTGAAAAGGAATACTTTGCTTCCTGAAATAAAGACTGATGTATACTCATGGGAATGTCTGCAGATAATAGCAAACTCGTTACCTAACCAACAAATGGTTTCTATGCATTATATATATATCGTTGCGATAAAACTCATGAACGATGGTGTTGCCCGGCGTGCAAGCCACCCGCAGCGGTATAGGTCGTACAGAGGTTCGTACAGTTATCAACGAGCTATAAGCGTGTATGTATGCACACGGGGGTTATACCAGATGGCTGTGGAATATTTCTAATATTAACGGGATCGACAAATCATTGGGGAATTCTCGAGGGATATACCTCGTCGAGATCATATTATATCGCTGGTCGTATTCTCGCGTCTCGATCCTCTCTCTCTCTGTTTCGCGTATTGAACGAAACCGAAAAATTCGCAGGAAAATTTATTCGAATATCTTCCCTTTCGATTAATATTTAAAAAACAAACGTTTGAGCAAATTTCTAATTCCAAGCACGAAATACAAGCTCGAGCTTTGATATTACGAGAGTATTCGATTACGTTAATTGTCATCGATGCATTTTCGCATACCCTGCTTTGATGGAAGTTGAAAGAACGTGGAAAGAAGAAAGGAGACCGCGAAGAGAAAGCTCTGTATATATCCATACCGGAGAGATGTTTTAAACTTGTCATCGGTATATCTCTGTCCATTGTTATTATAAGATGAAGCTCGTAAAGCATGTATATACGATGGGAGTCGGAAAGGAGGAGGGAAAAGATATGGTGGCTCGGGCGCAGTGGTCTTTCGTGGTCGCGTCCTTTCTCTATGAAGTATTCCGTATCGTCGGGGGTCGGGCTTTAATGTCGAGCTCGCGAGGGCCCCCATACGTAATTACCGCGTCGCAGGGAAGCTTTATGGCCCCGTACTCTCGGAGTATTAATTTTCTCTCGCGCGCCCCGAGAGCCAAGCGCAAAAAGATAGTCGGAGAGAAAGGTAGAGAGAGAGAGAGAGAGAGAGAGAGAGAGAGAGAGAGAGAGAGAGAGAGAGAGAGAGAGAGAGAGAGAGAGAGAGAGAGAAGAGAGAGAGAGAGAGAGATAGAGAGGCTTATTTTATGCAGGAGGTGTACGAGGCGGATAAGAGGCGGAAAAGGAGGCGAAGAGGAAGAAAAAGAGTGCATACAATTGTGTCTCACGATACAAAACGTCATTCGGAATTTATAATAACCATTACGACATCGTTCGAATTGGAGATGGTCAACTTTCGTTATTTTTTTGTTTTTAATTATTGCACAAAAGTGCAAAAAAAAGATCAAAAACAAATACCGTGGATCGCTTGTGTCAAATAATTTATGATAAATAAATTGTTAAGCTAATCAACAAACAAAAAAACTCGATTTTTCACGAGTGACTCATTGCATTTGAGTTAAAAAAAAATTAGCCCTTGGCTTTTTTTGATAATTCTCGTTAGTTTTACTATTATTTTTGTTTTTGTTTTTCGTCAAAAGTACAATGTAACGGCGAGAGTCGAATGAAAAGTAGAAAAAGAAAGAAGAGGAAAAGGATATACGAGGGAAGATGAGAAGAGTCGAGGCGGCCAGAGAGATCGAAAGAGAACAGAGAAGGAAAAAAAAAATATTCGATCGAAAAGTAAGAAGGTATGCGTATGCGCGAGAGAGTAAAACGACGAGGAGGCTGGAATGGCGCCTCAAACGCAGCGAGAGATAGCGCAACGGTATACAACGTATATACGTTCTCTCGCTCGGGCGCGATTTTATCGTTCGCTCCACCTTCCCCGCCGCCCACCTCAATTCACCGCCACCCGAGTACCTTCGTCCTACAATATCGCATACGATATGCGTATTCATTTTTTATATCGTATTCATACGCGACCTTTTTTTACACTTAACATGAAAAAAAAAACGCTGCGTTGTCAACTCTTATTTCTTCCCATACCGTGAAAAATCGGTTTGCTTCGACGAAACAAAAGTCAATGAAAATTCAAGAGTTTCAGCGAAAATTTACATCAACTTGAGTTGAGTATCAGCAGAAAGAATTTTTTGATTTTTGACAAGGGTGAAGTCGAGTGCAGCCAACTTCACCCGAGCCAAAAATTACTGTCGATCTGTCCGGGCTGCATACTATACTTTTTGTAACAAGTGCACGGAAAGTGGTCCTTTTTTGTCCCATTTCGGAGCAGAAAACAATTATTTTTGAGTCAGGATTCGATTCGTTAATTTTTTTTTCCGTGGATAAAAATGCTAGTAAAAAATGAAAATAATTATCCGAGAGTTTCGAGTGTCGCCGTGCGCGGTGACACTCGGAACTAGAGGACAATTATTTTCATCTTTGACCAGAATTTTTGTCCTAGAACAAAAAAATTAACGAATTGAATCCTCTGGCTCAAAAAGACTTATTTTCCGCACCGAAATGAGGACAAAAAAGATCGACTTTTCGTGCACGTGTTACGAAAATGAAGATTTCATGTATACTTTTCCGTCATAGCGATCTCGGCGAGTCATATCTGTATCGCTAGAGTTGACTGACGATGTTTTATCTCTCTATGATTCTCCACGATTCTCGCGCATTATAGAACTTTCAACTCGCCATACGCTTTATATACCTGTTTCAAATCTTTAGCGTTCTTCGAGAAGCTGGATGAGGTAGATCGAGAGAGAGAGAGAGAGAGAGAGAAAGAAAATATCGCATGTGTGTCCGATGCGTCCGATAGGGCGGGACACGAGCATAAACAATTGTGCATCGAGCCTCGCCCCCTCCCAATCCTATATACGACTCACGGCGATATCTCGGGGCAATAATAAAACGAGTTTGAAAATCTCTTGCGCCGTATATACCCGTCGCGCGACTTTGAGCAAGCTTCATGTAACACAATCGAATGCAACGAGAGAGTGCATGCACGCAGTGAAATGTGTTTTATACGAATTTTTATAAAAAATTCACGGGACCAAAGATCCATGGAGGAAAATAATCGAAACGATGTGATTTTCTTTTTTTTTTTTTTTTAATAAGATCAGTCAAATTTAGATTTCTTTGTTGAGCCATTTTTTTGGATTAATTTGACAGCTGAAATCATGTCAATTTGAGAGAACAATTTCACGCGTTGTTATAAGAAGTAACGAGAAATGGAAAATGTATTGCTTTATAATATTATTTTTATGCGTTTTAGTGAAATTCTTGACTATGAATTGATTGCAAAAATAAACAAAAAAAATTTAGCAACGCATCTACAATAATTCGTGATGATAGTTTAAATACGAAGATTCTGCGGATGTTTTTTTCGTAATTATAGTGAGAATTATTGTGGGGAAAAAAAAAATTAGCACGGACTTTGTCCAGTAAGGATGCTAGCGGCTATGAAGAAGCGATTATATATATGATGCGAGTTTGAGATTAAGACACACACGGAGTATCATTTTAGGACGATGCGTTTCAAGTATTTGAGGAATGCCTGCCGGCCTCACAGCATCTTATTTCAATGCTCTCGTATATATATTATATATTATATATATATATACTATATATGCGCACACACACACACTATATTAATGTAATATCTTCAAATTCGAAATAAAAACATCATTACCCATTATTATATCGGCGCGTGTCCACGCCTGATCTTTCGTTGGCCACGCGCCGCTTTCTCGTCGTCCCCGTTTAAAGTGTTGCAAAAAATCATCTCTCGCGCGAGAAGATGAACTCCTCGGTCGAGAGGGAAGCGAAAAAGCCGAGGAGCTTCCGGCATTGCCAGAGTTTCTTCGTCTTTGATCTGGCGTTTTTGCGTTTTGCGCGCCGCCGATCATTCTCTCTTTCGTCTACTCTTTGATTTTTATTCTTTTCATCGCGCGGTAATATTGCAATACTACAACTTATAGTGTAAACATTAATCATTTTTTTTTTTCTTATGCCCAAACTTTATTCTATGTTGAATCTCTTGTATGAAAATCGAAATTGTCTTCAAAGTATCGACCGATGTCAGACGATACTTGAACGAAAACTCTGCTTATAAATATATATTAATTATGTAATTATATATATATATATGCCCCAGAGACTCGCGTTGGCAGACCGTTTAGGGTTTGTCTCTTGCGGCCTAAAATAGAGATGCAATTTTAATTGGAATAAGTGGCGATGACGATTATGCGCGTATGATGGCAATGGTGGGGAAAAACGGATGAGGAAAAAAACGTGGGGGTTGCTCTCTCCTTAGCCGGAGGTCCGGAGCGATCCATGCATAGCCCTCGTTTCACGTTCCTCGATCGCTCTGCTTTTACGCTCACACCAACGACACACACATTCACCACTGGTCAAGCATGCCATGCATCCAGTCTCTCTCGCACAGAATACATATATATATATATATATATATATATATATATATATAAATGCATTTCTTGTTCGACTTGTACTTAAAATGACTCTCGTCGTCGTTCGTGAGTCGCGTACGTGCTCGACCGTTCGATCGATCCCCTAATTTATTAATGCGACGTACGTGCGATTCCGATTGCACGCCGACGATACCGAAAACGATCTCCCCTGCATTTACCCGACCCCCCGAAATGAATATCGAAATTAATCAAGTCCTCTCTCTCTCTCTCTTCTTTGTGACTTTTGGGACTGCGAGATTTCTACGCTCGCAAACGAAAAACTACGAACTTTTACTCGCGATCTACTTTTTTTTTTAACAAATATAAAATACAATCGAAGAACGACAAAGTGAACATCGAGAGGATTGATAAAGGCTATTATGCATGAAAAAAAAAAAAAATTGCTAATTGATCTTGGATGACAGCGAAAAAAAATGTCGATTCGAGTTAAAGAGAAGATGAAAATAAGATACGAGGATGCTGTATAGATTGCACAGGCCAAACTCGTTCTGTAAATGGGAACAATGGGGGCGCCAGGAGAGTGGTTTTCGAGAAAGAAAGAAAGAAAAAAAAAAAACGAATAAGGACAGAAGAAAAATCGTCCAAACAAATAGCCAATTAAAATTCCAGTTGCAACGTAGCAACACATATTTTTGTGTCAGCTGCGGGGGAACCCTCTCGGGGTTATATGGGACAACAGAGGCATGCATTGTCTTCAGAATGAGATAGAGCGCCGCATATTATGGCTCCGAGACTGCGAATATCTCTACTCGTTGCCGTATATAACGGCAGACACAGGATTGACGGGGAATGCGAGAGAATTAGAAATTATCATTTTTAATTCTCAACTATTGTTTGAAAGCTTAAAAAAAAATCAACAAATTTTAATCTCGATCCAACAGAAGCTACAACGATCGACCGCGTATCATGGAAAGATTGTACGAATGTGTCCTTTTTTTTTATTTTGTATTTTTTTGAACATGAAATTCTATCCACTATAAATCCGCAATTTATCGCACATCCTGCTATACCTACGATATAAATCGATCAACCGCAAATTTAATTTAAAGAAAAGAAGAAGAAAAAAAAAGGAATGGCCATTACACACGCTCGACCGTAGCGGCCCTTGTGCCAAGATATATAGCTATACGTTATTTAATAATTATTGATCAAACAATTATCGCGATAAATTCTCGGGAAATCTTGGCCTGGCGATCGGGATTTTTCGACGCCGTGGGTGTGTTACGGGCTCTTCGAAGCGAGAGAGCGAGAAAAGAAATATAATAATAAAGTGGGAATGTGAACGAGAAAAAAAAAGAGAAGAAAAAAAAATATTATATAGAAAATAAAACGAACGATGCGAATCGAGAGTTCTTTCGGGCTATATTGGGGCGAAAAAAAAGAGGTTGAGGTTTGAGGTAGAAATCGATTACTAAATTACAAACGCGTCCGTTTAGATACGATCGAAAAGCCATAATTGCAGTACTATTCGTACATTATTGGCTCGTATATTATTTGACGGGATTCAATAACTTCTGTGCACGTGAAGAAGGCACGAACCCTGAGCCGAACGGCTGCCGGTCGTTGCCGATCCTATCTCTCCGTCGTTAAGCCGCATTCGCAATATCGATCGACGCGCCCTGATGAATGAGGGAATCCCCCTCTCCCCTCTTTTTCCAATCTCACTCTCTCACTCCTCTAACGCTATACGCTCCTTTATCTTCCTCCTTATTTTATTTTATCTTTATGTATTTTTCTCTCATTTTTTTTGCCCTTTAGTTTTCTGATTTTTTTTCGTTTGCTTTTTGTTCCCGGCCGATTATTAATGTTAAAATTGAATGCCGCGCCCGACCACCGCGTGAGAAAGCGACTGCGCGCCCAATCAACGATCGATCTTGCGCTTCTGCGCGTGCGCGCTTGCTACCTGCGCCCTCGATCATGCGCCGAGCATCCAAGGATATACTGGCGCATCCGCACGAGTATAGCCGCGACTCAATTTTCATTTTACTACCGTCTCTATATCGGTCGATCTTGAATCATTCTTATCGCAGTGACCTCGCGGCCATTTGTCATTGAGAATTTCGTATTGAATTAAAAATAAAAGCCGTTCGAAAAAGAAGGCGACGTTGCGTGGGGGGGGGGGGGGGGGGGGGATTTAGATTGAGGGAATCATCGTTGCAGAGTTCTGAAAGTAATTTGTAAAATCGAAGCTTTTTGTTTGCATTAAATAAAAGATCTAATGGATGCAGCAAAATCGCTATAATTTTGCTACCCTTAAGATTCGCCACTCTGCTCTGGGCTCATATGCTTTGGAATCGTTTGCGCTTCAAATTGCCGCGTGTTTCGCTGGGTTATCTTTTTTTACGAATTTTTTTTTTTTTTTTTTCAACTAAGCAAAAAATATTTCGTATAAAAAGTAATGCTGACTTCGATGCATTTATTCAATGATATAATAAATCAATTTACGGGAAAAAAAATGATGCACAAAACTGGGCAAAAAATTATTTAAAAATGAGAGAGAAAGAGAGAGCGACTCGAGGAAAGGGTAAATGTGCGGCTTCATTGGGCATTCTCTGTTGTTGTCGACACAGTTATGGGTCCTTCGTGCATAATCTGCATAACGCAGAGCTCGAATACGGTCTCTTTGCTCGATTACTCGTTTGCTTGAGAGAGATAGGATATTTGGCGTGTATCCTTTACGAAACGAGTTCGCGGGGAATGAAGTTCTGGCTCATACGACCTGGATAAACGTGGACCACCCCACGTCGCTTTGGTTAGAGCGAGAAGGCGAAGATGTAGCCGTGGACACGGTAATTACGAACGCGGTTTACGATTTACGAGCTCTCGTGTACTTATACATTCGATCTTATTTCTCTCTCTCTCTCTCTCTCTCTCTCTCTCTCTCTCTCTCTCTCTCTCTCTCTCTTCTCTCTCTCTCTCTTGAGAAGTTCTTGAGAACAAAATAAGCACGGAAAATTATTATTGACTCTTTCCATTGAAACAAGAGTCGATAGATAAGAATCAAACAACTTCAGACTATAGTCATATTTTTTACAAGTCAAATTTGTTGGTTAACTCGTTTAAAAAAATATTTTTTCAGACAATGATTCATGTGAAATTTTATTATCCTCAAGGTGCAAGTTGTGGAGAATTTACTGTTGCTAGGGTGTACCGTAAACCGTAAGACAGTTCAAAGAATTTTATACTCTTTATGGACGTGTATATCATCCAAAGGCAAAAAGATCTACAATTCTTGCTCCAAATATGATCGATACGCCTTTTTTAATCTGACCAATCGATATAAATATATATACGGATGTACAGATGGTGGGAGTACATGTGTAATAACTTGTTTTTCTGGCCAACGGTTCGTCTCTCGTTGTATATGCTCGACGCGTGAGAGTCAAGAATCGTTCGTAGTCGGGCACTCGATAATAAAGCGATCGGACGTTTCTTCGTGGGTATAAATTTCACTGCACTGTGAAACCCGCCAAGAAGCCTCACATACGCCACGGGCTTATTTCGTTTCGCATCCAAGGTACGCGCACTACGTATACCTCGGTACATGTAACTCTGTCATCTCTTAACGAGTTAACGCGAATAACAGAAAACCATCAGCAAAAATCTCATTTTGTCAATTTGTGATCATTTTTACAAACTATATTCACCTCTTTTGTTTCATGTTTGACATAAATTTATGTTTTTTTTTTTTTTTCAATTCAACAAGAAATTATCGAAAATATTTTAGTTGCTCGTATATAACGATCATGGACGAAGAAGAGACGGACGAGGACAATGTTAAGATAAAAATCGAGCCGAGTGAAATCCCAGATGAGGTCACGGATGATATTACGAATGATATGAATAACGAAATTACAAATGAGATCCAAGGGGAAATCTCTAATAGCGATGAGAAGGCAAATATAAAAACTGAACCTTCCGAGATTCGAGAAAAAATTCATCCCGACGAATTACCCGTAAAAATATCTTCCTTAATTTCCATTTACTTCTCTTATACTTTTGAAGAATTATTGTCAATTTTTGTCCGATAAATGAATTTTTGGCAGTCTGATAAGATAGCCATTACGACAACGAGCACGAAAAATATTTTGATAACAACCCCATTGGAGTCCTGTGAAAGTCCTCACAGGGTAAAAGTATGCGTGATTGGTGCCGGAAAAGTTGGCATGGCGTGTGCCATATCGATTCTCATGAAAGTACGTCTCAACTTCTCATACCGATCGGACGTGAAAAAAAAAAATTGATTGATGACAAATTAATCGGATAAAAAGTTAATACGAATTTTCTTGTTAAGAGAATCGCCAGCGAGGTCTGTCTGATAGACAAGGACTCGTCAAAGGTCGAAGCGGAAGCTGAAGATATAAGACACGCGGGTGTCTTCCTCGGTAATCCTTTGGTCACTGGTACCTCAGGTGATTCACCGTTTTTCATGAAAATTTTCCCCATTTAATTAGCATCGATTTCCCCGATTTCTTTTTTTTGCTATAAAATTCTCTGCGGGTCGATGAATTTTCAATGAAAGTTCGTGAAAGCCATGAAAAAAAAAAAATGAAAAACAAAAAAGAGACCGAAAGTAAGAAATTTCTGTGCCTCAGAGTCGTCTAATCTAACCGATCTTTCCTCATCGTTCACGAGTTATCCGCAACGAGCACTCTCTCGTGTCTTCGCATTTCGTCCACCAGAGGGACGAGCTCTTTTTCTCATTTCTTTCTTCCTCTTTTACGCTACCCAGATCGTAAAAGCTCGTGCATTCGTTTTATCGTCCCGTTGAGATCGACCGAGATGCCACTCTGGGATTACAGTGGGTTTAGTCTCTCTTCCTTTTCTCATATTTTGTACACACTTTTGTCACGTAGATTTTTGTTTCCCAAACCACGGGATGACTTTGACAAATTTTTTTTTTCTTTCCTACACTCTTCATATCTCACGATCGTGTCTCACGAAAGATCCTTTCACACTATTTTCTCGAGAACTCTCTTCTTCTCTCACCCAATTTTCTTTTTTTGCTTTTTTACTTCCTGACTCAAAGTCTCTCGGAGACAGATCGGAGACAACGAATCCCAGAACAGAGGACTGATTCAAATTTCTTTCCAACGGTATTTTTTTTTTTTTTTTTTTCTCTCGTCATGAAAGAATGGAAATTGCGCATTAAAGTAACATTCGAGTAACGTTTCGATGAGGAGAAAAAAAAAAAAGGTTTTCGGGAAATGACTTAATCCTCTGAGTTTTTCAAAGTTATTGCGACAGTAAGAACTTTTGGAAGAATGTCATCAACCTGTGATCTTTGTCTCTCTTTTTTTTCGGGAAACCCATTGCAAGGACGAAGAAATAATTCGTTTATCTTCTTCATCTTTACGTATTCATTGACTTTCACGGAAATCTTTTCCCTCTTTTACTTGAAATTTACAATAATAGGAATAATTTGTTGAAATTTTTTTTTGTTCAGACATAACGATGGTACGAGAATCCGCGGTTGTGATAATCGCCACGGGGGAGCAAAAATCCGGCAAACTTCCCGACATAAGGCACAATCTCGAAATTTTCAAAATAGTCGTACCAGCGATCGCTAAATTGTCACGTCGGGCAATTTTACTGATCGCCACTCAGCCGATCGACGTTATGTCTTACGTAGCTTGGAAAATTTCGAAATTTCCATCGAATCGCGTGATCGGGACTGGTACACTCGTCGACACGATGAGATTTCAGTATTATCTGAGCAAGCGTTTGGGACTGGCTAACACGTCGATAAGCTGCACGTGCATCGGGGCACAGGGCGATAATTCCGGTTCTTATAATTCATCGATCAATAATAATCATCATAAATCGTCGATATATCAATACCCATTATACGCATGAATATTTGATTCTCATTTCGTATTCAAACACAAATTCTTAATTTCATCGATCGCTTCGCGTCTCTGCCAACATCAATCCTCACGATAAATACTTTGATGAACCTTGAAATTCCATTATTCTCGATCTTGGTGGGTACAACCGCAGCGAACAATTAAATTATGAGATTTTCATGCAAATCGGACGAGCGAAACGAGTTATCGTGTTGGATTTACATTTTTATGTTTATTATCTTTTGTGAGATGAAAAAAAATCAACGAATTAATTTTTGTTTTTGCTAACGATCGATAAAAATTATCGATTTTTTTTTGTCAGTTCCGGTATGGTCGAGTGTTCACGTAGGGGGCACGAAATTACGTGACATCAATCCCCGTTGCGGGGAAACTGAAGATCCGGAAAATTGGATCGAGATCGAAGATTCGATTCATAAGTGGTAAAACTATTCATCATTATTGTCGTAATTGAAGTTTCTTTTGTTCGCGTCAATTAATTTATTCAAACGAATGAAAAAACAAAAGTGACGCTAAATTGGACGCGATGAAAGGTGAGAAAGGACCGAGTTGTTGGGCACTCGGGGTATGCACGGCGGAGATCGTCGATGCGATTGTCAGAAACACGAGGGTCATTTTACCGACCTCGACGTACATTCACGTAAGAATCATTTCTTTTGTAAACTTTTCCCTTTCTGTTATACATCGACTGCGGTGTCGCGGTATTCCTTTGCTCCGGTGTATGCGTTTATATATATATATATATATGCAAGTATACACGGTCGATGGCCGTCGTCGGGAATATCGACGCGTAGCCGGAGCAAAGAAAACGATGGTAAAAGGATCAAAGGAGTACCAAGTCCTCGTCGTTCTTATACGACGAGAGATAAATTTTGCTCGTTATACATACACCGACGGTTCAAAGTATTCTCCTGTATTTATTTGATGTTAAAAATGGTAGACGTTTAAATTTTATATTTTCGAATTTTTATTTTTGAGTTTCGAATTTTCCTGTCCGCCTTTAGAAACTTTTCTTGGTAAAAGGCTCAAATGAAATATTGCCAAATTTAGTTTTTTGGAAAAAATTCAAATTTGTTCCAAGCCTCAATACCTCGTTTTTCATTTTGAAAACAAAGGCTCTAGTTCAAAAGCTTTCAGTAGAGCTTTGCAAATTGTCTCCCTATGATTGTCTCTCTATTATTTTTTTGAATTTACACATTTCTAAATGGCGCCTGGTTATAGGGTTAATGGGATCGATTCACGAATATATTTTTGGATTTGCCAAATACTTTTGACCGGCTGCGTGCATGTAAATGAATTTTTTATGCATCTGTATACCTATATGCGTGTGTTGTATACGTAAAAATAAATTTACAATACAGAGTTGCTCTCACGGGACTGACAAGGACGTCTACATGTCGGTACCATGCGTTCTCGGAACAGGGGGTGTGCATCACAAGGTAAGACAGCGACTAACAGATCAGGAGAAATCGTCGCTTCAGGCGTGCGCCGACAGCATTCGTAACGCACTCCGTGACTCTGGTATTCTTCGTGATACGAGCGAGAACATACAGGACTGAGGACTTGTCGAGGTGTCCCGAGACCTCTCGTCGTACCCCCTTCGGCTTGTAACTCACTGACGCGAAGAAATAGTTCTTTGAAACTCCGACATGTTTCTTCTTTCTCCCCCCCCCCCCCCCCCACCCCCTCCGAAATAAATCAATGAGACTATTCGAAATGAATATTTGAGAAATAAAATTGAATGGATGAGAAACTGCATCGGGTGAATTGGAAAATTGAAACAAATAAACGGAGAATGGCTGGAGTTTAATAATGAAAAAAGAGCTTGAAGTTTCAAAAAAAAATTAACTCTCAAAATCTTGAGTTCATTTTCTTTTATTCAAATAAATCGATCAAGTTTATTCAAATTAATATTTTATCGATAGATATAATTATAAATATAATATATTATATTATAATTATATTATATTATAATTATAGATAGATATAATTGGTATAATTGATATAATAGATATAATTGGGCGAATGAAAAATAGAATCAAACGAATTTAAAAGCTGAATTAAATAAATTAAAAGGGAGTGAAATTTTTTTCTATCGACTATATATCGATGAAATAAATCGAATTGCTTATGTAGGTATAGGGCATCAGGACTTTTGAAGGGTGACTCGGATCGTTCGGAGGAGAAATATTCCTCGCTCTATCGGAAATTAGAATCTCTCTCTCTTTCTGGCCGGGGTACGATGAACGATTCTCTCGCGAGGTAAGGAAGACAAGGGAGAAGCATATGAGTTTGCTCTTATAGAGCATAGTTGGAGCGAGACAAGAGCGGAAGACCGAAGGATCGAGAATACAAGAGCACCTGCACTCGATAGCTCATATGTGCAACAGCATCTGGTCATCGATCACGTATGAATGGATACAATATTATATCTGTATGCCCCTACAGACAGTACAATATACTTTGCGGAAATTTATCATTATCATTTTGTTCATTTTATTTCAAGGAGCAATTTTTTTTTTCATTCAATTTTCAACTGAAACTTTGATGTTGCCTGAGTCATTTTTTTTTATATTGATCAGTTTATTGTTACATCTTACGAATTTTGTTTCGAGCATCTATGTTTAAAAAAAAAAAATTTTTTATGATCAGAAGCCACATTTTTCAAATTTTCTTCATGTTCTTTTTTACTCATTTCAATACTGTGCAAAAAAAATTACGATAGCACGTGCGAGACGCGAGCAAATTAAAAAAAAAACACGAAACCGGAAATAAAAAATTTGCTTCCCATTACGTGTCAGCGTGACTTCGAGGGGCTCGTTCCAGCTGGGTGCTCTACGAATATAGTAATGTCCTATAAGAAACAGCTGATAGACCTAGCGGTATCCGCCTTTCGTCTCGATTACCGAAATTTGATATTTTTAGCGAAAATTCAAAGCTTCCGTATGCTCCGAGTCGAAAACAACGAGGACGGGGTGGATGACGAACTGTCGAAGAAATTTCATGCTCGTCAAATTTCTATCGTGTATCGTATCATAGAGGGTTCAAAAAAATCCCCCTTGAGTGCCAAATTTTACGATATTTCACGTATGAATAAATTTTGTTTCGAATATTCGAGGCAATTCAGCCGAATTTTATGGTTCACAGAAGCGGAATTTTTGATTATTGAATAAATTTAAAAATGATACGAGCTAACTTGGTATTTTGTCTTTATAATTGAACTTTCTTAGGGACGTATTATACCCAACGGTTAGTTCCAAAAATAAAATTCTATCGCCTGAGTACACCGCGATGAAATGAAAGTTCGCAAAAATATCTTCTCCTCCAAATTTTCAGACATGTTTTGAATTTGTTGTAAATCAAAATTTGAGACTTTTTTCAACACAAAAAAAATTTATGAAATTAATTTGTCAACGTTTTGTTTTTTAATATTATCTTGGGAATAATGTCGAATTTCAATCAACGAGGAGTTTGAAAATTAAATTATTCAGAAAAAAAAAACTTTAGATATTTTTCAGAAGGATATATCTATAAAACTTGACAGTCGATGACATTAATGGAACGTACTTTTTTAAATTTATAACTTTATCAATGTTTTTTTTAAACGCCAAATTCGTGAGAAACGAATGTCACTCAACGTAATTACGATAATGGAAGAAAAATACAAAAATCCCTGAATTTACGATGATCATTAATTTTTTTTCCCTCATAATCATTCTTCCGATCTCCGTCAAAATATTTGTACTTCCACGGCTCATCCTCATGATTTTTGAAACATTTATTTTCTTTGTTTTTTTTTTTTTTTAATGAAAGGACCTTTATGCGTCATGCTTACCTAAAATCCACGAGAGACGTTGCAGCACGATGGCGCCACTCGACACTGACAGGTGTGACGTAAAATGACGGTTCGAAAATAAAATTGGACGCAATTGCGAGCTCGAGTGAGCTTGAAACTTGAGGGTTCTGTTGTTTCCCCCTCCCCCTTTTTTTAAAATTCTGACCATTAACCTCTTCATATACGCGTCTCTCTGTTCTCCGCGTTTACATCGTAACCGGAAGTACGCTCCTCGTCGTTTCGAGTGTACAGAGTCATGAGAGACCTGGCGCGCAGGGTGTCAGCCGCGTATGACTGGCTGTGGCTTTCGTAAAGAAAAAATTTTTATCCGTAAAACGAAACGATGAACGAAAAGAGAAAATTTGTCCGGGAGTCGGAGGAAAGTACGGCAGCGTTTTTGCTCACGGAAGAGCCACGAGAAAATATTTCGAACGATGGTCGGGGAATCAAGATTGCCATTATTGGCAGCGGTAGCACCGGTGTGGCTGTAGGAATTTCCATACTTTTCAAGGCGAGGATTTTATTAAATTTAATGCATTTTTTTCAAATTCAATCGTCAACACGGACCAATTCAATGATCCAACCGTTGAGTCAATTGTATAAAATGACAATTTACATTGAATGATTCAACGAATCGAAAATTCAAATGTATTCGGTAGAATTGTAATTCAAATTTACCGAGTCAAGGACACAACTTGACATTCAAAATGTTCTGACAAATTTGATATTTTGCAACCGGGAATAAGTAAAAAAAAAAAAAAATCGAGACGAATGACATGAATTTAATTTCGATGTATGCCTCATTGCATTTTCAACCTGTCCGGTGTTTATGGCATTCGTTTTTTTCCGCTTTTATCAGCGAAAACGGATCTCTATTATTCCATTTCTAACACGCTTCGGGCTCCGCGGGACGATGGGCTACGCGGATAAGCATTGGAAATTCAATCTTAGATCATGAATCTCGAGGCCCGCACCCGTAGACTCTTCATTTCTCTCTCTCTCTCTCTCTCTCTCTACTGGTCCAAGCCGAGCTCTATTACCTTATCGATGTGCTTTCCTGCCCACGCACTTTACAACACTGACCCACATACTATATATATACAAACACATGCTCTCTAAAGTGAACTCGGTTATTCATTCTCTCGTATTCTCAGTGAGTTCTTTCGGTGTTCAAGAAACACGACAACGATTTTTTTTTTTTCACGATCTTATCCGAGAGTCGTATCGCTTTACCTACTGGAAACTAATATTTCCATGTCTCGTGGTACACGAGCGAGTTAATACGAGTCCAAAGACTCGAGAAAAACCATAATTTCTTACCATCATTAAAGCTAATTCATAAAAACGATATGAATCTTCGATCATCAAAAGCTTTCGTTCGGAAATTATTTTATTCTTTATTAAGATAATAGTGAGAAATTAAATCAACACAAATATACACAAAATAATGGAAAATAGAAGAATGGAAGTTTAATAAGATGCAAATATATGCGTTTTAATTCAACTTTTATATTCCCGAAAATTTCGAAACGTTTTTTTTTTTCATCTTCCTTTCTCTCTCGATGAGGAAGCAAAAATGAGTATTAAAAAGAAGAATTAAGAAACAACAACCCTAAGTCGATTGATTTCGCCTCGATGAATTTCGAAATAGTTTTTCTGAGTAGCTAAAAAAAAAAAAGGCATAAAAAATGTCACATGCGACGACTGCAGTCGCGAGACATTCGAATAAAAAGAGAATAAGCCCAACTACGAGATATAAGGACTCGGAGTCTGTGGAGTCGAGAAGAAAAAAAAAAGAAGAGAAATAAACTAAGGAAGAGACGAGAAGATAGGAAGAAACGAGAGAGCTACCTTTTGGTGGTGCTGCTGCTGTTTGCTGGATGCTGTGACTCTCTCTCTCTCTCTCTCTCTCTTTTTTTCTCTCTTTCTCTCTTGTCGCGCTATCGGATCGTAAGGCGAGCATTTACACGTCATCCTCTCGCTGTGCGCCCCCGCGAAGCAAGAGTAAAGGAGAGAATGAGAGTCTCGCGCTTTCCGAGACTGATTTATGTTGTGCTTGAGTCGAGAGAGAGAGAGAGAGAGAGAGAGACTCTCGTTGATATCCTTGAGAGTCTTGAAATCCATACCCGGTTGAGCACGAGAGTGAGGACACCAAGAGAACGACATATACACCCGGATTTCTTCTTATCGCTCTGGCTATACGTACCGAAATTCAAATTTCCTTTTTCTTTTTCAGTCTCGTGTAATACTTTTTTTTTCCCCCTCACTGTGCTTTGCGATACTCTGGCTACTTGACACCACGCGGTAATAATGCAGTGTCACAGATTTTTTCTTTTTGCAATCCACCACCAGAAGCAACTCTTGTGTCTTCCTGTCTTGTATTCTCTCGTTTCTCGACTCGTGTACATCGAGTCATCAGTCTCGCAGGAAATACTCGTTATGAGCCCCCCCCCCCCCGCTCTTATCGTCTTCGTGTGCGATTTCGGTATTCGGATGTGGTTTTTTTTTTGTTTTTATGGGCTTTGGTTGAATTTCAAGGAGGGGTGTTTCTCAGTCGCCTAAGCACACTCGGGCGAGTAAAATTTTAGAACTTTACAGAACTACTCGAAATAAATAGGCAACCATTCTCATGGTTGAGATAATTATTTTCTCAATCCCCTCGAAAAAAAAAAGAAACGCTTATAATTGGAAAATTGTGATTAGAAATAATTCTATAATTTCTTTTTTCCTTTTTAAATTCTGGGTTCTCAAATTCGAAAATTCTGCTCCGTTATACGTCATCTAGCAATGCGGTATAGGGCACACAGAATGGGAGTTAAAGTGGCGCAAAGGGGGAACGGATAATGATATTTATTTCCACCCTCGTTTCCGTTTTCGTCATTCTAACCATATATTTGGCTGCACATGCGTGTACATGGACAAAATAAGCATTCGAATGACCATCAGAGGTCCCTTGACAGCGGATACGCGGGGGGGGGGGGGGGGGGGGGAAAGGTTGCTATTATACTCATTTTTTCCTCATCTTCCTCGTATACTTGACGAACGTAATATCTTTTATAGTTCCCCACGAACAAATGCAACGGTTTCATTAAAACTCTTCTCTTCACTAACGTCACGACAAATTTTCTGGCTAATTTCCTCCCGGGGCTGTGTCAAATTTATCTCGAATCAATTTCAATTTCACGTTAGGCTAATTTCCAAAAAAAAAATGCCTTGCTCGTGATTTCTTTGAAGACCAAAAAAAAAAAAATAATAATAATCTACTTCCCCTATATATACGTATAATTCATGACATACGTCAGAAAAAAAAGACGATTTTCAGGCTGACAGCCTCGGCTCGTCAATGCAACGCGATAACCCACAATCCTCCAACCGGTCATTAAACTTTTAGGTTAACGTTTTTTTTTTTTTTCCGTTCTTTTCTTCTTTCAATCCATCAACAAACAAAAAGTCCTGCGGCAAGAAAAATCTCAGTTTCCTCGCGTGTTTCACCCGCGAGGGTCGGAAATTATTCACGTGCACGTCTCGAAGAACCTCATACACTTCGAAAAAAAAAATAAATAAAATGCTTCCCGCGATAGAGTTCATTGACCCTGCGATGAGAGGATGAACGATCCTTGTTGTTTTTGTTCGACGAATCGTCGAAGTCTCACAGAACGAATAAAGGATATTATCACGAAGTACGAAAAGAGTCTTGGCACTTGTTGCCCTCCCAGTTGTCCGGAAAACCTCAAAGATGCGTTACATTCGGGCTCAAGATCTCCCGTTCAGTGTCAAAGTTTCAGGATCACTTGCCCAAGGACCATTATCGATTCTACGCTGCCTCAAGGATCCGGAACATCCTGCAAGAGATTGCAGTGTCCCGGAAGACCGAGCTCGATCTGCGATCCATGCGAGAGACCAAAATGTCCGTCGAAATCGATCGGACCGAGCGATCAGTGCGTAAGAATCGCATGTCCCGCAAAATCAGCGATTTCCTGCTCAAAATTTTCGGCTCCGTGTCCTGGCAATACTAACGGCAGGCCACGATCCTTCTGCGATCTTTCGTTCGGTAGGAAAAAATTTTCACCGATTTCCTGCACGAATTTCGCAATACCGAAAGTTTGCCCGGGACCAAATTTACAACGATATTTATCGTCACGAGGTATTTGCCCATCGCTGAGGGGAAAATTATTGCTCTACGAGAACAAAGGATCGAGCTCTTGCGGGAAAACTAGTCCTCCGACTTGTCCGAGAATCGCTCGGTGCATCGAAATGTCAAAAGATGAAATTTCTCGACCAATTTGCCCGGCAAAATCACGATTACCTCCAGCGATCTCTGTCGCGTGTCTTTGCGACGATTTTCAACGAACAAATCGATGCAAATGTCGCACCGCGAGCTTATCATCGAAAAATATTTGTTCCCCGATCATTCGCGGGCGTATCTTTGGCAATGAAAAATCTGCCGGTGGATCGAATTGCGATGGAGGAAAAATTATTTCCCGCACTACTGAACCACCATTCTCGTCGCCTACTCTGGAGAGAGAATTCACGAGTAGATTCGTCAAAGTGCAAGTATGCTCGGGCAGATCAGCCGGAAATTTCGTAGCGTCGCCAACGATCATGGACAGCTGTCGATCCTAAGGAGATTCGACAATGAGGTATAATCTTGCGATAGCGTGAAATTCCGAATTAAATTTAACGACTAACACACCTTCGCTTGAGTCTCGAAGGAAGTTTAAAGAATTTGGGAAAAATCGTCTAATCCAGCATCATCCCTGAGTCAAATTTTTCTAAGAAATGCTCGCGCTATTTTACGCTGGTAAAAGTGGCAAACCTAAAGCAAAAAAAAAACCGAAGAATAGGGGAAACAAATACGAAAGCGCGGGTCGGCAAAAAAAAACGGGAGTGAGGTGCACAACCCTGGGCCAGGAAACTGAGTGGATTGGGGGATAATACACACGTGAGTATTACCAAACCGGCTATACCGAAACTCCTCTGCACGCTCGTTTGAAATTTCATAATGAATGGGGGCATCGTTCGCCGTTGGAAAAAAAAATATGCACACACAGCAGCACTATCGAAAGAACGTTCGTAATGGTGCTGATGAAATACACATAGTCTTCCCCCCCACTTTACCGCTACTCTGTCGACTTCCTTTGCTCCGGAGGGATCGCGAAACATATCCAAGAGACTACGAAAAATTGCCCCGGAGGGATTTTTTATATACACATATACGCGATGCTGGTTCAGCCGCGTAATTACTCACGAATGAGTTGTTGTTACGAATGAGTAATTACTCACGAATGGCGCATAACTTTGGCAGTACACATATATATACTTGTAAGTTTAGCGAAAACGGCCGGAAGGCTTCGCACGAACGAAAACGTGGAAGAATATTGACTCGATTGGTCGTTGGTTGACGACTTATTATGATTGATTTATTTGCTACGAAAAATCGCGTTGTAAAAACGTTAAAAAAAACGAACTTTGAGGGGAGGGCAATTAAAAACAATTACTATAATTCGAAAAAAAATAATTTCAAATGATAATGCTGGCGATATCTTTGGTGCAAGAATTAGAAAAACGATTATTCGTTCGAACGCGAACTCGCGGAAATATATATCAAGTGCAACGAGGGGATAGAGAGAAGGAGTGAGAGATCTTGAGAAAATAATCAACCACGACGACCTTAATGATCCTTCGCATTAAATTCCTGACTGAGCACGATCTTTCTCTGTCTCTCTCTCTCTCTTTATCTCTCTTGCTCTCTGGTGCTGTGCATCGATCAATCGAGCATGAAACCATCGAGAGTGCGAGATGCTCTGCTCTCGCCCAAACCCAACCCATTAATGCATCAACGTTAACCGCATTCCATCTCTGCGGTCTCTCTAACCAGGCCGAATAAATTTTTTTTTTTTTTTAAAGAACAAAATGAAAAATAATAAAAATAATATTGCCTCTTTGTCCTCATCTCGATCATGCCCGAGAGAGCTCTCGATGACTAACGAAATGTAATGGATATTGACGTTTCATCGAGAGGATATCGATTATCGAATTATGACGAAGGAGAAAAAATGTATTTTCTTTTTTTTTTTTTACAGCGCTTAGCATCGGAATTGGTTCTCATCGACAAGGACGAAAATCTTGCTAAAGCGGAGGCCGAAGATATTGGTCATGCGGCCGGTTTCTTGGGAAATCCAAAAATCATTGGAACAAAAGGTTCATTGAGTAATCGATAGATGAGTCAGTCTATATCGATTAATCCTTTTGTTTGAATCAAGTCAATTCCAATGAATTCGTTAAATAATTTTACTTAATCGTGATTTCGTAAAATTTTGATCAACGATTCAGATTACAGTTTCGCAAGAGATGCGGAAGTTTGCGTGATTACCGCGTGCGCGGGTGCGGAGAAAGGTCAGCAGGGAAAATCGTCTTTGCTGATGGAAAATTTGAAAATCTTCAAAGTCGCGATACCCAAAATCTGTAAATATGCCCCCAACAGTATACTCGTGATCGTGACGCATCCAGGTTTGAAAAATTTTCGTCAATTTGAGAAAAAAAATAAATCATAAAATTGCACAATTGGCCTTGTATCGCGTCAAAAAAATTCGTGTCTATCGTATCTCGTTTCAGTGGACATCCTGTCATACGCGGCAATGAAACTTTCCGGCTTTTCGTCGAATCGCGTTATTGGCATTGGGACTTTTCTCGACAGCTGTAGATTTCAATATTTTATCTCGCGCAAGCTCGGTGTCTCGGCGAGCTCGGTACAGGCTCTCGTAATCGGAGAAAATGGACCGACTTCCGGTAATATTATTAACAATAATTGAAAGAATAATTTTATCGTTATTCAATATTTTTTCAAGTAATTTTTCAAGTAATCGTTCGTTCAAAGTTGTTAAAAGAAAAAAAAATCGCATTACTTTTGATCGAGGCAGTTCCCGTTTGGTCGACGGTCGGTGTAATGGGCATTAAACTCAAGGATATAAATAAAGAAATCGGTAGTCAAATGGATCCGGAGGGTTGGTCCGATCTTCATCGTAAAGTGATCGACAGCAGTGCCGATATTGCGAGGAAAAAGGGTTGCTGCAACTGGGGACTTGGTATATGTGCGAGCGAGATTGTAGATGCAATTGTGAGAAACACGTGCGTCTGTATAACAGTCTCCACATTTGTTCAGGTAAAGAAGTACTTTTGGTATTTTTTTTTAAATTAATTGATTTAATCAAAAACTTTAAATTATTTATTAATTATTAAAATGTCACTCTGTATTTTCAACATTTGATTTTGAATTCGGTATAAAATTTCCAAAATTTAACGACGTCTCATTAAAATGAAGCACGAATATTTTAGAGTGATATGTTTTTTTTTTACCTGAAAAGGTGTAAATTCACCCCGTGCTTCAAGGAGTTTAACGTTAATTTTTTATTCAGAAAATTTATCAATTTGCTCGAGTAATTTTGAAAAATTCAGGGCTGTCGTCACGGTCTCGAAAAAGACGTATTCATGTCACTGCCCTGTATCGTTGGTAAAGACGGAGTTCAGTCGTACGTACGCAATCCCTACACGAAGGAGGAACAAGAGCTCACGCTGAAATCGTGCAAAAATATTTACGAAGCACAAAAACCGATTCTCGATCAATTGGACTGATTCGAATGAGCTTACCGTGAAAAATTCTTCGAGCTTGAGAAAATAAATGATCTCCTCAAATTCCACGTGCACGTGAAAAATTAAAAATTAATAAAATATCCAGAAGGGAATGAAAAAAAAAAAAAGAAATCGAATTTTCGTGCAAATTATTATGACATCGAGGAGCAAGCCCACGTTGGTAGAGGTAAGTGTGCACAAAGCTGCGTAAATGCTGTCATATGTATCGGGGAAAATATTCGTCCTTGGTGTATAACGGCAACGCGGAAGAAAATCCGACGTGAATTCGTTTTAATCCTAAAGAACGACACGCAGGTGAACGGTTTTACGTATTTTTTTTCATTACTCTGACAAATTACACCATCTTGGGACTGTAATAAAAATTCTCTCTCGATCTAGATGTATGAGGGATTTCGAGTTTCTTATTAATCTCGTATTTCACAAGGGAAAACAAATTACCGTAACAAATTACGATAGAAAAAAAAACGGCAAAATTGAATCGTTTTTTTTTTCAGCGTAATTTGAAAATTCAATTTTTTTTTTTCAAAATCCAATCTTCGCAATTTTCCGATCTATGGCATAGGAGCTAAACAAAAAATAGAGAGAGAGAGAGAGCTTCAGATTTTTCGTTTTACTCGTGAAATTTTAACGGTATGATTACTTTTTGATCGATTTCACTTGATAAATGTGGTGATTTTTGTTTTTCTTCAAAATAACGCATATGCACGGTATATATACACATGTATGTATCTTTATATATACACAAACTTGTATAATATATACGGTAAGAGGTCCGAGTCGAGAACCGAGAGACTCTGCGGGAATTATGTCATTACCTGGGCGCGATCGCGAGGACCCAGGCTTTATAAATTATGGTCTTCGGGGACGCGTCATCGAGATAATACAGAAAAATGGGGCCTGGACCGCTCGGAAGCCGCCAACCGACACGAAGCCGCAAACTCTTTTTCGAATACTCCCCATTATATATATATATATATATATATATATATATATATATATATATATATATACAACGTCGGTGTCCTCAATATGCGATTTCTTTGCTCGTTTCGTCGTTGATGCTGTAGGACCAAGAGCATTGGAAATTCGTTGCTGCAAAGGAGATATATATAAATATATTTACCCCTGAAGTTTCGCGATTCAGTTACCCGCGGCATCGAAAAGCTCGTTTCACCCCCTCCACTCAATCCACTTCTTCGGCGAGCCATTTTTTTTTCGTTTTTTTTTTCTCCTTACCAAAACGATATTTTTTGGCGTTTTTCTTTTTTCCCTTTTTTGCTTCTTTTTTTTAAATCGTGAGTGGCTTTTCGAGAGCCGCGAATCGCTGCGGGATGAAGTCGTGTATTGCGAACGAGAAAAGTGTGACAAGAAAAAGAGGGAGAGAGAGAGAGAGAGAGAGAGAGAGAGAACTGACTTGAGTGTGGTAACGAATGCCCCGCTGGCGCATTCGTTAGCGAGGTGTATAATGAATCACCCGAGGAAACGTGACAATCTCTGTCGCACACTGGTAGCGAGAAATTTTTACGAGTAAATAAAAAAAGAGAGCAAAATAATTTTTTTTTTTTATTCTGACGAAAACTTCTCTAACTTTGTTTTTTCTATTAGCATTTCTTAAAATTGTTTTCATATCATCTAATTATTGTTCAGTAATTTACGTAATTGCACGTTTTTACAATAGTAATTAAGATATTCGATTTGATTTTCCCAAGCTTAACTTTTTTTCTCGTTTCTCTTGTTTGTCGGAGATTTTTAGCACGCGAGAGAAGCGTCTTTTTATTTTATAGGGGGAGCAGCTCAGCCCAAGCTCAGCCGATACTTAAACTTGCCTTTAATGCTCGCGAGCTATGCGTGTATATCATTCTCTTTTCTTTGACGCGATCCAACGAAATGAAGAGGATAAGAAGGGCCAAAGCTCGTCGAGAATTACAGAGAGGGATAGTCATATATGTGCGGAGAATAAAGCGAGAAAGAGAGAGAGAGAGAGAGGGAGAGAGAATTGTGTGGTCGAAGAAGCGGCCACGCGTTTTCACGCGGCACGAGAACCATCGCAGAGAGGGTGTTTGCACCCGGGACACACGGCGGTAGGTATACTCGGGCTAATTATACTTTTTATTCGAGCCCTTCTCGAGGATAATGCCGCCCAGCTTCCGTGGTACTTGTGTGGCAGGGAAAAACGAAAGTATAAAGGCAACTTTGCGTGGGTTCGTGTCGAAGACAACTGAGCGAAAAAAAGGAGGAAAGAAGATGGAACGGGGAATGAAGTTAGGGGTGAAAAAAATTCATCATTCAGGGCTCAAAATTTTCGATTTTTTTTTTTCGACTTTAAGATAAACGAAAGACTTTTCACGCTCAGTGAGTGACATCTTTTGAAATCAAATAGTAATTATTCGAGTTCGATAATAACTTTTTTTAATGTGATTTTCATGAACGTAAAACATGCAACGTGGATGCGAGCACGATTTGAAAA
The DNA here is from genome assembly GCA_963564615.1 of Rhorus exstirpatorius. NCBI lineage: Eukaryota > Metazoa > Arthropoda > Insecta > Hymenoptera > Ichneumonidae > Rhorus > Rhorus exstirpatorius. The sequence continues at coordinate 11,753,209 of OY751316.1, forward strand.
GATGGCTCGTAAAAATAGTGAGAGGCCGATCGAACGAGCATATGGAGTGCAAGGATCTTTGAAGGAACAGTATAGAAAGAGCAGAAGCAGCGAGGAAGCAGCAAAAGGCCCACCTCGAGAGAAAGAGCGAGATACCCTGATTGAGTTACGATTTAATTAGGCCACACGGCGAATCAGTAATTAAGATATCCGCTAATCAACACGCGCCGTACCTATACCTCCATCTCGTGCTCGGTTTTGTTTTGACCATCACTAACGATTCGATTCGCAATTTTTTTATTTTTTTCGTTCGTTTATTCCAATCTCTTTATTTCTCCTTTTTTCAACTACGTCTTTTTCAATTTTTTTTTCTCTCCCTCTCACTGCACTTTAAACTCTTTTGGATTATTTCTTTTCTCACGCCAAGCTGCACTTTATCGTTAATCCACCCACTCATTTATATTCGTTGATAAAGGAGTAAAAAATTGTTTACTGTTCTTGATTGTTCAAGAATGTTTATCGGACCTAACGATCACCGTTTATTTGCCATAATGGATATCTTCGAAGGAAACCGCTATTCGACGAAATTCTAACATAGCTTTGAGGATGTCACCCCGAATCCCGTTTTGGGTATTTTTTTTTTCTCACAAGGATGGAATTCAGACTGAGGGGAGGGTGAAATTTACATTGAAACGAGGATAAAATTTATTTTAAACGAGAGGTGATATTTACATTGAAAGGAGGGTGTAAATTGATGAATGGTAGACGTGGGAATAAAGAAAAAAAAAAATTATTAAACGTCTCTGAATGCTCTCGACCTGCTATATATATATATAGTGAGCTAATAATTGGTGATTGAAAATGGTATATATAATTAAAAGAAGTCTTGGAAATACAACGGAGATCGGAGCAATACGTGAGTTATCGAGCAATGGGCAATGGAAATGCAATATATTTGAGAAATATAATTCGAATGCATTTTTTTTATTTAGCTTTCGAATAATTTTCTCTTTCCACGTGGGGGTGGTTGCGAAAGGCATCCCCGATTTGAGATTAAATGTTATATGGGTATATCGGTGCTGTCTCTCGGTGAATAGAGTGCGGCGCGATATAGCGAGAGGGATGCACGAATTTTCAACTCCCCCTCTCTCTCTCTCTCTCTCTCTCTCTCTTTCTTTCGCTCGGATCCAGCGAGGAGAGATAGCGTTGATTGTAATTAATAGCCGGCGATTGCAAGCGGCGGAGCCTGTGGCCGGTTAATTGTCGAGGTGGGGAAGAGTAACGACGAGGACTCACGCCACCTCGAGACTTCCCTTTCACTGCCATCCTCCACTCTCATTCTCGATCAAACACTTCATTTCTCCTTTTATATATATATTATACACAACGTACGTATTCATATTACTCTGCCTCCTCCGGTGCGCTCTTATGCACCAAGATCTAACCTTTTTTTTATATTTAATGTTAAAAAAAAACCACAACTCCCCTGGAGACTTGACACTTTAAACAAGTTCATAATTGCACTTAATATCTTGAGGGGTTGCACTTACGTCTAGGAAAGATCAATCTAGGCTTATTTTTGAAAATTTCTCTTCGACGTAGAATTTATTTTTACTGGACAATCGCGTCTTATTCGTAATTTTCTTTCTCAACGAGAAATTTTACGCTTTTTTTCAGGATAAAAAAGGGAGTCGGTCGTGAATTTTGAAAAATTACGAACAAAGGACGATAATTTCGAATGCATTCGAGGATTATCCAATAAAATGGAATTTATATGCACGAAAAGCTTTTAAAATGTAACCGTGGCTTTTTAATTTCAAGGTTTATCTGAGCCCATTAATAAACTGTTTTTAAATAAATTATTAAATCAAAGAAAATTAAGTTGCACCGTGAATCTGTTGTATTTGACAAATGCATGGCTATAGGTCCGTACATATATTATGGCATTTCAAAATTAATTGTTTTTTTGGATTTTCCTGCGGGCACATTGCTAAATGGTTACTTTGTACCTAAAAAATAAGATTCCCCAAAGTTGAGTGCTGTAGGTAAAGTGTTAGGGTATGCTAATACGTTTTTTGTGAAAAATCGGATTAAATAGGTTTTAAATCTAGGTTATTGTCTTTTTTTCTCAGAAAGATCTTTACCAGTATAGCTTGATTATAAAAATGTCTATCGGTTCAAAATTCATCCTCCCTTCAACCCAAGTTCATTTTACATCGAAAAAAAAACACTGTTCTCCAAAACCCGTGTCGTAAGGTTTGAGACACATCGTGTTGGTCCGATTCGAGCTTTCAACGTCTCATTCTCCTCAGACATCATTTCTACATCTTTTGAACGCGGGGATTTGAAAAAAAAAAAATAACTATGTCAAACGGTACAGCCAATTATCTAAAATTACCAAAATTTGAGTTACTAATTTGCAAGTCGTTTAGGGCTCATTTTGTTCAGAAACAAAATCCTCATCATGTAAACGAGGTAATTTTTTTTTTGGCAAAGTTACTTGCAAATTAGTTACTCAAATTTTGGTAATTTTAGATAATTGGCTGTAACTTTTGACATAGTAATTTTTTTTCAGATCCCCCGTGTTCAAAAGATGTAGAAATGATGCCTGAGGAGAATGAGGCGTTGAAAGCTCGAATCGGACCAACGGTGTGCCTAAAATCTTACAATACAGGTTTTGGAGAACAGTGTTTTTTTTTTCAATGTAAAATGAACTTTGGTTGAAGGGATGATGAATTTTGGATAGACATTTTTCTAATCAAGCTGTACTGGTAAAGACTTTTCTGACAAAAAAGTCAATAACCTAGATTTGCAACCTATTTAATACGAATTTTCACAGTTTACTTTTTTTTACAAAAAACGTTTTAACATACCCTAGCACTATTATAGAAAGATATATATATATATATATATATATATATAGATATAGATGTAGATTTGTAAGTATCCATGGTATTCGTTCACGAGTTAAAGTATACTCGTAATATAATATATACGAGAGTTATAGTAGTGAGGATATATTTTCGAGTAGAGGGCGTGCACGATTCACCCTTACTCTTCCCGGCCGTCCTCGCGGTGTCCGCATAGAGACAGACTCCTCGTGCTAGAGAAGAAACCTCTCTCGGATCATGATTTATAAACCCATCTGGGGCGCGAGCGAGTATCACGAGCATGAGAACAGCTGTTACGATATATGTAGCTTGTACGAGCCTCCGCGCGTTATAGTACGAGCGAGAGGATCTATATATAGCAAATACAGTCGCCTGCGGCCCCTCGAAACACCCACTATACGTATATATATTGTAGTAGTACGTATAAATATATCTACTATATATGTTAATAAATAGCTTGACCATAGCGCTAAAGCGTTCTTTACGAAATGGAAAAAAAGGGCAAATTTTCGTTTTGTTCCTGCCTTCTTCATACAATCTTTCAGTTTTCAACTAAAACTCAGTATGTTTCATACATACGAGAACCGTTATAACCAAATGTATGAGCAGGTGTTGGTTATTGGTGTTGGTTATTCATACGTATATGGAGATACAATATAATTAAACATTGACTTGAAATACTTTTTGGATTTTTTCACGTTTTCATATCGAATTTCCAAGCTTCCGGGAAAAAAAATCAACGTGAATCGCAATAAGCGGAAAAATTTCCGACCGCCTACCCGTGCAGAAATTTTTTAGGGATACCCTAAGTCCGACCATATCCCGATCGGGATTGTCCATGGACTCCCCAAAACCGGTATCCCCATAGGAATCTATATGGTATCCGTCTCGTAATCGGATTGGTGGATGTGGCAAAATTTGTAAGTTATGGCGCCACTTTCTTTCAGGGTGTACCGATTGAATCCCAATCTCACGTTTGTTCTGAATCAGGATTTGTTGAGAGCTCCTCAAGACGAGTATCCTCCGATGATTTAATGGGATGATCGAAGAATTTTAATTTGCGAAATGCCCAGTCATATTCCGAATAAAGCTTGTTGACACATTATTCGATTGGCATAATAATAATAATAATAATAATAATAATAATGAGTAGTGGTGGTGGTGGTGGTGGTGGTAGTGGTAGCGGTAGTGGTCGTGTGTTCGTGTGTTCGTGTGTTCGTGTGTTCGTGTGTTCGTGTGTTCGTGTGGTCGTGTGGTCGTGTGGTCGTGTGGTCGTGTGGTCGTGTGGTCGTGTGGTCGTGTGGTCGTGTGGTGGTGGTGGTGGTGGTGGTGGTGGTGGTGGTGGTGGTGGTGGTGGTGGTGGTGGTGGTGGTGGTGGTGTAAATGCCATTATTATTACTATATATTAATTTTCATTACGTGTCATTTCATGATCGAGAACCTCCACCACCTTAACCACTTAGCAGTGTGGCGAAAATTACATTTTTGAGCCACTTTTGTGCATTTTTCATAAAAAAAAAACAAATTTTGATTTTTCATGCTCCCATCCCCTCAAACTGAAGTTTTGATAAAAAAAAAAGACATCATCGCGAAAAGGGTGCTTTGTAGCTTAAGTGGAAGCCGCCGCTCATTGGACTTTTTTAATTATAACAGCCACTTAACGTCTGTGGCGAACTTTTTGGAAGGAAAAATTTGAGACCATGGGGATTGTACTTCAAATAAAAAGAACCTTCGATGATTCAAAAGTTGTAAAGGATATTGCTGAACGGAAAGTAGTTTTGTGCGCGGAATTTAATTCATTATTAATTGTAAGGCTAGTTTCAAGCGCAATATATACTTTAAGTCACGATCGATAGACAATACCCCTGAATTTTTTCAGGTTCCGCCCGTCATGCGTGTGATTTTAATTATCAGCCGTTATTGTTAATTAACAAACAAATAAACAACGGAGTTCGTCCACTCAAAAGTTGAAACGCCATCGTATTTCAGGATCGAATGACAATACTCCTTAATTTTTTCAGATTTTTCCCGTCATGCGTATTCTTTTCTGAATTTTGGCTTCTCGCTACCGCTGCTAGCTTCAGCCTCATGTATAGTGTATAGAAGATATTTATAAAGTAAATGTACAAGCATTCGACAGCGGCGTGGTTAGAGCGTTAGTTCATTAGGTAGGCAGATAGGTAGGTAGGTTGTCCTTAAATCATTTTCCGGGTTAGCAAATAAATTTTCAACGACCGGAATCATCCTCGGAACAACAACAATCAATAAAAAATGTCAAAAACATTAATGTTCATAAAATATAATTTTTTTTGTCATTCATTTCGGGTCCAATACGCAAACGAAGGCTAGTGAGACGTCGTAGGTTCAAACCCCGGTATCGACGTTTTTTTTGTTTAAATTTTTTCTATGGCTCAGATAATAATAAACAATTGCCTATAACCTGAATTGCGGAAGATAAATATTTATTCGGGATTTTATATATATGCCAGATTAAACCACATTTTGATCGGGTTTTGACTGGATACCATAATTGAAATCCAGTCAGGGGTCCCTGTCGGATTCCAATGTGCAAACGTTACATTCAGTCATGGGATCTGATCCGATGACCAGCTGGATCCCTATCAGAAAATAGGGATCCTTCTCAGAATCCACCTGGATCCCGACCGAAATTTCTGCACGGGTAGAGCTTGAAAATATGGTGAAAGACGGAAAAAGAAAATTCCCAATTTTTCGAAAACCTGAAAATACCGAAATTTCTGAGGCCCATAACTTTGCTCCCGATCGACGGATTTGGACTTATCGGGGATGTTTTGAAAAGCCCAAGAGTAGACTTAGATAATGTCGTTTGATTCATCTCGAGATCTCCATTTGTGGCACCCAAAAGAGCATGCCGAAAATCGATGAATTTGAGTCCAAATGGAAAAATTGGCAAAAATCCATGGTCCGACTTTGAAAATTTGTTTAAAAAATTGAAAAAAATTGGAGCTCGATGAACCAAGCGACATTTTGAAGTTAAAACAGTTGCGAAGAGAATGAGCACGAAATAGAGTTCCAACTCTTTCGGGAAGAACAGTTACAGCGATTTTAGTGAAACCATCTAATTTTTCGGAAAAATTAAAAAAATATCTGTGGGTTTTTGGAAATTACAAAAAATACGAATTTACCCATTCTCATTTGACAAGCACGATAATGACACAAAATAAAAAAAAAATTTCACTATTATCGCTTGGAATAATAAAGATCCTCTCATTATCGACGGAGATGAGTTTCAAGAGTGTTTTCCTCGAGTGAATTCACGAGACCTCTCTCGTCGAATCACCAAAGCGCTTACTCCTATCCCGATGGATATTGTCAAATGCGAATAAAGTACGTGACATAGAGCATTATTATGAAAAATAGGGGAAAAACTAGGTCATCCCTTAGAAGAAATTTTAAGTGCATGTCGGGAATGAAGACGGAAGGAGTTATAGGTCTACCGGTAGATAATTGCCATATCGAAGTCTCGTTCCTGATACCCATAACATGCCGCGGATCCAAAATAATTGCCTAGCGAGACAATTTACAAAATTGCTCTATTATACACCGATCGTCGAGAGTTATACACACATAAATATACACATGACCATAAATAATACAATATATATATAGACATGTGCACATTAACTGGCAGTGAGGAAAAGACCGTAACCCACATCATTTTACGTCTCAAATCATATCGGTTACGCCTCTTTGGTTTTAAGCTCTCGATACATGTACACGCACGTATAATGATTTGGCGGCTTTCCCTCAGTACTTTTACGCGGTACAACGGACTCACGGGGTTGAAGCGTGTCTCGCCTTCGGCAATTTTATACGCATATAATATATATATATACGTATATATAGGAGAGTGGCGGAGCTGGAGAAAAGGTTGTAAATATTCGTTATGGAAATTGAGACGCGACGGTGAGACGAACAGCACACACGCACCACCGTACTCACTTTTCGTATATTTTAAAACGATGATTGCATGTATACACACACTATCGTGATGATTACTTCCCCTCCACCCACGTTTATACCCACAGCGATTGTGCTGATACTTCGTGTCGTGAGAGAGCACTTGTTGCGCATATACACGCAACCGCCAATTGCGGGCCATTTTTTTTTTTTAATTTTCTTGCGGTGCAAGGAGATTTTTCAGGACGATTTATCTCGTGGCACCTGAGTTATTTTCTCGGTTATACAGAGATCACGGATTAATGCGGATTTTTTTTTGTTTAGTGTCGATGACAAGAAGCTGGAAGCGTAAATAAGGAAAAAAAAATGTGCAATCAGGAGCCTCAATTTTGGGAATTTTCGCTTCATGATAAAAATTTGTTTAATTAATAGCTCGATACATTCAAGAATTTGTGGAATTTTGAATTTTGTAAAAAAAATTTTGTGGGCTCTCCGACTCTCGTGAATTCTTGGATATCAAGCGAAAATTTTCTAAACAAATAAGGTAGGGGCAGATAAAAAAGGATAAAGATGTTTCTTGATAAATTCGACGAGAATCCCTCAGTTCTTGGTCGTATAATAAAGCATACATACATTTCATAATTAATCGTTGAATTCAAGTAAATTAATTTTACCGAATAAATAATATCCAGTAATCACGACTCGATCAGATTTGTTAATACGATTGATGGATAATTGTATTTATCAGAGCTGGGCAGTACTTGAAGTACAAACGACTTTTAAAGTATTTAAAGTATTGTAATTAAATTTCCAAGTACTTTACTGTAATTGAAGTACTTTTCAAAGTACCAAGTATGAAGTACTTTTGGATACGTCTTGCTAATGGTTGCATGTATAACACCTTTGAATATATAATTGAGGAATTTTCTGCGCCAATATTTAGGTTAAGATTGCAAGGAATGACCGTTCAAAGGCTCAAGCTACGGCAGTTACGGTGTCATTATTGTCAATGCTCCGTTTTCAACAATTCGTGTATAATATTCTTTATTTTTTCTTTTTCAAACCTGAAGCCAAATAAATCTGAATTACAATCATCAGTGCTATTTTTTTAAAAATTATTTCCAATCCTCCGTTTAAATATTTCTGTTCCAATCTGCCTAACCTGAGTGAATTGTACAATGTGAAAATATGTTTTGATACAAAAAGTACTTGAATCGGAATCAATGAGCTTGTAACGAGTACGTAAGAAATCAAATATAAGTACTGGAACTTACGCGATGTATACCTGAAAACTTGAAAAGTATTTGATACTTGATACTTGACGTGTTTAAAGTACTTGGTACCTCAAGTACTCAGTACTTGAAGTACTTGGGACTTCGTGTATTTATGGTACTTGGTATTTGGAATACACGAGTACTTCGAGTACTTGCAGTACTTTGTACTTTGTCCTTGAAGTACATTCTGGTACTTTGCCTAGCTCTGGTTTTTATAATTTTTTTAAAATTCTATTGAAACAACATTTTTCAAACGATTCTCGTTCAAAAAATTCTCTGAATAATTTATTTTTAACCGTCTAGTCACGAAACGTGAGTCTACATATATAACGAGTTTCTTGTCCAGATCGAATGACGAACGTCTAGTGAACATATATATATATGTATATATGTACATGTAGATTTGTCTATCTATATATTTTTAGCAAACTCTGTCGACTTTTTTTTTTGCACAGAGTTACCCTAATCTTTCATCTTTGAGTTTACGAGATTGCAAAACGTCTGAGCATCGGAAACTGCATGAGTATCTATTTTTATTCATCGTGTCTTTGATCACGAAACGTCACTATACGTGCATCGCTCACTTCCCTTTCTCTCGCTCTCTCGTGCTTTTCCTGTAAGGAATAAGAGGGGAAAAAAAAGGAACGAGAGGATCGTACGTTGAGTGACGATGAGCACGTAAGCAACGAAGCTCGGAATTGTATTACACGAAACGTTGCGTTTTCATCGATCTTAGTTGCGTCAGCTGAACCAGCAAGTACAAGATTCATTGTAAAAAAAAAAAAAAAAAATATGTTCATAACATTCTGCAAAATTGAATAAAATTTCATTGCTCCGGAAAAGCGACAATGATTTATTGGTCAATTATAAGAAAACAAAATGGGCGTTTTGTTTCCTCATAGAGAAAGCTTTTGTTTCAAATATTATACGTGACTAATAACTAATAACCCTTGCCTTTCGTTTCTGGTATTTTTATAATCAGCCGGTAAACGTCTCAATTGACTCACATCGTAAGATAATATGTGACGTCATGAAAATTTGTGTATTCTCGAGACTCGTTCGTTGCCCAACGTGATTCACCAATTGCACGAGATTCATACAATGTACAGAAAACTCCTTAACTCGTTGCATCTCGCGCGTGTGTGTGTGTGTGTGCGTGTTCATGTATGTATATGATGCAACTTTACGATAAATTATCGCGGATTTGCGCCATGTTCACGGTCCACGATCGATAACGATAACGCTTCTGGATAATCGAATACTTTGTGTGCTAATTTTTATCTTGCCACTTTAGGGCTATACGTATGGTACTCGATAAGGGTAAAATATAAAATTGATTCATCGAAATTTCTTTCGTTACGAAATATCGATCGAGTAACAGCAGCGGGAATGTTGAACCTGAAACCCCATGTAGATATACGATAGGCAGTCTGTCCTTTTTGCTCTTTAGGTCGTGAGTAAACGGTTGCGCGAAATGACTTCATACTCCAGGAATTTTTCTCCTCTTGCGTGTGTGCAATTCTCACGAAATTACTGCGATAATTGCAACGACCGATGGGGGAACAAAAATTATAATCGAGATTTTGAATTTGATGTTAATCAAGAATTTTTTCATTCGTAAAAAAATAAAAATGTTCAAACGCTTCGATTTACCGACCGCGAGACACGAAAGGGGCGCGCAACACCGTACGCGCATGCTTGCCCGTATATAAAAGTGGGGGCTAAGGTCACCTACATCACCACACACCTTCCAACTGTCAGACAAGCCGGTACGAAGTTACGCGTCTACTTTTTTGCTCCGAAAATACATTTGTATCGTTCGTACGATATTTGTGAAGTGAAAAATAAGATTTTCTGTGTTCGGGGGGGTTTTTTTTTTCATTCCCGTGAAATAATCGACGAATCGAGTGAAAAGAGGTAAATCTTTACTTTGTAGTTCGTCAAAATTTGTTTACTCGTTTGTGTGCGTTACTGTCGCCGGTGATTGGGCTTTATTATAATATATTTATCAATACCGCTCGGTCCGTGTGTGGCTTGATAGATAAATTGGGACAAACGTCGAGTACAATGGTTGATTCACAAAATTTTAATATAGAACCCGTCGCGGATGCATGACCGATAAGCACGTTTTTATTTTCGAGGCCACACGAGGAAACTTTTATGTACTCCGGCCCGTGTACGTTTGTGGTCGATTTTTTTTTTTTTAAATCTTTTTTATGTGTGCGCGTTATTCATTTTATTCTTGGATCGGGGCTAAGAAAAGAATCGCTGCCGGTTGTTTCTTTGCTCTCGTGCCCAACCGGCTTCGGCCGGCATTCCGCACGTGTGGGGTTGTTCACCTTTTCAGCAGTTAAAACGGGTTTCGATTGTAAAATTTGCCAATTTTTCGTTGAATGAAACTTTAATTTCTCCCTCTGCTTCGTTATATTTAATTAATGATTTTAATCGTTCGATGTTTGACGCGATTTAACATTCGATTAAATATTTTTTAATTGTTTTCGGCTCATTTAGATTCGTTGAATCAATTATTTTGGTGGTTTTTTTGCTTTTAACGCTCAATCGTGAGCTATAGAGAATACCATCGATTATTATTATTGTTATCTTCATCGCGAATAAGGGGAAAGCGTGCGCGTGTCACTCCGCCCTAAATCCGGATGTGACCCTCGTGACCTTCAACGAATATATCAAGGTCGACCGACTAACGTTTTCGGGTTTCTTTTTTTTACAGGTAAAGATGGCCACGTTGAAGGACAAACTTTTGAGCGTCGTTACGGAGCCTTTGTCAACGGGAAACAACAAAATTACCGTCGTTGGCGTTGGACAAGTCGGCATGGCTTGCGCCTTCAGCATATTAACAAAAGTAAGATATCGAAAAATTTAATTAAAACTTGATATTAATGGAAATTTCATTTTTTTTTTTTTCAAGTATTAGGAATTTAAATGCAAATAAATGGACGAATGACAGAGACAATGATAGATTTTTAAAATGAAAAATTTACAAAGTCAAACAATGCAAACAAGTCAAAAATGCCATTTTAATTATGATTTTGTCGATGTACTCTCGATTAAGGAGGTTCTAAACATATATTGGGTGCGGCAAGGGGAACATTATAGCGCGGTGCGGGCGACGTGCGGGGCAGGTTGCGTTCGGCATTTGTTTCTCACCAAATACATTTTCATTTTATTAATTTGCCATTACTCACGCTCAATTCTGTTTACAAGTATATTTCACAATCGGCACGGTTAAACAACTTTCTTTATCGGCAAATTGTATCTATGAAGGCCTAATCTGTCGTTTAAGCGGTTCTTCGTGGGAAATGTTACCGTTTTTTCACTCCAAAAATAATCTCCGATCATAGCTTCGAATACTTCTCCCATAAGAGCCCACGTATAAGCGGCATGTTTAATTTTTTTTTTTTCTCCTCAACTACGTGGTCATAAAATCTGAAATAATTATACGGTGTATTCCTAGTACCAGCACGAACCTCCCCTAAAATTTTCGAATCATATTCTTACCGTTTTTCTCTGGGTTAAGAATCTCCTTAAATTCGACAAATTAATAATATAAAACGTTATTTTATTTTCCGTTTCAAGAGCGTCTCGAGTGACGTAGTCCTGATCGACGTTATGGAGGACAAGCTGAAGGGTGAAATGATGGATCTGCAGCACGGCAGTTCGTTTTTGAAGAATTCTCGTATAAACGCGAGTAAGGATTATGCGGCGAGCGCAAATTCGAGCATATGCATCGTGACAGCGGGTGCCAGACAGCGGGAGGGTGAAACTCGTTTGGATCTCGTGCAGCGAAATACCGATATATTCAAGGGAATCATTCCTCAGCTCGTTAAATACAGTCCTCACACGATTCTCCTGATAGTATCGAATCCCGTCGATATACTGACTTACGTAGCATGGAAATTATCGGGTTTGCCGAAAAATCGGGTTATCGGGAGCGGTACGAATCTCGATTCGGCGCGTTTTCGTTTTTTGCTCTCTCAGAGACTCAGCGTCGCCCCGACTTCATGCCACGGTTGGATAATCGGCGAGCACGGTGACACGAGCGGTGAGTTTAAGAAAATGGAAAAAAAAAATTATAGAAACAATTTTTTTTTTTTCTCTTATCGAAGATCGATATGAATTTTTCGATTAAAATTTCATATGAGACGAATGTTTTTGTTGTACCGCAGTTCCCGTCTGGTCGGGAGTAAACGTGGCCGGTGTACGTTTGAGGGATTTGGACGAGAACGTTGGCACTGAGAAGGACACAGAGAAGTGGGGCGATATTCACAAGAAGGTCGTTGACAGCGCTTACGAGGTCATAAAACTCAAGGGATATACGTCATGGGCGATTGGCTTGAGCATCGCGAATCTTGCGTCAGCGATTCTTCGCAATTCAAACCAAGTTCATGCAGTTTCGACCATGGTGTCCGTGAGTATCGTCAAGTTTTTATTTTCTCTTTTTTTTCCCTTTCTTTTCTTTTTTTTCTTTCGCCACTTTCCCGCTCGTTTATCGCGCGTGGAAGACGAAAATTACGTTGCCGACCATGGTACACAATGATTTTCGTGCATTTTTCTATTTTATCGCAGGCTCGTTCCAAGATATTTCCGATAAACCGTTACCGACTCTCTTTGTTTTTCAAAATAAATTAATTTATCATCAATTATGACAGTTAAAAAATGGCTCGTAGCACATATTTTTTTTATCAAATAATGAACAATAATGAAATTGTGACGAGCAGCGAAGAGAATGTTTTATCCGTTGATCGGTAGAGAATCGATTTCTTTTCTCAGTTTAATTTTACCCAGTGCCAATATAAAAGAAAAATTTCAAAAAAGAAGGATTTTAGGAAAATTTTATTTCAATTTTCGTCAGGGTCTTCATGAAATTTCCGAGGAAGTGTTTCTCTCGGTTCCCTGCACCCTTGGCGAGGACGGTGTGACATTCATCGTTAAGCAAAAGCTCACGGATGACGAGCGTTCTATGCTGAAAAAATCCGCGGCAACGATGGCGAAGGTACAGACGAGTCTCAAGTTTTAAGAATAATTATCGTCATGATTTTCCAATCATCAATACTGTCCCGAATCACTCAATCGTATATATATATATATATATATATTTCAATTATCGAAGTATTTTTTTTACTGGAAAAACAAGTTTCTCGAGAATTTAAATAGCAGCGAGAATCCACTAAAAAAAAAATCATCCACGCACAGTCCGACACCCCAAAGATCTCATGTTTCTTCGTGCTAATTAATTATAGGAGTATTCGATGTATCAAGTGCACAAGCGTGTGTTAAATCATTACTGCTGATATATTTTACAACCGCACGATATTTATTAATTAATTCAGAGCAGGAATTCTAATTATTAAATAAAAAAAAAGTGTCGAATTTATAGTTGGTCCAAGCCTCCGGTGAGATATTATATAGGCAGGATAACTTACAGTAAAACAAAAAAAGTATTATAATATTTACTACTGCGTGATCCTATTTTTTATTGTACAATATTCATCGATTCGAATAGCCGATAAAAAATCACACGCTTGCGCATTCAATCGTTCGTGTGAAAGTCTTAAATAAATGATATCGTCCAGTGATTGAAAATTATCATTCGAGAGAAAATAAAAAAAAAAAAAAAAGAATTGAAAAATAATATTGTAATGTACTGCCTCGATCGATTAATCCCTATGATTGACATTTTTTTTTTTTATTTTATTTGTAAAATATTTAAACAAGGTAAGTATACTGTCAAATGAAAATTGCATTACACGAATCGTATTTTAAAGTGGAGGTATATACCTACAACTATGCCTAAACTAATTTGAAAGTAAATTAAATTTTTTCGAGCTCCCTCATCGCAATAGCCATGGAATCGTTTGTCAAATCCTGTCAGTCCATTTTCTACCAAATGTCATCGCGTGACTCGTTGATTTACAAAATTATACGATTTTATTTTTGATAAAAAAAGGAGGGGAGGGGGGAAAAAAATCATCGAGTGAAATGTGATCGCATTTTTCGTTATTCGATCGAATAACGAATTCTCGTCTCTCGGGTACCTCGACGGAAGAAAAAATGTGCGAATTTTTACGACTGTCATCGAGACTCGTCGTCTCGTCGGGAAAAATCGTTTTGCCACTGCACAAAAGTTACTTTACCTCGCGTCGCGCGTGCACTTTACCACCGACGATCCTAACGAGAATCTTTGCCGAGGAAAATCGAGGATCATCGAGATTTCGAAAAAAATCATTCGACAAAAAAGAAATACAAAGAGCGGTCAGTTCTGAGTAAGCAGACTCGGCAAAGGTTGCCCGAAAAAAAAAAAAAAAAAAAAAAAACCCCTAAAGTTTTTTCTCGTAATATCTTCACCCCATCGACTGTTGGTAATTTTTTTTTCATTATTAATTTATATAATTCATCAGACCACCGCCATGCTTGCGCGAGGATCTTTTGTGCCGAGTGGCCGAGTCCACGAGAGACGGTTTGAACAAAGTTACGGTCGTGGGTGCCGGTATGGTTGGGATCGCTTGTGCCAGCGCTATTCTCTTCCAGGTAAAAACTTGCCGCGTAATCGGTTGGAATTTTACAATTTTTTTCTCATTCTAATACGACAAAACGCTTAGAAAATCAGCAGTCACGTGGCGATAGTCGACGCATTTCCAAAAAAGCTCGAGGGCGAGGGTTTGGATTTTTGTCACGGTCGAACCTTCCTGAATGATCCAAACGTCGAGTACGACACGGGTAAGAATTTCAGGATCAGCGAAATTGTTAATCAATGGTTCTTGCTCGTCGAGAGTTGTTAAAATCATTTTTTTTTTTTAACGTTCACGACTCTTTGAACATGATTGTACAATCAGTGGGGTCCTCATTTTTAAATTAAAATTACGATGAATAATTAAAAATATAAACCGCTTGATTGTCAGATTTCTGCGTGACAAGTAACTCGAAAGTCGTAATCGTAGCCGCGGGTGCGCGTCAGAAGAGGGGCGAAACGAGATTGGATTTGGTTCAACGCAATACCGATATTTTCAAGAATATCATACCACCGTTGGTTAAATATAGCCCTAACGCTGTATTCGTCATAGCGTCGAATCCAGGTCTCGCGAAGTAACTTGTTTGATTTTTTTTTTTTTTTTTTCAATTTCCCAAACAAAAAAAAGGTATCGAAAACTTCAAAAATCGTTTAAAACGCTTTTGCGGTCGTATAAAAAAAATATCGAGATCGTTGTATAATTTTTAATATTTACAATTATTAAAAAGCATATCTACAATTTGTCACAACGATCGTCGAAGAATTCCCGTTAGTCATGTCCTATAAGATTTTTTTTTTTTTTTGCAAGAAGAAAAAAAACCCCTTCGTTTAACCACGAATCGTCAAGTGCAAAACCAAATACCGATTTTTTGGTTTTTTTTTCTTTCCCAACGATCTCGCAGTCGACATTATGTCGTGGTTCACGTGGAAAATTAGCGGACTTCCGGTTAATCGAATAATCGGCAGTGGTTGTCACTTGGACACGGCGAGATTGCGATACATGATCGGCGATCGAATCGGTGTTGCACCGAGCTCGGTTCACGGATATATAATTGGCGAGCACGGTGACAGTCAGGGTGAGTTATAAATTTATTCATATTGGATCGTCTTGAGCAGTCTTTGTCTCATTATGTCAATCGGAAAATATTTGCACGGGAAATGGTACAAATTTTCGCCGAAGAAATAATATACTAATGATATTTTGAGTACTATATATGAACAATATAAGAGTTAAATGTGGCAATACCGATAAAAAAAATTTATCTGAAACTAAAGTTTTACGACACGCGTACCGTTATGCAAGCGCGAGAGAGAGAGAAAGCAGCGTCACTCAGCGTTTGAGATACCGATCTCACGAGTTCCTAATATATTCATGATTCTCTAGTACCGTTGTGGTCCAACTTTAATATCTCGGGTGTACTTCTTCGTGATATTCTACCGAATATCGGCCTCGAGACAGACGAGGAAAAGTGGAATGAAATTGCCAAGGATGTCATCAGAGCGTAAATTTCATTAAATTTTTAATATTTGTATTATTTTAATTTCAATCTCACTCCAGGCATCCTTTATTCGCCAACAAAATGGTGAAGATCTGTTCCATACATTCTAGCTATTTTTTCATCAATCTTTTACAGAATTAATTTTGCTTCTGGAAAAGGTTCAGGGGTATTCCATGAGTGTAAGTTCAAGCCGGCGGGATGCGAGGGCTCGAGCTTTAGCTGCCATTTTGGAAAACACGTTTTATCAAATATCTCGTGAACCGTGCATCGTACGATAAGAATAATAAAAGCTTTTTTTGTAGATAATAAAATTCTCTACAACATATATTGAAAACTTTTTCCTGTATAACGCATGGTTTTTCATTTATAGTGCGATAAACTTTTCCAAACATGGTTATTGTTATAGTTGATGTAACGGTAAAAATTGTTACGGTTATTATTAACGGTTAAATATTTGTTGAAACGTGTCTTCCAAGATGGCAGCTGAAGCTCGAGCCCTCGCGTCTCGCCAACTCGAATTAACCCCTGGACTTTTTGCAAAAGCAAAATTAATTCTGTAGATTGCATGATGAACCTACTTTTTCCGGCTAGAATGACTGGACTAATTTATCAAAATTTTTAATTTACGTACTTATATTTTGATAGAGGACCAACTGTTCGATGTTTAAAGGGCTATTCGAATACCGCGATTGGTCTGTGCGTAGCAGACATCACGAGAGACATACTGTGCAACAGTCAACGGGTAAAATCTGTATCGACATTAATTCAGGTATTTTAAAAGCAAAGTGGGTCGAAAATTTATTTATTTTTTAATACAATTTGTAATTAATTGAATTATCGTTTTTCGATTCAAGGGACATCACGATATTTGTCACGAAATGTATTTATCACTGCCCTGCACGATCGGCGAGAATGGAGTTGCCCACGTAATAAGAATGCGAATGACCGAATACGAGAAAAAATTGTTTCAATCATCCGCCGATACAGTTTACAATGTACAGAAAGATATCAAGTCCTGATTGACCTTTGTATTATTGTTTTATAGTAGAAAAAAAAAACCTGCTGGATAAAAATTACGAGATTTTGTATGAAATATAAAAATGATTTAAAGTATCACGACCGATCTTTTCTCAACACTCATCCTACATTTTCCATTTCTTTGTCCGCAAATATCGTTAAAATATTATACCGCACGACACGGTGCTGTACGCTAACACTGTACGATAAACAATTATTCACCGAAGGATAATGCGGATTTATCGTTATCCTTGAAGCGACGAAATCGTCTGGCAATATCGGCCCGCAGATTTTCCAACAAAATTCGATTCACGACTTGTCGCGTGTGTATTCACAACAAACTACGAGAAATGTCAATGCCCCGAAGCCGTGAACCTTGCAGAGTACATGCGGAACAACAAAGTTCCGAGATGTTGCCGATTACAGGAGCAAATAAATTTTTTTTTTTTTTAAATCAGGAGACTGAAGATTTTGAATCAGAATCGACCTTTAAAAAAAAATATGCGATCGATCGATTGCCCGAGACTTCCTGGCCGATGGAGGAATCTCGAAAGTCCGAAGGACTCGATTTTTATGGAAAGAATAAATCGACGCGAATGTGTCATTTCTGTTTTCATTGATGTTTGACGATCGTGTGTATTTCTTACACGTACGAAACGAGATTCCGGATGGCACAGGAAGGTCGTAAATTGGCCTCAGGCTAGGCCGTCGCAAGGTGATCGAGAGATACGAATGACGATCGGTAGATGGCGATTGCAATAAGTTTTTTCGAACTATAACGCTGCAGCGATCGGTTCACGACCATTTTCAGGTGTGTCTGGCCTCATATCTGTGTTGCGCTGCATCGTTTATATGAAATAAGCGCTGTATACACACATATATATATATATATACGATAGGCAACAGGGAAGTAGTCAGTGATTGTTAGACCCCCCCCCCCCCCCCCGCAGGTTCTCGAATCTCACGAAATCAATTAAATTTAATTTAAAAAATCCTCATCAATATTGCAATATTACTTTTGAGGAATTAACTGCTGAAATTTTTATGCAATTGTCAAGAAAGCTTCATTTCAATTGTTATCTTGAAAAATCGGTAATAATTTTCGGGTTTCAATTTCCAATAGTTTATTCGTTAAAGATTTAAGACAATGTGATAAACTAATTTTTGAGTTGAAAAATTAATTGAACCGTGAAGTTTGTCCAAGAAATTTTTTAACCACAAAAAAAAAGATTTGATTGCGTCAAAGAAAACGAAGTTTTCTTTTTCTTTGAAAAAAAAAAAGAAGTTGGACAGAAAACCATAAAGAAAACGAAAAGTATATTTCATTGGAAATTTGAATCGCTTCGATAGGTATGGTCGTGGGGTACGATCGTTCGGGCTGCACGAGCCTGAATGGCATTTCGTTTCGTCGTATCCCGATGGAGGTGGCAATGTGCTAGCGGTCCCTGCTCGGGCCCCGTTCGCCCGATCGCTCGCACAGTTCGTCCACCAACAGTGTAGCTCAGTCAGTAGTCAGAGCAGCGCGGCAAACGTCGGTCAGCTGATCAAGCTCGACGAACTCCCGCAGAGTTCAAACTTGACGTTAAGTTTTAACGAATTTTTTGTTTTTTTTTTTCTTTTTCTTTTTCTTTTTCTTTTCAAATACGCTGGGGTAATGGTGTTACCGATGACGAAAACGCGAAGAACGATCGTCGATTTGTCGAAATTTTGGAAATACTGAATACCAAAGGGAAGAAAAGAAAAGCTCGAAAGAAAAAAAAGACGAAGATCGTGAGGGAGTTCGAGGGCCCGCTAGAGGGCGGTCCGTCAACCGGATGTACGCGAGTGATAAAAAATTTTCTTTGTAAGTTTTTTTTTTTTTCATCGATCCATCGATCGAGAGTCCCACGTAGGACTTTTATCGTATCAAGCTGATCCGAAGCGTCGAGAGGTGCCACGAATTTTTTCGAGGCGGTAGGGGAAGGAAGGGGTGCGTCGAATTCGCTAATCGTTCAACCGGGAAATGACCGTGTCGTACGCGAGCGAAGTGCCAAACGGATCCAGCTTTGGCTGCTTCTGGAGGATCCTCATCAAGTGAGTTTGGAGAATAATTTTTTTTTTTTCCCGTAATTATCGAAACTGTAGCCATTAAAGCCGATGATTCGTTATTCAATAATCTTTATTGCTGATCGAATAATGATGATTCTGTTATTATTGAATCGATCTTTGTGATTATTATTGGCAATGCGTGGGTCGTCTTAATGAGGATAACAGTGATTCGTTTTATCCAACCCTGTGGGCCGATGTGACCGAGTTGGTTACAGCTGTCAGGTGGGTTGGGTTCGATGTTCATTGTTCGTCGGGGGGGCCTTGGCGACAGTGGCGAAAGAGCGAATAACTCTCGGTCATCGCTGTGATTTCGTTGCCGGGAGACTCGATGCAAACTTTTTTTTTTTTCTTTCTCAGAACCCCTTGGAATGTGAGAATTGATTTTCTTTTTTCTATCGATAAATTGGTCGCAAAAGAGTGATACGAGATATGGACATGAGACAGCAAAAATTTCTTGATAAATTCAAGCGAACGCATATTTGATTGAAAATTGAATGAATTAAAACTGAAAACATAAATGATAAAAAAACGAAATTGAGCTCGACTGTATATTTCAAAATAAAATTGAAAAAAAAAAATTGGACATAAATTTACGGAGAATCGGGAGAACATGGACGGTATACGAGACGAAGTTATTGCGATATCGCGCGGAGCACTCCCGATTGTTGTGCAACGTTACAATTCTAACTTTCGACTCGTAACTCCACGAGAGTATCTGGCGTTATAGTGCTATATCTGACTTACGCACGCGCACATTCGTATACACACAACGTCAAGTTTCTGCATCGAACTTGATGCTCGTGGCGAGGCGAAATTTTCGTTGATGAATTAACGATCAAAAATGAACAAATCCTTAAAAATATTTCAAGCGGTTTAGTTTGCCTTTGCTCGAACAAAAAATGAATTGATCTACAGTCGGATGGCACGATTCGAATGAAAAAATCATTCAATGCACCGATCACCAATGCACCACTGGTACCACTAATTTATATTTAAATTTCAATGTTCGAGACGACGACGACGACCATTGTCATTCGAGACTCTTGTCGTTCACTTGCCCCGTTGATATTATAATGTCCGTGAGAAAACGAGACGATTGAATCGCGCGAATGAGATATTAACGATTATTCAATGAGCGGAGAGAAGATACTTTGAGAAAAGGACGTGCAATCTCGTCACTGACATCATCGCGATTTTACTAAATAAAGATTCACCCAAGACCGGCCTCATCGCGATTCTCCCGATTGATTCGAAAAATTAAACGAAAATTTTTATTTTCTTTCCTTTCAATCGTCGAATTAATTACATCATAATTTCAATAACATTAAATTTATATCATCCAAATTTATCGACCCGTTAAATTATTTAAAAAAAAAAAATTCTCGATAGACATTTGTCCGGAATGTAAACGAGTTTTCTTAAAATTCTGCTAATTAGCTCGAAAAATCGAATGTCTAATATTTCTCAAATCATCGATCTTCGATTTTTTTAAAAATCATAAAATAAATCGTCATCACCGTTCAATTACATTTCAAAAGAGTACTTCTTCGTCTTTTTATTCCATTCGACGAATTTATCGACGTGTCGGATTATTTTATTTAAAAATGAACAAAACTCGAGAGATTCGTTCGAAATGCATCTCGGTGTCTGGTGGTACGAAAGGAGATAAAGATTTCGAGTGAAAACAAGATGGTGATGCACGGATCACTTGGCCAAACATTCGTTCCAGTTGAGTGACTCAGATGCCGGATAAAATTGAGTAAAATAAAAAAAAAGGAATAACGAATGACTCGGTGCTGGAATTTAATACACGCAAGTAATAAAAAAAAAAAAAAAAGAAATCGCGAAATCATTGATTCGATGACTTATGAAAAATCAAAATGATCAATCAAACCAGCATGCTTTACATCGATCGTACCAAGTGGACTCATCTCATCAAGATTCAATTAAAGTTATTTGAGATCCATCGTGCACGCATAATTTAACAAAATTCGTGTGTCACGATGACTCAGGGCTTGAGAAATAAGTAGTAGTATTTGTTTTATTTCACGTATACCCTCCAGGGTGTTTGCACAGATATTGCATACCATAAATAACAAAAAATAAAATAAAATAAAATAAAGCAAAGAACATTAAAGTATCCTCAATATTTATCGTTGCTCTTAATTTCTATCGTCTCCTTCTCTTTACTTGTCATATTAAACTTCATCACTAATTCTTCAAATTCCCCACAAAATCGCATAGTGTCCTAACCGGAGTCCCCTTCAGACTCTCGTTCACCTTCCGATTCAATTCCACCCCCCCCCCCCCTCTACTCCTTCACTCCAGTCCTTGAGTCTCTGCACCGTCTCCTTCCTGATTCTTTTTTCTGCCTCTTTGCACTCGCACATTGTGCCCCAGTGTTTCGTCTTCTTTTTTGCAGATTGCGCATTTCGTTTCTCCGTAGCCCCTGGTTTTTCTGCTTTCCAACACTTCCACACCTCGATTCTTGACCAAATTTCTTTTATTCTCCCTTCTATATTTCCGTCTTCCCAATATCGTTCCATTTCAGAGTTATATTTCCTAGGTTTGTATACTCGTTGCAGAACCTCGACTTTTCTATTTTATTCCAGTCTGTCTGAATTTCTTGATCAATCTTTGTTTTCGCTCATCTCTTCCTATTTTTTTGCTCCAGTTCCCTCACTTTTTCCATGGCTGCTTTAATGTCTTTCCCCCATTTCGATGGATTTCGATTAATAATTGCTCTCGCTTCCTCCACGAGGCATTTCTTTGGCTATCTCTGTCCTCTTTCATTTTCATCACGCTTCCACCAAAAGTAGTTGACCGCCCTTCTCCACGTCCGTTCCTATCCCTCTAATTTCTGCCTCCAATCTCCATTATATAATTTGGTGTGACCCTATTGATTTCCATTGCCATCTTTACGTATCTTATATACCTGCTATCTCTCTAGTTGCTCCCGCTTTTTCCAACCCCAAATTTCAACCCCGTAAAGCATCGCGCTATTAGCTAAAGAGTTCATTAAGAATAACCTTCGTTTATAGGCTACGAATCCTGGCTCTTTTTTATATGCCCCATATGACGCATTTATTGCTTTTATAATTTTCCCTGTTAACATCCGTAGATGTTTTTCCATCGTGTTTCCTGTAGAGAACCGCATAAGCCTAAGTATATTTGTACTCATTTTGACGACCTCCAGCTCTTTGCCCTGGTACCTCAATTTTCTCCCCTTTCCTATTCCCTCCTATACTTGATAAATAAATTGTTATCGTTCATTATTTATTTATGACTTATGGACGCGTTCAAAAATGTTTATTCTCGAAGAAATGAAGTTGAGAATAATTAGTTTACCGCTGTAAGTGTATTGCTTGTTTTTCGCGGGACGATTTGTTTGTTCAGACTGAATGACGCACAAGAAAGTAAAGGCGACAAAAAAGTACGTTGAGCATTTTAATAAATTGAAATTAATTGATTAAACAATAATCTATTCATTATTGATTTAAAAAAACAATAAATTAATTATAAAAAAAATGTTCCATCCGTCCCGAATTTCGAATTCAACACCCGCACGAAGGTCGTCGCGCTTTAATTCGATAAAAATAAAAAGGATCCGAGCACACGCGTGAGTGCGCGGGCAGTCTCAGAGATACGCGCGCGCGCTCGCTTTCCTGCTATATGCGCTCTTTCGCTTGTACATGACAAGTAATACGCGAGATTTTCATCTCATCGATTGCACGAGCGAGCGAAATGGAAAGAAAGCTCCTTATACATGTACATTTTTCCGGTGTTGTCCCCCTTCGATTCTATAAATAAGCATTGCTCGAACGAGAATAGAAAATCTTTCGCCACGGCTCGTGAATCGAGCAACAGGCTTCTCTCAGAGTCGCGAGCTGGTTCTATCGAGGAAAGTCACGAGGAAATAACGAGAGAGATGGAGTAAAAACACTTTGCTGATAGCCATTCACTTCCGGTTTCTTCGTTTTATCCCCTGTGAGTCGAAACCCCCGCCCATTATGTTGGTTATCTTATCTACGCACGTGTAAACGTGTGGCCAAATTTAGGTGAACTTTGCTTATCTCAGCTACATGCGTACACAACCCAGAACTTTAGAATTTTCGTGATTTCATTTTTTTTTTTTCATGTAAACGGTTTTTTCAGTAATTTTCTAAGCTCAAATGCTGGAGGAATTTTTCGAGAAAATTTCTTTCGTGTATAATGACGTTGACGGTCATCCTAATTAGTCAAAATGTTATAGTTATATATATATATTTTTTTTCATTAAGGTGCATCTAACTTGCAGGTAAAACTGTACACATTTCTTACTCTCCTCTCTCTTTTTGCTCTCTGCTATACTATAATACACGTTATCGTGACATTTATCAGTGAACGTCTCTATGAATCAGTCGAACGAATGACGAGACTGAAATATATTTAAGACGGAAAATATGTTGACACGAGGAAAACGGACACAAAGAATGCATTGACAAATATTACGATGCTCTTCGCGTGTGTGCATTATGCACTCTGCGTGTTTGACACAAATTTCCCTCTGTGCTCATGTGGACTATACATTTCTATAAATTCTTTCAATATCCATATAAAATTGCTATATGGACCACTAAAACCATTTTCTGGGTATTTTATAATTATAAAAAAAAATTAATTTACAATTCCTTTGTTCGTAAGCGATTTCCATCTTTATCCTATGCAGTATAAAATTCAAAACTTTGATCATTTCAATGATTATACTCGAAATTTTAGTTAAAAAAAATTTTTTTTTTCTTAGAACGTGAATAGATCGTTCTTAATATCAAGTACCGTGTGTTGTACTCGGTGAGTATGACACACATATCGTTCAGTACTCTCGGTTGTCTCGCGGCGGACATTCTATTAGGCTCGCGATGGCGGGGCACACGTCAGCATCGGTGACACGACGAGAGTTCCCCGACTGGCGTACAAATGCAACGGTGCGTTTATTTGATCCCAGCGTGCCTTTTTTTTTGTCATTTTTTTTTTAACATAATACTTGACTCTACCTCTGGTATTTTCATGCTATTGATACGTTACACTACTGAATCACCAAGAAACGCGAACATCAGCCTCGGGCGCTTTAAATGCAATCTTTATTCAAATGCACGCTCGTTTTATACTAAATACGTATTTAATAATGATAATAATGTGCTATTGTTAGAATTACTGTTATCTCGTTGCATGAACATATATAAATTAATATTTCAATAATTATATACATATCAGGGTGTGTCGAAAATGGAATTTTTTTTCTTCGCTCCTACCACTCAAAACTTTAGGTTTTTACATTAAAGAGGTCCTCGTTCAAGGAGGGCGCTGCAGCTTGAAGTTTAGAGGTCGCTCAACGAGGATTTAGGTTTCCCATCTAATTAACACGTAGAAAATATTGTTTTTCGTTCAAAATGATGTCAGGCAACCAAAAAATTGGCGATGTCTGTGTTTTTTGGCTTATTTGAAAGCATCGCCCTCATCACCTATAAACGATGATAGGTCGTTTTTCGACTTAGCTTGTTCCAATTTTTTTTTTACGCCACTTTTCGACCACAATAGTCATTTTTTCAAGCTAACAAAGTCCCCGAGGTATCAATGAGTCCAAAATGAATTGCTACAAGTATTGATTGTTGATTCGAACATAAATAACCAATTTTTGGAATTTGTTAATTTCGAATCAACAATAAATACTTGTAGCAATTCATTTTGGACTCATTGATACCTTGGTGACTTTTTAAACTTGAAAAAGTGACTATTGTGGTCAAAAAGTGGCGTTAAAAAAATTGGAATGATGAGGGATGCTTTCAAATAAGCCAAGAAACACAGACATCGCCAATTTTTTGGTTGCCTGACATCATTTTGAACGAAAAACAATATTTTTTTACGTGTTATTTAGATGGGAAACCTAAATCTTCGTTGAGCGACCTCTAAACTTCAAGCTACAGGGGCCCTCCTTGAACGAGGACCTCTTTAATGTCAAAACCTAAAGTTTTGAGTGGTAGGAGCGAAGAAAAAAAAATTCCATTTTCGACACACCCTAATACATATATTCGTATTAAAATTTTAATCTTAAGGGTGTTACTTAAAAAAATATATGAACCCAAGAGTTTAGTAATAATATATTTTCCAATTTTGTGAATAGTATATGCTTGTAAAGTACGTACAAATTATTATTTTTTAGTAGATTCAACAAAACTATACTGCACTATACTAATTAAAACTTTTCAATTTCGTGAAATCATTTTTTACTGTGGTAATGATTACGTTTTACCGTTGCGAAATCCTCACCTTGGATTAATCGTGTTGGTGAACAACTCCAAACTGAATTTAAAAAATGTTACGATGTGAGATTATCCATGTGATGCTAATCAATTAATTCCATAAATTAATGATCGAAAATGTAAGAATTCTTCGGCAGAGGAACATTTCTTTAGGGTCAATGAATCGAGAAGAAAAGTCGTGGACAATGCGCTTCGATAAATTTTTTTTTTAAACGACCTGGATAACGCCCTTTTATAAAATTATGCGTACATACCTATAGTATACCTACGTGCATATACATTTATATTAGTCATGGTTCTCGACGCACGTGTCCACAGCTGATTCCACCAGTCACACCGAGAGTTCAATCGCTTTTTCTTTTTCTTTTTCTCCCTCTCTCTCTCTCACTCGTTCCCATTCACGACAGTTCCATTCACTCGGTCGATACAACACCGTATAAATCGTTAAACTCGTTCCTTTTCGCCGTTTCAAAAAAATTTCTATCGAGATTTAAAAAAAATATATATATATATATTTGTTCTCAATCTTCGTTAGTAATTTTTTTTTTCTTTCTTTAATTCCCATCAATTAATCATTGTTATTTCAAAATTGCTCGTAGGCTATTTATGACGTAAGAAAACCTTTAAGTGTGAGGGAAAAAAAAATGTAATACATGTAAGGTGGAATTTTATTATGATTGTTATTTTTTTCCTTTCAATCATCGATCGGGTATAATTGACGTTTTGATCGATAGTCACATGTTCGCCTTCTCGTATATAATAATATAATCCTCGTCGTCGCGATATTTTTGTCAGCAAAGGGGGCGGTATCGGTCTCAGGGACTTCCGCGTGATCCTCGCGAAATTCCAAACGTTCTCTCTAATACGTCCGTCAATTGTCTCGTCTGTACTCAATGGCGTTTTTCACATGACTTTGAGTTTAAAAAGTGATGGGAGGGGGGGATTGTTTTTTTTAATAATTGCGTGGCCATGACCTTCCAGAGTGATTTTATACGTCATGCGTGTTGTATAATTGTCATTTTATTCGATAGAATTATTATCATTGCCTCGTATACTCTTATTTACAGAACACATGAAACTTTTGTGTTTGCGGATGTTTTTCGACTCGATGGAATGCATCGAGAGATGCATTTTCTCATGCATCGTGACGCTTTTTTTTTTGTTCGATGTCGTGGAATAAATTTTGGAAAAAAATTGTCGAAAGATGAGCAGAATTAGCTTTGATAAACGTGCCCCTCGAATCACTGCCATTGATCGAAATTAACTGTTAAGACTTTGTCTTTCGAAAACTCCAAGAGTCATCATATATCGTGAATTGTTTCATTTTTATGGACCATAATATGCAAAAAAAAAAAGAGTCTCGATAACGCTTGACATTGAAGAATATTTAACATAAAAAAAAAGGAAAAGATTGAAAAAATTAGAGTTAAATTTCGAGAAGGAAGAAAAAATTTGCAAACGTTTTTTTTTTGTGCACCCAAGAATTTCGTGCACTCTCGCGATCGATAATCGTACGAATTCAACAGCTGCTGCACGATCGCGTACATCAGTGACAAGTCGGTGATTGAAAATTTGCAATCTACACACGCGCAATCGTTCACGCAGCCGGGCGGCGAGAAGCGAGCACGAAAACGATTCGTAACGCGAGGTGTACACACCAAAACTCGTTTTCTCTTCCGTGGACGAGAGGCGCACACACACACACAGACACACGCAAGAGTAGAAAAAAAAAGTTTCCACTGGTCCTTGATCGAGTGAGACATACAGATTTGTATTACAAGAGACCGGACCATGGAAGAGAAAAGAGTCAATTATTCAGGGTTCGCGCTAATAACGCGAATTAGTGTGCCGTGTGCGTGCATGCAAGTTTCGTGGGTCAAACGCCGAGGGTCTCGGAAGCGTTTTTTAAATTTTAATTTTTGCCAATCTATCGCGGTGCCGTCGTGTCTGCCGCGCGATTCGATCAAACCGGCATACCCGTATGCGATCCGAAGCTATTTTTAACAAAAAACGATCGATCGAGAAAACGGAACTTTTACTATTTTTAAAATATTTTTTATGATTTTTTTTTTTTAGTGAAATTTAAACTGATCGAATACTTGTTTGTTATATTCAAAAGTATGGTTACATTTGTCGCTAATTGCGAGCAAAAATCGTTCTTTATTTTAATAAAAAATTTAATTGGTCCAACAGTCTCCAAGATATTCCCTTGTACTTGGATATAGTAATCGAATTTGGGATGAAGACGCGAGGAATGCTGATATAATCATCCGCATTTTTTGGATAAAAATAATTAGCGATAATTTTTTGCTCCGATCGTACTTTCTGAAGGAGGGAGAGAGGAGCCCCCGCTCTTACGAAGAAAGGAGAATCGAAAAGAAAGTTTTAAAATATGATCGTAAAAATTGCACCAAAAGTTACATGGAATTCGAGAAACAGAGGATATAAACTTTTGCTCGCGGCATATCTTTCACTTCTCGTCTCGGGGGGACTCTCGAGATATAATTCGCGAAAGAGGAAAGGAAAATCGCTTAATAAACGTTATGGAATGAACGCGAAAGAGAAATATGTACGGAGAAGAAACATCGGAATGACATCGCTCCTCGAAGCGTGACCGATATAGGCAGCAAAATCGTTATGCAACGTTTTTGTTGCCACGCGCTGACCTTGTTCGGTTTCGTAGCTACCGCATTATTTTTTTTTTTATTTAAGCTTCGAAATTATACGGAGGAGCCGATCGTGATTTGTGGAAAATCGTCGAAGCGCGAGGTTTTTTAGCTCGTCCTTTTTGTTTTCGCGAGATTTCGCTCACAGGATGCGGAGATCGAATTACATGTCGCGGCGAGAAGTATAGCGGAAAATATGGATTTACACGCTTTCGCTAGAATCGTCGTTTTTCCTTTCGTAAAACGTGATTTTTTTTTTTTTTTTTTTTTCATTTATGCTATAATCGCGGACGATAAAGCGCTAGGGCAGGGGTATTTATTTATAAAAAGATTTCGTTATTTTTTTTTTTTTAATTTAATGAAAATTTGCTGCCATCTCGCGAACTTGAAATATTTGAAAAAATTGCTTGAAAAATTGCCGGAACGAAGACTTGAAGTATGACTAAGCTTTCTCAAGTTCATGCATACGCTTGAACGATCGATTTTAATCTCGATAAAAGAAAAAGCCGACGCTGTCGAAATAAACAGGAAATTAATGAATCTCGCCATCTTTTATCTCTCTCTCTTTCTCTCTCTTCATTTCCTAATTACATTCTGTATCCGTCATGTCATTGTAAATCGCGGTGATTATATTCGCGCGAACGCGATCGACCTCACAGCTTCTCCGATTGGTAATTAGCGATCGGTGCGAGAAGAGCGGGAAACCGAACGAGGCCGAAGAAGCCACCCCGAGGCCAAGAAGCGATTCTTCAGTCTCATCTTTTTTTTTCTTTTCTTCTTTCCATTCGCGAATTATTTCTTTTTTTCACAGACTCGGACAGATTTTCGTCGACACGCGGTTCGATAATTCTTTCATTGTAAATACTTCCGGATATTGTAATTCTTTAACCCTTCGCCTGACAACACCAAAAAGTTAAAACTTTTTTTCGCCAGGACAAATAAAAATATTTAATTTCGTATATCTTCCTTCCTTCTTCCTACTTCCGGTTTTATTTTATTTTGATACTTCGATGCTTCCCGAATACCAAAAAAAAAAAAAAAAAAACCCCCTTTGAATGCGAAATTAATTAGTTCCTTGCCAAAAAAAAATCATAGCATGACTTTTGTTTCGTACGAAAGGAAACAAAAAAATCGTTTGACCCAAAGCGAAGTGCTCAAAGTGAAATAAAAGACTCGCCTTACTCTGTGTATGCGTGTAATACGCGCCTGAAACGCATAATAACGTGTGCTCATAAAGCTCTCGCGGTCGATATATATCGCGCGGGGATCACGGAACGCGAGAAATACAAGGCTACCTCGTAACCGTGTCACTGTCGTCTAAAGTCTGGCTCGTATACCAATAGCCTCTGTTCTCCCAACAGCGACATGCAACTTGCGTATAAAATCGGCGTAAGCATCCTCATCGATATGTAAGACGTTTAACCAAAATCCTAATCGTTGCGCCAGGCTTTATAATTATATTTTCATGGCTCCATGCGAGAGATTATAAGCGACGAAACGACTCGAACAACGCGACGTCCAACGCCATTTCAACCCTTTGTTTTCTAATGTTTCGAAGCAAAAACAAATGCGAAAAAAAATCTTTTCTACGAGTAAATTTGTCGATTGAAGAAAAATTTATATGACCACGTGAATAATTCTTGGGTATAATTATAATCATTATTAATAATGGCCAATTTTTTAATAGCTAACACAATTTATCCAAAATTTTTTTCTTTTTCAAAAACTTCAGAGAGCTCACGAACTATTGCGAATAATGAAACGAGGAAGTAAAAAAATATCATCTCGAAGATTATATGAATTTGCATTCTCGCGTATTATCGCAGAGTTTTTGCGCATCATCGACAACGCAGAAACTTTATCTCCCCCTGTCGTGAATAAATTAAGAGACATCCGTATGCACGAGAGTTGTATATCGTCGAAGGAGGAGGTGAATCTGAGAGGATTAAAGTGGCATGGGAAAGCTATATAAACCAACGACTCATCTCTCGCGTTCGTAATCTAATTAGAAGACCGGAAATCCATTGTTTTCATCGTTCCACTATTCAGCTATTCGACGACCTCGTGAATGAAAACGCGACGTTTATTTTTATATTATACTCTTCCTTGTTAATCCCGATCGATTGATGATTGAGGGGGCAAGAATATAGGAAGTCAATTTTGCTTAATTAATTATTCGGGAGCGAAAAACAAAAAATGAAGGTCGTCAATGACTAACAGTTACATAAATATTGAATCGTTTGATAATTGTGAGAGGAGGCGCATTCTAGAATTTGGTTAATTGCTCCATTACGAATTAAACAAACAGGACGCGACTTGCATCATCTAATATGGCCTCTGGTACACCTTTGAATGCCAACAAAAAAAAAAGCTAGACGAATTTTTCATCAGGCTAATAAGTAAAGTTCAAGAGAGAACCAACTCGAAGAAATGTGTGCTCTCGCCATCGTGGTCGATCGATCTAAACGGTCAATGAACTTATCGAACAAAATCGACAAGTACGTCGACTCCTGTGTGTGGCATCGCGAGATGAATTTTCGATCCGATCCGAATATATATCGAAAAATCATTCAAGTATTTGCATTATCGTTAATCGATCGCAAAGAGGGAATTAATTTTTCAAAACTTTATGGTACTTTAGTTGACTTTATTTTGTACGATTTATTTTAATGAACGACGAAATTCATACGGAAATTTAATTTCATTAATTAAATGCCCGAATTGCCGAGTATTTGATTTGTCTGAATTTTTATGAAATTTAACGCCGCAGTCACCGTTGAAAACCGGTATCGAAAAATTGAGCATACGCGAGCAAAAGCAAATGAAGCTGATTTCCCTGAAGTGGCAAAAGTACAACAACCGTTCGGTATAGCGTATCGATGCGTGGTATTAAAAAAAAAAATGCGGTGACTCAGGTTTCAGCAATATTTAGCATTCTGCAAAGCGATATATGAACGTACCGGACTACGACACACATCGGGAGAGATAGAGAGAAAGAGAGAGGGAGAGAAAGAACACGAATGTTATTACTGGACACTTCCTGATTAAAAGCTCAATCGCCCTAAGCTCGAAAAAAATAAAATCCCAAATCGACGCGTTTGTCGGTATCGAAAATTTTGGAAAGTTGAAAATGCCCTCTCAGCGTCATCGATGCTTCAAAAAGTGTCTCAAAAAAAAAAAAAAAATTATAAATATGCCCCGTTAATATTAGATTAATGTGGGATAATTTTGAATAATATTTAAATAATGAAAACATTATTTAAATACAAGATTTTGTCAATTTTTTTTTTTTTTTAATAAATGTAATAATTTAACAAGTCGAATATTAATGGAGATTGTACGAGCTCGTGAGTGCAGCCGAGCTTGAAACGAGCGAAAGAAACAATTTTGCGGAACGTTCGTCAACTTTGATGATTCGTCACGTCGGCGTTCAATACTTCACCGTGCATTATGCGAGCACGAGTAAAAGAAAGAGTGACAGAGAATGACGAAGACCACTGCGAGAGATGCAGTGGCGATTCTTCGATTTTACGATCATCGCCGCGCGTCTACCGTGCGTAAACGACGATAGATCTTTCGTCACGTGTAATATACAACAGAAAGAAAACTGCATCCGAACCGTTATATTATATAGTTGGCTGAGAAATGTCAACGAGAAAATATTAAAACTTAATTTTATTTATTTCAATTTCTATTATTTTATTTCAAGTCTCTCACGCTTCGTTCAGTTGGGGCTTTTTTTTTATTTCACTTTTCTCGTATCAAATATTTATTTTAACCCTTATATTCGCGATCGTTTGATAACGTTCTCATAAGAGAATTCTGCGATGAAAATATTACCGATTGGTAATTCGTATATGCAAATGCCTAGCAGATTTGTGATCAGCGGAAAAAAATACTTCGATATTTTCCGCTGACTACGAATCCTGTCGAATTTTTTCCAGAAACTCAAAAATTCGATATAAAAACGTCAAAAAACAAAATATATTATAAATCATATTTATTTATATTCACTTGTTTTCATATACGTGAATAAACAATACCTGCTTATATATATATATATGTATAGACACGTATCGATAGAGATAGTCGTCCCTGATGTTTGCATAGCTACGCAAGGCTTTTTTCAATCGATCTCCACGGGCAATTCTCGCGACTCTCGCGATCGAAGCGTGTTTGGTCGGTAAACTTTTGAAATAAACACGAAGGTCGTACAGCCCATGTCGATTCTCCATTTTTCTCTCTCTCTCTCTCTCTCTCTCTCTCTCTCTCTCTCTCTCTCTCTCTCTCTTTCTTTCATCGTTATATCGCTTAAAGCTTTACGCGTCACTGAAAACAACTTTTCCATCGCGTGTCTGCCGATTGGCGAGAGGAATCGATCATTTTTTTTCATGCTTGCTCGATCCTTCGATCGTTAAATCGCGCAACGAGCGCTCTCGCTGTGTACGTCGCGAGACGGTAACGATAATGAAGAATCGCGTATACTATCACGCGTATGACGCGTAAAGTTAAAACAAAAAAATTCTTTCAACTGTGTTAAAATAACTCCCACGCACTGTGACCCACTGACACACTGACGGGAGGGGAAAAAAACGTCACGCTTCGGGCTTTGAAATATTTTTGTCACTATGCTTCGTCAATCGGTATTTCGAAATTCAATGAAATACCGATATTTTTTTTTCTTGAAATTCAAAAGGGCTTCGGAGCATCGGTGTGCAAAGGAATATTAATAAAGATTTCCGGTCGCATTTCCCAACGGTAAAAAAAAAAAAAAGCATACAAGTCGATTTTTACATGTTTTTCAGAGGTTGCAAGAAGAAGAAGAAAAAAGAAGGGAAAGTCGTGAATAGGGAAAGCGAAGATTAAAAATTCCTACGGTCAAATTTTGGTGGGCAATCGAATCTTTATTATTAACATAACAATAATATAAACGAGCGAAAGAAGTGAAGTGCTTGTTTTCACTTTGATTCATTGGAATTTTGGCTCTAATATTTTTTCTTGCCTAATTCATGCGGTCAAACGCCGCGTGAAGCAATTTTCATGAAACTAATCAAGGACTTAAACTTTGAGACTCGACTCAAAGGTACCGGCTAAATGGGGAACAACAAAGTCGATAGCCAGATTGCAATGAACATTTTCTACTCTCCTTTTTTTTTTACAATGAAATAAAATCAAAATGAATAATGTCAATATAATAATAATAACAGGGACGGACTCCACATAATTAATCTTGATAACTTATGCAAATGTAAATTCGGAGAAAAAAAAATAGTCATAATCATACATCGGACTACCTGGAACGGGAATTATTAAATATGTGTGGGAGAGCTTCGACGATTCATCTCTCGCTTTCTTTGCGAGTGATTCGCCGAAATTTGGCTCTCGCGGACGATATGCTCGTTGATTTTTTGATGCAGTATTGACAGTTTGGAATTTCGTACGAAGTTTCGAAACGCTTCACCGCGTGCTCTATAGATAGAGAGAATCGTCTCGTGTATTATATACTTTCACCGATTTCGAAGTGGGCTTTTTTTTTTTTTTTTTTTTAACTTTTTCTCGTACGTGAGATTTCGAATCGAGCGAATGAGAATTGTTCCTGGTTTCGAAATTACCGCACATCGAGGGGATCGTTGATTTT
Source organism: Rhorus exstirpatorius (assembly GCA_963564615.1). Classification (NCBI taxonomy): domain Eukaryota; kingdom Metazoa; phylum Arthropoda; class Insecta; order Hymenoptera; family Ichneumonidae; genus Rhorus; species Rhorus exstirpatorius. The sequence goes on from OY751316.1 coordinate 11,787,025, forward strand.
TTTTTTCTCGACGAAAAATATAAACTCGAGTCAAGTTAAACGGGGGAGTAAAAACGAGGAGAAAATGAGAAGGAAAGTATATACGGTCAATGCGAAGTGGAATCATTCACCTTGAACCCATGGAAATTGTGAGACTCGTTACGAAATCCAATAATACGTTATGCGTCTATGTAGGCGTTGGTAAATTACGCAGGTAGAATTTTCCGTTATGAAAGAAAAAAAAAAAAAAATATTCGATCCGGTTAGGCTTAACGAGAGACCTTCGATAATGGTTTCTCGCATTGCTCACTTTTCACGGTTCACCACGGGAGTCGCATTGTGCGTTAACACGTCACTTTTCTTGGGGAGCTCGCGAGCGAGCAATTTTCGTCCTCGCAGAACGCTCAAGCAGCGTCGTTGGGTAATTTAAAATTTGATTAAAAAAAAAAAAGAATATAATTTCTGCGAGCTGTCAATCAACTCTCACGTTAAAAAATATAATAGTCACGATGTTTTTTTTTTTTTCCAAGTGTAAAAGTGGCGAGATAATTATGAAATTCATAAAAGATCAGGTCAATAACGCGATAGGTCAGCTTTTTTTGTTTCGAGATCGCTCCGCGCGCATCCGCAATGGCTTTTTCAATGCACGGGATATCCGGCGAAACGTTTTAACGAATATAAAAGTTTCATATTTTTCGCGCTCACGATAAAAAAAAAAAAACGCGTCGGATTCACTCAAGTTTATTTGAGATAAATAAAAATGTTACTCACATTTTTTATTTATTAAAAAAAAAAAAAAGATGCAAATCAAAGCTTTGCTTCCCACAAATTTTTGCCTATTTACAAAGCAAGTTTTTCATTCGTTTCGATATTATAATCGATATAATTTCAATTTATTTGTGATCCCTCCTGCTTATCGAATCGATAAAAAAAAAAAATACGATTTATAATCTTTAAAGTGAGAAATAATCACACCTATGTGGTTTCTCAACGTCATCACGATATTGGATAGTGCAAAAGTCGCGAGAGGAATATTAATACCGACGATAACTCGTCGAGTGGTCGACCTATGCACCTTTATTTTATTATTACTGTATAATTATATTCATTGTGGGAGGGATTTTGCTCCGTCATACTCGGCTAATAGTGCAGCAGTAGCCAACTGATTTTGTTGCATTATGAAAATGTTGAATTATAACTATTTGAATTTAGAAAACAAACAACTAATCATAAAAAAAGTTATAAAGTTTTACGGGGGTTTGTCGCCCCTTTCATGGATTCAATTTGCGCAATTATCCGATAATTTTGCTCGAATTTTTACATCTATTTTTACGATTATTTATTCATCCGTTATTAACTTTGTTATATCTTTCTTTCTTTGCAGATGGCGTGGCTCGGTTTACAAATTAATTTGGCGAGAATTACTGGCATATCTTTTCTTCTACTACTCCATTAATATAATTTATCGTTATGTCCTCAACGATGATCAACAGAGGTGAGTTTAGTCGCGTAAACGATAATTACGGAATAATCGATCGATTGGTGGTGAAATTATCGTTCGAACGAAGAAAAAAATTGAAAAATATAATCATGACCTTGTTGCAACTACACTCCGAGAGAATCTCTTATCGTTGTACAGTCGAAAAGTTTGTTCGCGCGGTCGAGAGAAAGAAAGAAAAAAAAAATCCCGTTTCGCGATTGCCCCTTAAACCGCGATAAATCGACACGCGAGAGTGCGACCTTGGCCGAACTATATCGACGCACGCAGCAGTTCGAGGCTGATTGCTTTTGACGCTATTGCAAAAATGCAATGACGATTTTTTTCAAATTTTCGTACTCATTTTTTTTATTCTAAAAAAAATTATATTTCTATTTTCAATCGATCGATTTGGCAATTATTTCAAATTCCATGGAAGTTATCGCAAATATCTTTAATTTCATAACGATAAAGAAAATTAAAAAAAAAAAAAAAACTTTGAGATAAGAAAAAGTGAAACTCACCCTCTGCGGCGAAGGAGTTGCGAGGATTTGCGTTCGCCATTGCAAAGTCTGGCTCTCGTTTCTGAAAATAAAAATTGAAGAAAAAAAAAAAGATTCAATAGGATAGCCCTGTCAGTTGGTTCGAGACACGAGAGAAAAGAAATATAAGCGTATAATCCTGGAGGCGAAGAAGTGCATGGGGGAGGACGTGGAATTAAGGAACTCGAGAACTCGAAACTCTCTCGTGGTCGAGAGAAGGCACGAAAGAGAGAGAGAAAGTCTTCTTTGCGATTCTATGGGCTAAATTTAGGACCCCCAAAAGCCGGTTTAGGGCCCGGTAAATCTTGGAACAGAATTTTTGCACAGCTAGATGTCTCGTGAATCGAACAGAGTATATGATCAACGTTGGCTAAAAAAATTCAAGCATTTAATCGTTCGGTTGAACTTTTTTTTCAAGATTTTGTTTTTTTTTTGTACCTTTGCTTCGGAAAATTAACGAAAAAATATTTTTGTGAATTAATTTTCCATCAAGTCCAAATTTCCGGGAATAATTTTCGACGGGCAAAATAATGAATAAACTTTTTGCATAGCTGGAAAGATCGCAAAAGTAGAACAGAATAAAATTTATGCTAATTAAAAAATGATTTATATTCAAATTTATGGGTGGACAATTGAAATTCGCGTCCTTGACGTGATTTTTTATTATTGTAATAAAAATATTTTTTGGCCGGTTTCTCCCATCGCGGGGAATCCCCCGATGAGTTTTACCGGTATTATATACGCGTCACTGGGATAGCATAATGTTCGTGACAAGGACCTTGATCCACTTGCGAAAACGCAACATTAATGTAAAATTTTGCGTGAAGAGCAGCACGATGATAGAACTTGCTAATAAAAAATGAGCACCGATATTTCAAACTGCGACAATTCGATTTTCTTCCTTTCGTTATTTTTTTTTATTTTTTTTTTAATCGATAGATAGTATCGAGTTTACGACGAGCCTTGAACCACTTTTTCTCGTATGACTCTCAGAGTGCTAAAGATTTTTATTTTTCGATTCAAAAAGTTCTAAATTTTTTTGTTTATTAAATTTTTTTTACGATCAATTTCAGGATATTCGAGAAGATTCGTTATTACTTTGGGAATTCGAGCGAATCGATACCAATGTCCTTCGTTCTGGGATTCTACGTGAGCCTCGTCGTTAAAAGATGGTGGGAGCAATACAAATTATTGCCATGGCCCGACAATCTTGCACTTTTCATCAGCGCCGCCATTCCCGGAAACGTGAGTGTGTATTAAAAAAAATTATATTAAAATTTCTGTTTTTTTGTTTCCTTAAATTCTTTCTCAAATTATTTTTGATTATGAATTATTTAATTTTAGTTCGATGTATGAACTTGAAAGGAAATTAAAAAAAAAAAAATTACAATAATTGGAAGCAAAGCTTTGCATCGCCAGTGGCGGTAATTAGCAAACATTGATCCCCTTTGTCAGGTTTGTAAATCAAAAGAGGGGTGGGGGGGGGGGGGGGGATATGCTGTAAGGAGTCGTAAGAATTGCCTTGGCACACATTTTTGTGGACATCATCTTTTATCCACTAATCGTTCGACCGCTTACGCGTTGCCAAGTATATATGCGAGTACTCTAAACGTATGCGGACATACCTAACATGTACAGTATATTGTATCGTAACTAATTTGCCGAATAATTTTTCAAACCATTTTCGCGAGCATTCGACGATTGTGGAAAAAAAATTAGTAACATTAACGAGGAAAAGCTAATTAGACAAATAAATGGTAAAAAAAAATGCAAATATAATGTTCGAGCATGTATGGAAAAATTTTGAAAATCAGCTGATAAGAAAGACGAGTTAATCAGAGATGAGCGGGGGGCGATGAATTTTTTTTTTTTTCTTTCAATCGACAAATAAATTGAATAATGAAATAAATGAAAAATCGATTGTCGAACGATCAAGAGATCTTTGACCTCGCTAGCTGAGAATTTTCTCGAGGTCGATAGCCTCTCACTCGTCCTGTTTCTCGCGTACATATAGTCGCAGCGATGTACTCGTATACGAAATAAAAAGAAGTAGAACCTGAAGGCGCACTATGCGCGCCAGTGGTGCCGGGGCAAGAAACGACCGCGAATCCTTTGTCTCATCGCGCGTCTCCTTCACCGCGCGCGATCGGAGGGACACGACACGATCGAGATCGCGCGGTCCCTTCTCGATCCTTGCCGCGATTCAGGCTCGCATACATGAGATTTCTCTCGGGCGATTCGGTGGTCAACGAAACGAAATTCTGGTCAAAGTGAAAGTTTCCGAATGCTCGAAGAGGGGGGAGATGAATGGAGACTCAAATGCTCATAAAAAATTGAATAGCGAATAATTTCAAATCAATAATTCCCCAATAAAATTAATTCATTTTCAATTCGACGAATAATTAATCGATCGAAAGTCAATGAAAAATATTAGAACCTATTTTTTTTTTTTTTTTCGGTAAATCCATCGATTATTAGTTACTATTAAAACTTTTTTTTTTCGTCTAGAGCAAGTTCTGAATCGTCGATAGATCCTAAAAAATATTCCAGCTTGGTAAATAAATGATAACAGCCACCGCGTATCTCCGTAATAATATGCGTATTAATAGAAGTCTGTATCGAGAACAGCGCCTAAACGATTGACGATCGTTAAAGGTTGCGTAACATGCGGTTACTACTAAATACGTATGGAACACACGTCAGCTCTTTTGCTTCTCCTGTTTTTTTTTGTACTCTCTATATAGTATACTATACAGTAGTTATAAGTACGCTTTACTTTCGTTTCGTGATATTTCTGTAACGAACGAATATTAACTGCGCGGGCTATGGATATCCAATAACCATGTACTTTGCACGTGCATGAAACATTTTTTTTCATTCTATTTTTAAATATTTTGGAAGAGGATGGGGGGGTTCATGAGAAAATATCGTGGATTGCTCAAACTTTCGATTTTTGGTAAACAAGATCGATGTGGAAATCAATTTTATCGAATTTTTATTACGGAACAGAAAATAACGTACTGAATGATAAGGATGTAACGGACGTACCTTCTCAACTAAAAGTAACTTTCGTTGACAATATTGCATACTTTATGATAAGATAAAAATCGGAAAAAATTCAACCACAATAAAGACGATAAGAAGATTAATTTTGAATGATAATAATGCCAAAAAGTTATCAATAAATTGCTCAAACAAAACATTGTTTAACAAATTTTTATGGAATGTTTTTTTTTTTGTCATGTGAAATTAATTCGTTGATTTTTCTGACTATACGTGAATTTTTTTAAAATTTTCTTATCATTTTGAAATTTTGGTTTTCGAAAATTTTTTAATTTTGAAAAATGAAGGAAAAATCGTGAATTTTGGATATGTTTTCGTAAAAACGTTGTATATTACAACTAAGAAGTTTACAGGGCATTGAACGAACAGTTTCGTAAATAGAACCTTTACAAATTTCCGAAAACCGAAATTTCAAAATGATAAGAAAATTTTTTAAAAATTCATGTGTAGTCGGAAAACTCAACGAATTCATTTCAGATGACAAAAAAAAACATTCCCTAAAAATTTGTTAAATAATGTTTTGTTTAAACAATTTATTGATAACTTTTGGACATTATTATTATTAAAAAGTAATCTTCTTATCGTCTTTATTGTGGTTGAATTTTTTCCAATTTTTATCTTATCATGAAGTATGCAATATTGTCGACGAAAGTGCCTTTTGATTGGGAAGGTACACGTTCGATACATCCTTAATGTCAATTCATTATCTAAGCAACATTTTTTTAAATTCAATGATGAATTATTTTTCAAAAATTCACCCGAATTTCTTCATATACGTTCAAATGATAATTTTTCGTTTGATTTGGTTTTTATACTGCAAAAAAAAAATGTTTCGAAACGATTTGCACCGAGTGAGCCCAACTTTTCGCAGAACCAGCAACAAACGCATCGTTGCCAAGACAGAGGAGCATTTTTTTTCTCCTTCATACGACTGCGATTCGACACGTTCTCGCGAGCTCATCGCTTCACGTGGCACGAGGTCCGTCGTGTTGCACCTCTCCGGTGCGAAACGAACACGCGCCTTACCCGTGCACTTTCCTGTGTGGCGAAAGGGAAAGGAGAGACGCGCTCGATTAATTCTCAGCCAGGAAAGCGCAAAGAAGCTCGATTGACCCCCAACCAAATTTTTTTTTAATTCAACCTGACGACCTCCAAAAGGGCCATCCCAAAATTATTTTCACGCTACAAGATTTGGAAAAAAGTGTGGAAAATTTATGAAATTCTGCTCTCCATAAAATGAATTTAAAATAAGTTACATCGTCGTGAAAAAAAAAAAAAAAAAAAAAAAAAAAAAAAAAAAAAAACTGAATCGAAGCCAAGATCTGAGAAAGGGAAAGTGCTCATCGCTGTTGTGGCTGGCGCTCGAGGATCGAACGTGTCTCGAATTTGCCTTCGATTTAGTTAAAATCTAATGTTTTTTTTTTTCACACCGATATATAACAAGTGATGCACGTCGAGCATCCGATCGTGGGGGAGATTTTTTTTTAAATTTGTTTCGTTTTTCACGCGAGTGTCGTTGAAAGGGAAATTTACACAAAGACTTTTATTCTTGACAGCTCAATAGCTGCTTTCGTGTCGAGAGGAATGTTTACTCTCGTTTTTTTTTTTCTTCATTTGCATCATTTGTCTTCAAAGCTATGTGAAATTTGTTTCAGGACGAGAGAGGTCGCCTCATGAGACGTAACATCGTGAGATATGCCGTTCTCGCTTACGTCATTACCCTCCAGAGAATTTCATTGAGGGTCAAGAGACGTTTTCCCACTCTTCAGCATATCGTCGACGTAGGTGAGTCCCCAAAAAATCGTTAATTTTATTTCTCTTAGGTTCGCAGCAAACCTCTCGATCGAAAATCTTCGAATTTTAAACGATTATTCAAAAAAATTCATAGTTTTTTTTTCGTATAATTTTTAATTTTCAATCGAAAGAAAAATTGACATTGTCAATCGTTTGATTCGCGTCTTCGTTCTCGAGGTTCTCGCTACTCGTAAATTCTCGTCACGAGCGAAGCGCCGTGAACGTCGACGCGTCGCATCCCGTGGATCTTTCTCGTTAAACACGCGAGTTTTCTGCCTCGCATGCTCGTTATAACCGATCCCCCCCCCCCCCCCCCCCCCGACTATGTGAGCTCGGATATAATTCGCCGCGGGGCCTTTTATAGCGAATGATCTGGTCTTACGTTGACGTTTTACGTGACCGCGGTGGATCTTTTGCTCTTCGTTGACGTGTATTTCGTCTCGGCGAAAGAATTCCACGATAGTGGCAGAAAAGAAAAAAAAACGCGGGGAGTACGATCCTTACAGGGGCTCGGGGGTAAAAAAAAAAAGTGTGTATATGTGTAATATACACAGAGCGAATATGGCTTTGAGGGAATCCGGGCGTTCGCATGCATCTTCCATGAGTAACATTCCGGTCTCTACGGCTTGAGCAAGCCTGTCACGAGGTGTGCGACACATAGCGGATTTAATAATGAAAATTTATGAAAAATACACGCAGCGTGTATGCGAGAGGAATGCGGAATAAGATTTATGATACAATGAAAAATGACGAGAGTAGATTGATCGAGCCGAGAACGAGGAAAAAAAAAAGAAACAAATTTGTTTTCATTCAAATCGAATTAAATTTACCGGCACCTTCGGAATTAAAATCTTTTTTTTTATACTTAGAATATCGAGACTGCAATAACGAAGAAAAAGAGAATAGCATAATTGGAATTTTTTTCTTTTAAGTAAAAATATTCGTTCGTAAAAAAAATCTCGATCGAACACGTGACAGTCCCATCAATAATTCAACGTCCATGATGCGTTATACGTTTATTATATTTATGCGAGTATGAGCATGAGAACGAACAAAAAAAAAGTGCGAGACAGACGTGCTCGAAGACGAGATCCACACACACACACACGTGCGACAACAAAATAAATCGACGATCGCGACGACCTGCACGTTTTGCTTTTACCGATAAACTGATACAGAAATTTTTCACTCCGAGCGCTATAATTCTTCGTGAGTCACCTTGCGGGACTCGTGTTACAATCTTCGCACAAATGCGCTTGCTGTGCTTCGTAAAAAAAGAAAAGAAAAACAAAATACTTAATTCTATACCCTCGCATGAACAATTAAATTAAAGTGCAAACGTGACTGTGTAACGATCTATAAATTCATCATTCGTATTGCTGGAGTGGCAAATTTATGGATTTTTATATTCGTTTGTAGTTTAATTAAAAGAAGAAGAAGAAAAAGTTGGCAAATTATTGCTTTCTCAGTGATTTATCTCACTCGCAAAGATCCAAGTGGGCTATTCAATTTTGGTTGCCTCGTCGAGGAAGCTTTGCCAGCGAGATAAAGTAATGAGGAAGCAATTGGCAAACTTATAATTTGCACGCTTTTTTTTTCATTGTCACCCAGACGATTGGGATAAAACATTGTGGCTTGATTGGCAGAACTTTGCGAATGTTAAAGCGGGCTCATAAATTTTCGAAAATTTCAAAATTTTCTGAAATCTGAACCCCTTGAAGAATTCTTTCCAAATTCAATACCAATCATCCTTGCCCCCCAGACTATTCGTGTAAAAAGTTTTAGCTTGATAGCTTCAAATTTACGAAAGTTAGATCGTGGTTTTGTCACACGCACACCATGTGGACATTTTTTTTTCTCGACGTTTTGGGACATTTTGAACATATCGGTATGAAAATCTCGAATTTTTTTTTCACGAAAACAAAGCTTCCTCCACGAGGAAGCAAATATACCAAAGAATTATTTCGCAATCCTTTTTATTCAAATTTTCTCGATGCACCGGAACGTTTCGTTCTCGGGGGGCAACCGAAAGCTCGCGTTGAACAAAAAATTAAATTAAATCGGAAGACGTGAAACGAAATATGCATGCAGACTGTCCGATAGCGCCTGGCGCCATCGACTTTTTTTCTCATTTTTTCCCATACGCTGGCTCACTTCGTCTCGAGTCGTCTTTTACTTGTAATATTTTATTTCACCTTGTCGTCGTGAAGCCTCAAACTATCGCCGCGCGAACGCTCGTTTGCTCATAAACAGCAATTTTATCAACGGAAAAAAACGAATAAAAATTTTTCAAAAAAGAAAAAAAAAACTTGAGACAGGAATCTATTCCAGGACTCCAGCTTCCTGTTTATCGCAACAATATAATTATATATCACGATAGATAAAATGATTTATAAATAATAAACGGGTAATTCTTGTTCCGGGCGTGTATCTTTAATGTCACCTTCCTCTCATCGATCTCTCTCTCTCTCTCTACCTCTCTCGTTCAAATATTATTCGCTTCGTCTAATCCTATTTTATTTCCATTTTTTTTTCCTCTCTGTGACCCGTTGAAAAACGTAATTCATAATTTTCTCAAATGTCGAGGCACGTCGATCTATTCATGGAATTCAGGTTATCAAATACCATGCAATAATAATCAATAATAATTACACGAGCGTGTGATAAACCGACGCGTTCGCGTTGATGTGTGAATAATCAACGCTTTTAGTTTTGATTTTATTGCAATTTTGTTGTTGTTGTTGATTTTTCAATGTGCCATCTCTCGTTTCTCGTCCCGCGTTCCTATACTACATGCCACATCGGAGACTTTCCTTACCGTAGAAATTGTCGATTTATTTATTTGTTTTTTATCCAACCTATACAATTATAACCGTATCACACTTATCTATTCCTGGCCACCTGTTTATCAAATACCGGCAATGGTAATCAACGATAATTATCGAGGTATGCCATAGAACGTGGAAGTTGAGTCGAAAGGTTTTTTTTGTTTTGTTATGGTGAATCTTTTTTTGTTTTTAATTTATCGTGGTACGTTCGAGGCGATCGTATCCTGATTTATTCATCGGCTTTATAAATTCAATTTTTTAAATTAATTTTCATTGATTAACCGATTGCAACGAGGTATGCGTGTGGCCTATTTAAGCTCTAGGAAAGAACTAATTTCGTATTATTTTGAAATTTCAATGAGTCGCATCAATTTTTTCGATGTCTCAAGATTCTCGTAAATAAAATTGCACCAGAGCCGTGAAAGATTGTTTTTTCGGAAGAGAGGATTCCTAGCTTGTCAAAAATTTCCATAAATCAGTGGATATATTTTCAAAACATCAATTAACATTATTTCGTAGGCTAAGAATACATGATGTAAAGAACCAGGGATTATCGTCGATTTATCGATAAGAGGTTGAAGAAATCGTTTTTTTTTTTGTTGTTTTCAAATATCCACAGTCTTTTGACAGGATCTTGATGCTGCTATCTTAATGATAGAGCACACGTGAGCATAAACGTGTTGTGAGCAATTTGCTTGCAGCATGCTCCATAGTCCTATGGACTTGGGAATAGAAGAGACGGCCGTCTATCACTCCAGAATATCGAGAGACTTTTTCTTTCATCAGACAGCTGTGTGTGCCTGAATGAGCTCTGGACTTTCGTGCAAGTGGTAAAAGGAGAACGTTTTCCTGGGACTGTGTAATGAACAATTTTCTCACTGGCGCCAGTGTTTTCTTCTCTGCGTTTTTTATTTTTTTTATTTTTTTAAATTTTAATTTCGCATCTCAGTCGTTCCGTGTACACGCGTAACGACTGAGATGAATATTAATTCGCACGAAAACCGTAATTTATCAGGGTTTTAATTGTAATTCTTGAAAAAAATTACTTCCGTTAATCGAAAAAATGTCTTTAGAATTTTTTCCGACTTTCCCGGGAGCAGTGTAATTGAAAGCTATTCAAAGACTTTGACGAAAAATGACAATAAATATTCCAATAACGAGACATCTGTGAAATGAAATGAGTTCGAAAGAAGAACAAAAAAAAATCGATAAAACTGTATCGAAGGTTGAACGAGATTGTAATAATTTGCGCCAAGTTTTACCAAGCGAATGAAGCCTTGCCAAGCTTCGTCGACATGTATTTTAGTGCACGCACACGCACGCGCGGTCTATACAATATATTGTCAATGACGAATCGAAACACTCGGGACGTCCTTAACCGATTCTCCTTATCCGCAAACGTGACGATCTTTAACGACGCTATTTTATCGCGTTCGTGATTAGCGCTCTTACTTTAGAGAAGAAGAAAACGACCACGCAATGTCCCCTCGTTGAAGAAAAATGCTCGAGGATTGCCAAAGCGTGAGATAGGATAACTGAAATCCCGGGCGTAAAAAAAATGTGCAGGAAAATTGACCAAGTTCCATAGGAGTGCGTGACACGCGCGATTAGGAAAATGAAAGGAAAAAAAAAACGACCAAATGCGTTTCGCAGTTATATAGTCGGTCATTATGCAAAAATGTATCCGTACAAATGTCAGGATATGCAACGAATTCGCGGAATTATCATAATTGTCATTGTATTTATTAAAAAGTAATATTTTATTTTTGGGTGCAAAAAAAAAACGAAATTGGACGACGTATTAATTATTCAAGATCAGGAAACAAATCGCGTGGATTTATTCCAGGAAGTTGTAATCCAGGAATTGGCACAAGGATTACGCATTTTAATCCTATGTAACACAAAAGTGTCGTATATGTATCTCATGCATCGACATTTCACATCGAGCTGTGTGCGATAATTGAAGAAATTTTATATACGTAGGAAACGTTTATCGGCACGAATTAAATCGAAGGTTCCACGAATAGAGCGAGAGTGAGAAAATTGTTTATAAATATACACATCTATCGATTGTATAATTCGTTAATTTTCTTTTTTTTTTTTTTTCTTTCAATCAACGCGGAGACACGACCGAGCCTTTTGTCCGTATATATAATATCAGTGAGATGAGAGAACGATTTTTCAAATTTTTATCACATCGTAACGCAATATAAAAAATAAATCAAAGGCCCTACAAACGAATTAATCCTTTAAAACTTGAGTTTTTTTCGGAGCATTTTGCAAAGTTGATGGTGCATGGTGAATCTGAATTCATGAGTATCCAATGTGACAAAAAAAAATTATTCCAGAATTTGAAAAAAAAAAAACTTCGCCTGAAAGTTATGCTCATTTCTCACTTTCTCGCACTTTTTGACAGGATGTAAAACTAAAGGGGTTCAACACAATAAAGACGATAAGAAGATTACTTTTTAATAATAATAATGCCCAAAAGTTATGAATAAATTGTTTAAACGAAACATTGTTTAACAAATTTTTAGGGAATGTTTTTTTTTTGTCATGTGAAATGAATTCGTTGATTTTTATGACTACGCGTGAATTTAAAAAAAAATTCTCATCATTTTGAAATTACGGTTTTCGGTTATTTGTTAAGGTTGTATTTACGAAACTATTCGTTCAATAATGCCCTGGAAACTTCTTAATTGTAATATGCAACGTTTTTTATGAAAAAATATCCAAAATTCACGATTTTTCCTTCATTTTTCAAAATTAAATTTTTTTTTTGAAATTCGAAATTCCAAAATGATAAGAAAATTTTTTAAAAAATTCACGCGTAGCCAGAAAAATCAACGAATTCATTTCACGTGTCGAAAAAAAATCTTTCCCTAAAAATTTGTTAAACAATGTTTTGTTTAAACAATTTATCGATAACTTTTAGGCATTATTATTATTCAAAATTAATCTTCTCGTCGTCTTTATTGTGGTTGAATTTTTTCCGATTTTTATCCTATCATGAAGTATGCAATATTGTCGACGAAAGTCACTTTTGGTTGGGAAGGTACGTCCGATACATCCTCAAAGTGTTAAAACGAGATAAATAGCTTAAAACAAATGCGTGAATATTTCATATGCTTCTCAAATGAAAAATCAAAAGAATAATTCATGCATCACGGATATTGTTTTTTTTTTGCCTAACGCGAGAGATCGGAGTGATGTCCGCGGGGCTTCGGTAATATAATCCGTTCGTGTTCACGGAGACGCGTCACGCCATACGCGCATCTCGATCTTTCGCGTCCCGTTTCGCGTTTCCATATCCTGGCATCCTATATTTAGCTCAAATATACCAAAGTGTAGTTTCACCGCGATTACCGATCGTCAAGCACTCCCGTCGTAATAACAACAACAACAACAACAACAACAATAATAATATATAGGTACGGAAGAAAGTAATTGCGTAGGTCGGTTTTTCACGCTTATTCTCGAGAGCACTTTGCTCGTCCCTATTCTATACACGTTCGATCTGCATTAGACGCGTCAGCAAAAGCATCCCGCGCTCGTCAAACGTCTATTTTTCGTCGTTACCCGAGGAGCAAGTGGCGCCTCGGCAATCTTCTTGAGAGAAAAGATCGGTTGGTGTGTGCGTTTGCGTGTGCAGAGAATTTCATGGAATTTAAGTAAATTATAGTTGGATAGAAAAAAAGGTGTTCCGTGAAAAATCAATCGTTCTATTTGCTACCAAGCGATCTATACTTTTTCCGAGATTCAAGATCGATGAGGATCTTGAGATTGAGATCGGTATGTCGTTAGGGATAGTTGAAGCGTCTCCAAAAAAAAAAGTACTCAGTAGCGCTATGAGGGACGCAAGACGAAGGGAGGGGCATGTGGAAACAGACGCTTAAGGTTGCGGCCGTGAGATTGTTTTTGTTTTTGATAAAGATCGTGCACGAGATCGAGGATCGCGAAAGCAGACGCCGTTTTTCGCGCTGTCTTCGCGTGGCGGAAATCTGCGAGAGAGGAGAACGTTCGGCGCAACCCGTTATTCCTCGGGACAGGTGAAAATGCGTGGGTATGTAATATCGGTTTCGAGATCGCCATGGATTTCAGGTTCTCGCACAAGCTCGCGAGTCGATGCGAAAACGACCTTGAGAAAGGTCGAATGATCGCGCGGATGTATTTATACATAGTAAATATATGTAGGTATTGCTGATCGAATTTTTATCAAACGAAACAGAAAAAAAAATCGTCAAGCTTTACCGATTTTTTTTCGTTTTCTCATCGGACGTTCGAACTTTCCACCGAAATTAAATATAATCGATGGAAAATTTCTCAGTAATTTGAAAAGTGATAAATGAGATTTGAGTTTGCTGGCCCACGTTCTCGAAAACCTGAAAATATCGGAATTTCAAATGACCGTAACTTTGCGCCCGTTTGAACCGATTTGAACTTGTCGGTAGAGGGTTTTGACAACGGTCCGAGTAGACTCGGAGAACGCTGCTCGATTTATCCTGATGTCGTTTTTTTTTTTTTTTTATATAGCGAATTGGGCATTTTGAAAATGACGGGAAGGGACGCGTGTGAAAAAATCAGCCGAAAAACGATGGCCCGTTTTAAGCAAATCTGTAGAAAGTACAAAAACATTCTAAACTCATTGGGTCAAGCTGAAATTCAAAGCTTCAATGATCGCGAAGAGAATAAGCATGATAGATAAAATTATCACGATTTCGGATCCCCAACTTAGTTTTGGCCGAAATACAAAAGAAAAATCGTTGCGTTTTTTTTTTTTAGTTTCTCCAGTCAATTCTAAAATAGTTATAGTCCCACGCAGGTCCTAGGAACAAACGAATATCGCGAAAATTTGGTCGCATTAATTTATATTTATAATGCGGTGACTCGTTGTCGTGAGAAAATATTTCACCAACAGTCAAGATGCACAAAATCGGTCACGTACTGAAATTACGAACTCGCCTTTTTATTTTCACATCTTCTCGTAATAAAAAATAAAAAAATCTTTTTTTTCGGCTCGGCGCGAGGATAAAATATATATTTGTACGGAAATTCACGTAAAATTTGTTTTTTTTTTCACTTGCACTCTTTAGTTCCTCGCTATCGTAATAGTTTGCCAGCACGTTCAGCCATGGATGCGTATACACGGTTAATTTTCTCCTTTTGGCATGGCCGAACGAGCTGTTCTTACTTATTGACAATCCGTTCGCATCCATGAAACAAGCGCACCTGTATTTTCCAAGCGATTCTAATTACGCGCCAATGTTTCCTAATCAGCGTACCACGTTTTCACCGTGGCGCCGAGACTCAACCATCACGCGGCTGTACATGTAAAAGCGACGCATTATAGGACACGTCGCGATTGCAAATTATCCTTGATGGTACGAAAAAAAAAATTATTTTTCAATTTTTTTTTTCTTCAATCATGCTTTGCTTCCTCGTCGAAGCAGCAATGTTTCAATAATTTTATTGATAACTTTCGGGTTTTTTTTTCTTTCCAAACAAAATTTTAAATTCAATGCTTCAAGCTCGTTTTGCAACATTTATATCAACGTCCGAACAAAAATAGCCTTGCCTGCTCTTTTCGAATCTCTTTCCGAACGAGCTGAAAGAGGCTCCGAAGGATATTTTTCTTTTTTTTTTACAAAACACCCTTTGAGGCGATCGTACACCTTTGTCCGGCTCTCGCTTCAACTCGTTTTCTCTCATTCGGACTTTATGGCCCAGGGGACCAGACAACAAGTAACTTGGTCATGTTTGACCCATACAAAGCCATATAAATATATACATACGCGTGTATACACATATATATACACGCATATATAATATGAATGTGGATTCGAGTCGTACATATGTTGCCACGAAGAGAATGCACGAGGTGTACAAGTAGGTACTGCGAGCTGCAGACAGACACGTGAGACTGGTTTTCTTGGCGAAGGATGACGTTTTTTCGTCTTTGCCAACAAAACACAGGAAGACGAAGAAGAGTTATGTAGTTATGTATACATATGGATAACACAGACAGGTTGATAGCTTTGTGTTTATATATATACGAATGCACATAAGTGATTCTTTCCAATATATCGACGCACTTGGAGACCTCATGGTCAACGATTTTCTTGCAACTCTGAGATACGTTTGGGTACAAGTGACATGAAACTCGTAATTTTTCAAAAAGTATCCCTACCTATTTCGATGCAGCTCATCGGTTTAGACAATTCTTTCAGATTTCGATTTCCATGTGTTTAATTCCAGTTTGAGCATATTAAAAAAAAACCTCTAAAAGTATAACGAAGTGCCAAGTAGATACTGCTGTATGCTGTCAGACAATTTTTGTTGATCCAGGCGCGCAAGCTCCGGAAAAAAATTTTGGTGCAAGCCATTTGTATCAAAGATTTAGGGGACGTGTGATCTCTTTTCGAGGTTTATGGAATTGAATATAGTCGTGTATTTCACTCGAGAATAAAAAATTTGAAAAATAAATTAGCCGAGTCGGCGTGGAATGCTTCATGTATATCGCTGCGTATATACGAAAGACGAAGGGAAAGTAAAAGGACCAACATAGGGATAAGTGCTGCTGTATAGCAGAAACTTCGAGAGCCCCGACTTAGTTACTGTTTTGCCCTTTTTTCTCGTTCGTTTTCTTTCGTCCTTTTTTTTTTTTTTTTACTTTCACGACGACCTTGCCTCGCGCGGGCAAGGATCCTCAGCGTACCTTGAACTCGAATATATATGCTCTACACCCTGTCATGTCCCCTCCGCCCAACGGCCAAGATTCCCTTTCCCGAATCGCCATCGCAGCGATCATACGGGCGAGCTCTTTCGAGTGAATTTTTTTTAGTAAAAATTCTTTTCTCACTCCAGGTCATAAATTTTACATTAAAAATATAAATTGACTCTTGACTCGATTTAAAAAATCAAAACTTTTGACGGGGAAAAATTCTTACAAGCGTTTCGCGTCGAGTGTATTCGTCTGGTGACTCGAGAAGTTAAAATTCGTACGTACACGATGTTGCGGTACATCGAGAGGAGTCTCTCGTGGAAGGGGACAAAAAAAAAGTATCACTCGGTTATAACGGTAAGCGTTCTCGTTTTGTTTCTTTTCGGTTCGTCTCTCTTTGAACGCGTGAATGACCGCGCGCGCGAACACGTGCGAGATCATCGGGCACTGTTTGAACGAATTATTAGCGTTTATTAGCGCAAACCGACGCCACGAACTTGCCAACATAGTATCATGAGTCACGATATAAATGGACCAATGGATAATCGTAACGGCCGAGAATCGCGAATGTGTTGAAGCAGACTTTTGGAAAATATGTTTTTTTTTTTTTAACTATGGTCGATTGTTTGAAGAGAGAGAGAGAGAGAGAGAGAGAGAGAGAGAGATTGAAAAAAATAATAACAACATTGACCCACACGGGGAATTTACACTAGGACCTCGATTTAACGGCCAGTGGCGGGACCGGCTCCACATCGCACCTTGTTAAATCGAGGTAGCGTATGCCCGCCCATGCTGTATCTGCGCATCGGCACTCCGTGCTACGGGCCCGATCGGGGAGACTTTAAGCGTCCCCCACCATCTCCCACCACGCGAAAAACCGATCAATAAATGCGACATGGTGGGGACTGTCTATTAAATCAAGGGCCATTAAATCGAGGTCCTAGTGTACTTGGCTGGTAACGAGTTCGTCAGCGATTGAAACGTCCAAGTGAAAAACTTGTGAAAAAAAAAAGAAATTGGAGACCTACATTTTACAATGTTTACATCGACACATGGGGAATACCTCTCGTTGCGCAAGTGCCAACCGGAGTCAGCGATCGATAGTTTGCATAAGATCGTACGAATTGTGATGCAATTGTTTTTTTTTTTACGATTTAAACAATCAAGCATTTTCGGAATTTTCGTTTATATACTTTACCTTTGTTGGTATTTTTTTTTTTTTTTGACAAAATTTTGAAATAAATCGTCGTTTTTCATCAGAAGATTATTGAATCTTTCTCAATCATCATCCAATCGATTGAATTATAGTTAATTAGGGCACAGAGAGAGAGATAAATTGCAGTGTTCCAGATTCTAATTACAAGACCCGGATTCTCGTTTTTTTTTTTGGACGGCAATTTACGAAAGGTGTTCCTATAATGAGTTTAAATGCAACGGTGGTAACACCTGACTCACTATCATGGGCGGTAAAATTATTGCGAACTTTCATCTCGATATCGAGTACGTCTCTCTGGCTTCCGGGGGACGCCTTGGCGCCACGGTGTTAAAACTCCCCTTTTCCGTTATTTATTGAAGACGACGAGAAACGAGACATTTTATATATTGTATAATTATATATATCGCACTCTTTTCTGCTTTAACAGCGAGCAATTGTCCTGAATTATCGTTACAAAGCGAGCTCATTGACACCGTCCGACTCAGAAAGTTGAATAATTCATCGAAAGGATAAAATGGAGTAACAATTTTTTTGTTCAATCAAAAATCTTGTGAAAATGAATTGTTCGTTTTGCGGGGAGCCAAAATTCCTTGGTGAATTTTTTTTTCATTTGACTGAATATTTCAATCGCTCGCAAAACGATATGGCTTTTTGTGTATATTTACGAGCACGCAAGAAGCCGATGGCGCATCATCGCAATTATCCAAAGTGTGTGTGTACGTCGCAGTATCCTTCGATACTCACGTACGAGCAATAAATATAATCGAGACTCGCATCTTGTACGGCTGTCCGATCAGCCATTTACCTAATCGATAACATTCGTCATTGCCGAGACATTCAATGATTTTCTCACATAAATGTCTTCTTTCAATTTTGTTTAGGCGTACACGCAGAGAACAAGTACGAAAAATCCCAGAAATTTAGGGTTTTCACGAAAGTCTTGTAGCTCGAGGACAAAAATTTCTCTCTCCGTACAGGCATTGTACGAAAAAAAAAAAAACTCGAATATTAATCCAAAATTTGATAAATACGATTTTATTTTTCAAACGACGTGATATCTTTCAGTTGATGTTTTTTTTTTTTGTTTTGTTTTAATAATCGATAAAGATTTCAACGAGGGATAAAACTTGCAGTGAATACGAACGTAATAAATCGTAAAACTTCACAAATAAATTAATTCGAGTGATAAAATCTTGGATGCTCGAAGGATTATAGTCGTAAATTGACTGAATTTGAAATTACAAAGACTGGCTGCGAATGACTTAATCGACAAAATTCGTATTGAATTTCTACGACGATTTTCCCCTAACCGTCACTTTTGTTCGTTGAATTATATTATTTCATTTATAAATTTTTCTTTTTGTTGCTGTTCTTTTTAAATCAGGTCTCATGATGGAGTCCGAGAAAAAAATTTTCGAGATGATGAACAAAAAAGCGGCAATGTCAAAGTACTGGATGCCACTCGTGTGGGCGACGAATATAATAAATCGCGCAAGAAAAGAGTCTTTGATAACGAGCGATCAGGTAGTACAGACGCTTCTCGTGGAGCTCAGCGACATCCGGAAGAGGCTGGGTGCTCTGATCGGTTACGACACCGTTTGCGTTCCCCTCGTTTACACGCAGGTGAGTTAACCCACTCTCAAGATTAAAAAAAAAAAAAAAAAAAAATTATTGTTCTCATATTTATCATGCCGCTGTCTCGTTCATTTTTACTTCCTATTATTCATTTTTTTCTTCAAATATCGCCGTTATTACACGTCAATGGAGGCGATCAGAACGCTTTCGAGATCACACGAAGCTTCGATAATTATAATTTCTGAATAATCTCATATACTATTTATTTTTGCCACAAGACTATGGCTCTTTTTCACGTCGACACTGGCAGCGTCGATCTTTTTTTCTTGTTTTTTTTTTTTGTTCTCCGCTAAATTCTCATTGTCGTTGCTTCTTCGTCATGACGTCTTTATCGACTTCAACTCGTTATCGTCACGTATTGAAATAATTGCACACCTGTCATCTCGAAAGTATTCGTTATTTCTTTTTTTTTTTTTTTTCTAATTCCCTTTCGTCGTTAGCTCCGAAAGCACGCAGTTATTTCACACGCGATAGAGCTTACGTCACTGCCCAACATCGAAAACGAATTGTTATTTTTTTCCATCTCCATTTTCCAGCTCATGGATGCTATTTTAATCACTTTTACAACCCGGAGAACATTGTTTCGGACATTTTTATTTTTATTCCTTTTGCGTTTGCTTGGAATTTCGGTCGATTGTTTTATATGGGACTTTAACGCTTGGCATTTTTTTCTTCGGCACGTTTGTTTTATTTTGAGCTGTTAAAAATAATCAAATTTGCTTCAATTCACGCGTAATTATTTAATCCGAAATTTTGATCAACGGAAAACATTTTCTTCTTGGAGAAGAAGTTGAAGAAGTGCAGAAATTTAGTAGGTTGGCTTATCGTATTATGCGAGGGTCGCTCATACAGAATCCTTGTTCACCGCTGGAAAGTAGTTTCGTTCACTCTTCTATTAGCAATTAGACAATTGTTTTTTTTTTTTTCAATCCCCCCCTCTCGGTAATTCCCTTAGAACACTGGCGAGTTGTGCAATGCTAATTGCTCATCAGTCTAACTTCCCTAATAGACGGGTGTCGTCCCATTATTATTTTCAGTGGCGCCAGGAGGACGCCACTGAGACGGAAAAAAAATCCACGAGAGTGCAGTAGCTAATCTCTTCTTTATTTATTTTTTTCTCCTTCCTCTTCTTTCGCATCTTCTGGTGTTTGTTGAGGACAAATCCAGAAAAAGATGCGAGCAATTTTAGCGTCTCAGTGATGTACGTGACGAACAAAAATGATTTTTTATGATTATTTGCAACGCGATTGAGATAATTAAATTTCCTGGAATAACGCGACAATCGATTTTTTTTTTGTTTCCAATCATATTTTCCCGATGCCTCACTTCTCATTTCTTCTTCCTCGGTTTTCCCTTATACCTCATCTACTTTATCCGATTCTTTACGCGGTCAATTTTTCATTGATGTTCATATTTCGATATCGAATCGCGTCGATTGTCGTCGTTTATCCACAATATTTATATTGACGTCTCGAAAAACGAGACAGCGGGGACATGATTATCGATCGCAAAAACGATATTCGCGGCTCGATCAATTTTATCATATCGATATATAATTCGACTCGAGTAATTATTCAACCGTGTGTCTTGAATCTTTTTGTCATCAATTTGAAAATATTTTAGAGTTTCTCGCTCGAGGGAAAGAGGCGCGATGTTTTCTCGATAAATAAATCAGCAATTTTCATACGGACGATTGATAAAAAATTCCATTTTTTTCGTCGAGCTTTCGAATATTATTGAGGAAAGAAAAGTAGCGATAGTTTAAAAAAAAATTGTTAATTTTTTTTCAAGTCACAGCCAATAATCATATTGGTTTTTCATTTGAAAAGGTATTGGTATTGTCATGTTTATCCAATTAAGACTGTTGTGACAGATTTTTTAATGCAAAAAATTAAATGACAATGGTCAGATCCGAGATCATTGCAATGAACTGCGAGTCCCTGATGCAAATTAATCGTTACTCATCTCTTTGCATTGCATCCAAAAAATATCTTTCGTCTCTCATATTTAATCGATTTCTTAATCTTCACGTCATCGACGTATTCGTTAATATTATTCGCTTCATGAAAATTCCGTCTCGCACGATAAATTTTCACAACAGGGTTAGTGTCGTAAAAATTTATCTACGAAAGAGAGAGAGAGAGAGGGAGAGAGAGGTCATCGGAGTGCCAAGATCTTACTTTCCAACACAACTTAAACATTTCACCGTCGTAACCTTTGGAAAACTTTATATCTTTACGAAAAAGCAGAAGAAAAAAAAAGAAAAGCTAACGAACAAATTAAATTTTTGTTTTAATCTCGAACGAATCTCTCTTGGGTCAGTTTGGTGGAATTAAAATTAAAAAAAACGATTATTGACGAGAAGATTCGGGAAGTTTCTCTTTTCATATGTAAATCCAAATTGACGATCTTTTTAGCGCGAGAAATTATCAATCTATCGGGGGGGGGGGTTTTTTTTTTTTTTTTTACGTAACGATGAGATAGAGATCCTCGTTCTCTCGCGATTTCTATGCACACTAATTGTGGGAAAAACTCGCGAGTTATACCTGGACGACCTTACTCAGAAAGCGCGAGATAAAACGTCCTAACCAAGCTGAGACCTTGATACACATATTTTTCCCCCTAAGAAGAATTCTCTTTCACTTCTTCCTCTCGACAGGCCATTACGGTAGGTCAAATGAAAAAAAAAAAGGGCAAAAACATCGACGATGACTCGTCTGCTTCATTTCGTTCCGCCTCGATCGGCTTTTTCATAAAACCGAATCTTACGCAACGCGAACAAAAAAAAAAAGTGAAGAATAATCGTTGGCACAAACAAGAATCCCCCGTCTGGCTCTTCCGGCCTGACGCGCTCAAGACCCTTGGTGGAATTTCAAGCGAAAGATTTATTCGCTGCAACCTCGGAGAAAGTGTATCTTTTTTTTTCGTTCGGATAAGAATCGCGTGGGCGAAGATATACATGTGTCGTGTGTGGATTATATATATATATAGATTTAGATAGGTAATATTTCAGAGTCGTGACCATTCGCCAACGTCTCTCTCGCGGTCTATTGTTCTCGCGAGATGTTACGAAAGTTTCAGAATCGTATTTTCGAGGCCTCGAATGGTTCAAATATTATACTCGGACGTCCGCGTTAAATGGGCCCACTTCGGCACTATCGGAGTTATGAATATTGGCGAATTTCTGACTAAATTTGGAACATTTTTAGAGGTGAAACGATCCTCTAGGTGCAAAAACCGCGGAGTTATGGACTTTCAAAGTTGAAAGTCCGAAAAACCTCGATTTGAGCAAAACGAAATCAAAGTTCGAGCAAGTACTATTTTTGCGTCTTATCTTTCGTTCTACTTGGAAGTTAATATAGGTTATAATTCAAATCATTGGAAAATAACTGTGGAATGACGAAACAACGGTTTTCATGATCAATTGATCTCCCATTTAGGAAATAATGAGGATTCGACAGTGGGCCCTTTTCTCAAAAATGGGATTTTCGTGGAGCTAATCGGTTTTTTTTTTTATGAAAATCAATAGCTAGAAGTTATTGTGTCGAGCAATCTGAAGAGCAAAAATACAAAGCTAAGTTCAGGAACGTTTTATTGTCACTGTTGTTTGGAACAATACAATTTTATGGTCGCTGTTATGAAGAATAGCATTGATTAATTTTAACTGTCATGAGATAATCGAACTTGGAGAGTTATAACAATGGACTAAAGAACTTTGATTCAAATTTCTGTAATTTTACGTACTGGGCAGAGTGGTACACGACCATTTCGAAGCGAATTTCGATGGCCCAATTAATTGCAGTATACTCACAACGAGGCTTCTTCCGAGATGCTGGAGATTCACACGAGTCTACATCAGCTGAACGCTTCCTTTTTTTTTTTTAAATAATCAAATTGAATACTTCTAATGAAGATAGAGTCATGAAAACTGCGCGATTCGACGTGGGAAACCCTGTAGTTTATTCCTAAGCAATAAAAAAAAAATTCCAGGATCTAGACCGTAAACCGAAAACTGCGATTATCTGCTCGCAAACTAAGTTCGACAAAGTGGGCCCTTTTCATGCGGACGTCCACATATAGAGATAATATAACGATAATTGATTATCGAGAGCGACTTCCCCGATTGTCCATTTCATGTGATCAGCAAAGAAAAACACGTGAATTTATCGTGAATTAATTTTTTTTTCAGGTCGTCACGTTATCATTGTACGCGTACTTTTTCTCGGCTTTGCTCGGCAGACAATTCGTCGAACGTCCACCAAACGGGAATCCAGGCGGAAAATATGAGGAACCCGATATGTATTTTCCCGTCTTTACGACTCTTCAGGTGAGAGATTTGAACTTTTATGTTGCAAACAATCGTTGACAAGGAAAAATTCTCAGAAAGAAATTTTTAATCGTCGATTTTTCGTGTTTTTTTTTTCGAATTTAAAGTTTTGCTTCTACGTTGGTTGGCTGAAAGTCGCAGAGGTACTGATCAATCCCTTTGGCGAGGACGACGACGACATAGAACTGAATTGGCTAATCGATCGCCACATCAAGGTGAGTCGCAGGAAAATCAGATTTTTTTTTTTTTTTTCGGGAAATCTTTACGAAAAAATAGTTTACCGGAAATTTCGGGGGTTTTTTTTTTATCGTAAGGCCGGTTACATGATAGTCGACGAGATGCACGAGGAACATCCCGAGCTTCTCAAGGATCAATACTGGGACGAGGTTATACCAAAAGATTTGCCATATACTCTGGCAAGCGAGCAATATCGTAAGGAAGAACCGAAGGGTTCTGCCGAACATTACAAGGTCAAGGAGAGCGATGCTCTTTACGCGAACGTTATGCTCGGTAATCAAATGCACAATCACAGTCAGCATAGAAAAGCGCATCAGGACGACATGTATGCTGATTATGTGAGTTAATTATTAAAATTTGTCGTCGAATATTTATTGAAATTTCTAAGCTTTCGCTGTGAAATATCAATTTTTATTGAAAAATTTTTTATTTTATTAATAATGATAATGAATTTTCAGGAAAGCGTAGATACGCCACTGGTGGAGCGTCGAAAAAATTGGCTGCAGCGTCAGATAACGCGAATGGGCTCGGTTAGAAGTTCATCGACGACCTACAGCAGTGGTGGTGGTTTTTTCGCGAGAAATCGTCACAACAGCGTTTACAGCAGTCCCGAGACCGGTGTTTTGCCGCAGATGAACAATTCGAATCAAAAAATATCGCTGTACGATCGTCTTGTGGGACGTAAGAGCTTGAGGAGTCAGCGCATGGGTCGTCAAGGTGAGAGAAATTGTCATAATAATAGAAATCGCGATATACTTTTTTTTTTGCCCCCGAGCATATATAAGAATAAATTCATTTTCACGAGTATATATAGATAATGCGATAGGTTCGAGTATGCAAACAACGAATGTACACTGTAAAGAAAATTATCGTCGATAGTACCAGCTTAAAAGTCGATTGAATCATGAAAGAATCGTTATTCGATGAAAGATGCATGAATTATAACGAAATATATGTCACGTGCGTTGCTCGACGAGTGTAATCGAGACTGTTTTGCCAAGGACACGAGAAGTTGAATCCACGGTGGAGATGCTACAACTCGAGCACGTGTATATATTATATACCCAAGTCGTTATATTCATTCGCGGATTTACGTAACATTGGTGAATAATTTTACCGGGAAGTCGTAAATGCCATTGAGAATCATGCCCGAGCAATCAACTTGTTCCATTATTTCCGTATTTTTAATAACCACCGCGGTGGACGGTTCGATGATTGAAAAAAAAAAAATAAATAAATAAAAGAGGATAGCTGTCGGTGTCAACCAACAAGCAAGACTTGCTAACCGATCATCAATCATCCGATTCCCCTAAAAATCTGAATCTGAAAATTGAAAATCCTATTCCCGCATATCTTTTTCCGAAACGATCGAAAAAAAAATTTGTTCCGCGCATTGACATCAGCCAATCGTCATTCCATAATCCTGACTGATTAATCTTCCTGTTCGACGTTCAATGCTAAAGCCCTATATATAAATTTCGCTAATATCGTCTCTCGCAGGTACCATGACGAAGCTACAATCGGTGCCCGTCTCCCTGAAGAATCGTCCGAGGATACCAACGCCGGACGTCACCAAGGAGATCGTCGATCGCGAGCAGAGGCTGGCATTGTCAGCGAGCAATGCCGCAAGCATCGGTGCCGGTGTAGTCGGCGTTATACCGGCAAACGGTAATTATACCACGGATCTTCCGGTTGTACAGGTCGTTTTATCGCCTATCGCGGAATCCGAGGGTACACCGAATACGGTAAAAGGTGGAACAGCGGCACTGGCGCAGGCTGTCCTTTCGCCAACGCTAACGAGTGCCGGGCTCGTTGCCCCGATGACCCTGACACCCGTGACGATGAGCCAATTGACGCAATTGGGTCTCGTTACGACCACGTCAGCGTCAATGCCGCATATAAACGTGCATTCGCCGAATGGGATGCAGGCAACCCTGACGGAGGTCAACAGCAGCGAGGAGGAAGGCTCGGGCGGAAGTGCGAGTGGCAGCAGTCGAAGCGGAAGTGTCGGTAGACGGGAGGAACGCTCGACACCGCTGATCGGCGAACGAACGAGTCAACAGGGTAGTCAAAATTCTACACCGACCTTCGACAGTTACAACGAACGTTCGCCGATACTCATGAGCCCGGAAAAGCTCAGTGGCTACGCGATGAAGCCAACTTCGACGCAGGAGAAGGAACGAGCCAACGCGGAGGCGCGTGGCCGAAGATCGGCATCGCTGCCGGGTCCGCCGTTGATGATGCAGGTAAGGGAGGATCGGAGCATGTCACTGCCGTATTCGGGGATTTTGGAGAATCGAAGCGAGCAATGCGGCGATACGCGAGGTACGCAAACGAATTCGAGCTACGATCCACTGGGACAATTGAATCTTAGCGAGGGAAGGCACAGAACGGGTAGCGTCGGGGTCGAGGCAACGAGAACGAGATCTCACGAGCCACTCAGAAGGATCAGCACACCGGCAACCACGAATTCATCGTTGTTCGCCGGCTCGTCGACAAACTCCAGCGTTTCGGGTAGCAAACGGGGCGAGGTTTATGTCTGAGGTGTCTCTGAATTTTTTTTTTTTTTTTTTTTTTCAAGCTTACCGAAGGGGTCAACGGGAGGACGATCGAAAAGTTATTTCTTTTCTGTATTCGATTTGTTCTTTTTTCAGGGACAATTTTTTTGATTAGTCATCCCGTACCTATGATGGGCTATGCGAGCTAGGGAAAAAGCCTTCTTCCTGACACGGAGACCCTTGCGAGAGATTTCATATTTATATAATTTTTTTTTTTAATTCTTTCGACACTGAAATTATTGTCCGTCCAATGAGCGTGATGATGTTGTTTTTTTTTGTCCCCTCGCGACTATCGAGTCGCGCGGTAACGAGTGACGCGCAAAACGGGACAAAGTCCTGTTCCGCTAATTATATATATATGCGGCACGAATGTGCATCACATTGTAAATATTGTAATTTATGTGGCAGCGACACTGAGCGTAGTTCAGGACTCGCCATAGTTGTCGGGAGATTCGATTATTAAGCTGTAAGGATTATATTATTGAAGACACGATGGGCGAATAGCGATTTTTATTTTTCGACGCTAATGTCATTCCGACGATGACATTACTTTTTGTGATACGACGAAGAATCTTCGTAGGGTATTTTAGTGCGATGTTCGTGTAATTTAAGGATGTACAGTCATTTTAAAAAAATAGTTAATTTTTTGAATATTATTTTTGTAGCTTTCAGCTGAACTACGATAAACTTTGTAATTTTAATAATTTTTTAACCTAAAAAAAAAAAACATCGGAATGAGAATTTGTCTTTTCGAAAACTGCGGTAGATTGAGCGATTTCGATGTAAATTGATAATTGTTCTTGACGGAAAGTTGTGAAAAAAAAGTTTTTTTTTTTACATTTACCACCTTTTGAACATGATTGTACATCCTTGAGGAAATTTCATCGGTATGGTAAGGTCGATCGGCAAGATCGATTCTGATCGGAATGCAAAGAAAAAAAAATTAAATATTAACAAAAAAATTGCACTCTTCTCAAAATTTTGTATTCATCGATCTGAATGTTCTTTTTACACGACCGGAACAACGTTGTTTTTTATTTATCTTATTGAAAAAAAAAACTTATTGAAAAGACAAAACTTCATTCAGCAATTTATCAATGAATTGATAAAATTTTCATTCTATAATTCAAATCGATGGTTCATTTCGTCGTGCAAAATAATGTATAAAAAAAAATCGATTTATCCGATCGTACTCCATGAAGCCTTCTTCGTAATATCGACCGCCAACCAATTTCATCAAACGCAATGGTCATTTTTTTTCTTGGTTTACAATGCATATATATTTATTTATTATATGTTGGAACGCGTTGGAGGCACTTGTATGGTTTTTTTTTTGTCAATCACATTTTGTCGATGAAGAGCGTGAGCTCGAGATAAGAGACGTTCTGTGACGTATAGAAAATGCGTCGCACGAGGTATAACGATTTATTTTTAATTAATTAATTCATAGCACAGAAGACCCGAGACTACTGACAATGCGCGTATACAGAAATATTTTAAGCATTTTGTTTTTCGCGAAGCCATATTTTTCAGCCTCGTGTGACACTTGTATAAATATTCAATTAAACGGGAGAGCGCGGCAAGGAGAAAAATGAGTGCTCGACGATATATTATACGTTCAAAAATGGTGCTCATATATATTTTACAAATTGACAAAAGTATTTGCTAATTTGGCAAACTGAAATTCAAGATCGAATCACACTTTTGCAAAAAAGAGTGTAATATCTTCGTCGGCCCTCGTTTTGAAGAAAAAAAAAAGCATCACGTTTTTCCATGAAACGATGAAACAGGGAAAAGTATAAATATTTATAGTTTCAATTAAAGATTTTTCTTTTTTTTTTTTAATTCGCGAGTTCGAATCAGGGATAAGCACTGCTCGAATCAAGAATTATTTTAAATACTTATTTTTGTCTGCAGCATTGTGAAAGTGCCGAAAAACTAAACAATTTTTATTCCAGGCACAGTAATTATTGTTCATTCGAAAGGGCATTTGAAAGGTTTTTTTTTTCATTGAAATGGTCCTTATCCCTGGGCGCGAATTAATCGAAATTTAGCAAATGATAGGTAAAAAATGAGTTATAAACTCAAAGCTAGGTAAAAAAAAAATCTTATTTTTTAATATTTAACGAATCAATCGTTCATTATCCAAGGACACATATCTCGCGAAGTGTTTGGAGCTGTGTCACCAGGCACGAGAGAGAGCTCCTTACGCCATTGATTTTTTTTTTTTTAATCGACAGTATTTGTACATAAAAACGAGAGAGAGAGAGAGAGTTATAAGGTATATATATTGTTGTCCGTGCGAATGAAATATACATATACCCATAGTTTAAGGATCGATTATAGTTACGAACGATATTATAATGAAGAATGGCGTACGAATATAAATATGATTCTTGAGCTCGAATAACTCGTCCGGATGTATGTGTATGTGCGTGTCTGACACGGTAAATAAATGAATTTTAGTGTACACCTTTCGTTCGTGCAATACACGGTTCGAAAGATGAAGAGAAATAAAAATTTATCTTCTAAAAAATTACCGGTGACTTTTCATGATGTTTAAATATCGTCCCCAATTTATTCTCTTTCGAATAAACGATTTGAAATATATATTTCCATCTGTAAGAGCGATGACCATCAACCGGAAAGTTTATTTCCTGCGCGAACTAAGACTCCTCTCCGCGCGGCTGTCATGGAGGAGAGTAATTGTGTGCTGTTTTCTCGCGAGCGCAATACAGAAATACAATGTACAGTCGATAATACAGAAATCTTCGAAGAAGAAAAAGTTTTATTCGACAGAATTTGGATTATACTTGAATTTTTGGCTATCGTGTCCATTTTATCGACCAGAAAAACGTAAATTGATAGACGCAACGTTCGAATCCTCGTCTAAACTACCTGAATAAGTACAATTATTATAGAGATCGAGCATTGTTCCTAATATTTCGTTCAACGAAAATCATAAACGCAAGCGAACTTAAAAAATCATCGTTTGCCTGAAATATAATATTCTCGATTCGCGAATTTACCAAAGGTATTCGCGAAGATTCGTCGAAGCACAAAAGGGCTTCCGCGTTTCACGGATTATCGGGGTGACGAGCTGGGTGGTTGGCTATGCTTCGGGAATCCCGCAAGGGGATCTCTTATCTTCTGGAGCATGCGTTTGCACTTACAATCGGCGAAATTGGGTTGGGCTCGTCGTTCTCACCTGCGCCTTCGCACTCGCAATAACCCTTCTTCCCTCATAGCATATATAGTCAACTCTCGTGCACAAAACCAGAATTTCATTCGTACTAACGCAGGGACCGATATCGATGTTCTTAATTGAGGAAATTATTCTTTCTCATTTCAATTTTCGTTCGAGAAATAATCATTTATTTAACTGCATTTCGGCCAAGTTTAAATTCTAAAATATAAAGAATAACTATTTCGTAAATTTGGCGTCAAAATTACCAAGAATTTAATGGAAATTTTCTAAATTTTTGAATTTTTTTCCATAACAATTTTATTCCTGGAAATTTCACATGAATAAATTGACAATGATCAACGAAATCAATGAATCATTTTTTGTTTGTTTCACGAATATACAAACCTTTTCGTTTAATGAAGAAAGCAGAACTAAAGTAAAGGCTTTTGTGCAAAGGACACACGGGATAAACCATCTCGCGTAGCAAGGGACGCGTGGGTGTGAGATAGAAAGCTTGCATGAAACGTGTATGCACGTTTCATATGATTGTATATGCGTGGAGAAAAGGCAAGAGCGCGGCAGGGGCAAAATCGGGAGCGGCCAACTTCCGATCTGCAAACGTCTCTCACGATCAACGTCTCTGTCGTCGTCGTCGTCGTCGTCGTCGTCTTTTCTTCTCGTCGCCTCTTTACCCTCGCGATATGCATTTGCCAACGCGTGTTGGTTGCACGATTTTAAAAGCCCAACCCATGCACATCAACGAGCGAATAATGCAGAATTCATTCAGGGCGTCTTTGGAATTCGATGACTGGCGACTGTCTCCGAATGATGATCGAGAGGAAAAGAAAAAAAAAATAAAGGAACACAGACGCGAGCTAAACGTCTCGTTTTACTTTCGTTTGATTGGAATTTTTTCTGGTCCCATTTTTCTAAAATTCAGCAGAGTGAGATCTCAGGGAAAGAGAGGACTCGTACCCCTGGAATAGCTGATTAGCGAAAATGAGTGTTTTTTTTTTAAGACAAAAGCGAGCTAATCAATGATTCTTGGACGAAAAATTTCTGAAATTGAGCTACGTTTATGACCTTCAAGGTGGAGAACTATCGAGACTCGATCAGAATTCAAAGATCAACGCAAGTGGCTCGAAAAAGTGAGGCACGACGAGTTGATTTTACTGATACTCATTGTCTTCCCCAAGGAAGAAAAAAATCTGCTGCAATAGGTACAAGAGAGAGAGAGAGAGAGAGAGAGAGAGAGAAAGGAGGGGAGGAGGGGGAGGAAGGGAGCTAAATATGCGAGTCCCAAAACGATTTTCCATGGGCAAATGTTTGGATGATGCCTCAGTGGCGAGAATTACCGAGACTTCTCGCACTTGCAATTTTATATCAACGCCTATATCGTTCTATATTATAAAGATGTACCGCCAAAGGGGTGTCTAATTTGAAAAGAATGACCAACCCAAACATAGCTTATACCGGGTGTCCAATTTGAAAAAGATGACCAACCCAAACATATAAACAACCCAATTTCAACGAGGACGCGTAGCGCCCGAGCCATACGAACCCCTAGTATATATATATATACATACTATATATGTGAATACATGAAGAGCTCTATGCACAAGCACTTACAGCTCCCCTCATTGAAAGGAGTAAAATGTTGCGAGTGGCTTTAGTGCAGAACTACTTTGTATATACCTCGGGCAATAATATACAATAACACGATCAGGATGCTTTTTTTTTCGCTCAAGGCGCGTTTCCCATCTCCACCGAGAGGAAATAATGTGGGTTGCCGCTGTTTTACTTCGAACTTGCACATATACGAGCATGTACATATAATCGATGCACCTGGAAATCCACCGAAAGTGCAAGCGCGCTAACGCCAAACCGGAAATGAAGAATATTGGCTCGATTACCGAGGTCTATGTGTGCGGTCATGCGATAAATATTCTCAAAGTCTTTGGCGAGGGCACCAATGGGCAATGCAAAGCTGTAACGTGTATAGCCTACCGTGGGCGTGGGAATACGAGAAATCCGTACGGACAAAATTTTATAACTTGTGCCCGCAGAAGGGGTTGATAGTCTCGTATAGCTTTGCCAAGCAGCTTTTTTTGTTTATTTCGAAAAACTGCGAGACAAATCTGTGTGAGAATGTTCATCGAGAAAGTGATATAATGAATTCGATGATACCCGGAAATTGTATAACAGGCTTACTGATTCTTTCTTTCTTTTTTTTTTTCTATTTTCGACGATTCGTTGAACCGAACGATTGGAAAAAATTATAATTCAAATTTTCATTACAGTCTTTTGAAAATTATTCAATTATGTGATTACAGTGGCTTTGTTGCGGTATCGTTAATCGCATATGAGACAATCGCAATGACACGAGTAGGTGAATCATACGAGACGAGAATTTTATCGAGGAAAATATGCAGCAAAATTGCGAAACTATACAATATATATATATATATAAGAAGCGAGCGTATATAAATGAGGGTTTGATTAGACGTCTAATTAGCATAACGGTGAACGTTTCACCGTCAGTCTTGCGTGCCACGGTATCATTTATCAAATGACACGCGACCACGTGTGCTCACGTGATGGGCGAGCATCGCACTCGGCCAATAATAAATATAACAAGATGGGATACATATATATATATATATGTACGTGTGTGCAATATATAAAATGTTGTGGCGGACGTCTGGATGGAGGAAGAAAAAGAGAAAAGTGCGAACGGAGTGTGAAAAGAAAGGAGATGCCCCGGTGTGCTCGGAGAAGTGATCTTTGCTGACCGTGGAGTAAACGCTCCAAGCACGCCCAACGATTCGTTTTGAGAAAGGGCGCTCGCGCGTACCCGCAACAACCGGAGAGAGCCGCCTTAATTTGCTTCTTTAGAAATTGCGTCTCGTGCGCGCTCTCGAAGTACCCATCGCTCCGCGCACAGAGTAGAAACGATACTCACCGGCAAATAACCCGCAAAGGCAATCGTTCCTCGTCACCCTACGGACTACTCTCTCGGTTTCGCGGTTATTTTCTTCTTCTTCTTCTTCTTCTTCTTCTTCTTCATCTTCTTCATCACCATCATTATCATAATTTTCTTTTTCTTCTTCTTCTTTAGCTTAGCCCGCTTTTTTTTGTCGCGAGCCAAGGGCTCGAATAGACAACCCGACACGATAAACATTGGCCGGGTATATAGCTCGAACAAGAGCGTTATCCGTGAAAAAATTTTTTAGGGATAACCCAAGTCCGACCATATCCCGATCGGGATTTTCCATGGACTCCCCAAAACCGGTATCCGCATAGGAATCTATATGGTATCCATTTCGTAATCGGATTGGTGGATGTGACAAAATTTGTAAGTTATGGCGCCACTTTCTTTCAGGGTGTACCGATTGAATCCCGATCCGAAGCGCAAATGCGTCCCGAGCGTAGACATGAATTCCAATCTCACGTTTGTTCTGGATCAGGATTTGTTGCGAGCTCCTCAAGACGAGTATCCTCCGATGATTTAATGGGATAATCGAAGAATTTTAATTTGCGAAATGCTCAGTCATATTCTAGTGGTGGTGGTAGTGATAGTAGTGGTGGTGGTAGTATTAGTGGTGGTGGTGGTGGTGGTCGTGTGGTCGTGTGGTCGTGTGTTCGCGTGTTCGTGTGTTCGTGTGTTCCTGTGTTCATTGTTAAAGGTGAATAAATTTGCTTGTATACTTTCCTGAGACTAATGATTTCCTATTTTAGCAAGAGACATTTTAGCAACAAGCAAGGGAAAAATTTGAAAAAATGCAGGAGTATTCTCTATCGATCCTGGAACACGCATAACGCAAACCGCAAAACGCGAACGCAAAACGCAAACGCATAAGGCAAAACGCAAACGCAAAACGCATAACGCATAACGCATAACGCAAAACGCAAACGCATAACGCATAACGCAAAACGCAAAACGCAAACGCAAAACGCATAACGCATAACGCATAACGCAAAACGCAAACGCATTATTATTGTTATTGTCGTGTGGTCGGTATTGTCATGGTCGTGTGGTCGTGCGTCGTGTGTTCGTGTGTTCGTGTGTTCATTGTTAGAGGTGAATAAATTTGCTTGTATACTTCCCAGAGACTAATGATTTCCTATTTTAGCAAGAGAACAACAAGCAAGGGAAAAATTCGAATCGATCCTGGAACACGATCGATAGGCAATACTCCTAAATTTTATCAGATTTTTCCCGTCATGCGTGCGATTTTAGTTATCACTAGCCATTGTTAATTAACAAACAAATAAACAACGGAGTTCGTCCACTCAAAAGTTGAAACGCGATCGTATTCCAGGATCGATACTCCTTAGTTTTTTCAGATTTTTCCCGTCATGCGTATTCTTTTCTGAATTTTGGCTTCTCGCTACCGTTACTAACTTCAGCCTCATGTATAGTGTATAGAAGATATTTATGAAGTAAATATACAAGCATTCGACAGCGTTGTGGTTAGAGCGTTAGTTCATTAGGTAGGCCGGTTCTCTTTAAATCATTTTCCGGGTTAGCAAATAAATTTTCAACGACTGAAATCGTCCTCTGAACAACAACAATCAATAAAAAATGTCAAATACAACCGTCAAGGACAACCAACGTGGTAATATGAGCATACGTTCGAATCGCAGGAGCTCAACCAACTCTTTGCAATTTTTATAATTTGACGTCAATTATACTGGAACGCAATAAAGTGAGAGGGCTACAATTTATGGTTTAGGGTACATTTGTAGCTCTATCCAAAACTACGATGCCCAAAACTCTACTCAATTACAAAAGTCTGCGAGATACGAACTCTCCGACGTAGCTATATATGATGGCAGAGTTCCGGAAAATTACCGCCCGCGTTTGCTGTTAAGGTGTAATCGATGATAACTTTTGCCATCAGCCACACCGGAGAATTGTTATCCGGTAGACTTGGTTCAGAATTCGTTAGTTCTGGTGAAGATATTAG
The DNA here is from genome assembly GCA_963564615.1 of Rhorus exstirpatorius. Lineage (NCBI taxonomy): Eukaryota > Metazoa > Arthropoda > Insecta > Hymenoptera > Ichneumonidae > Rhorus > Rhorus exstirpatorius. Next base: position 11,821,559 of record OY751316.1, read on the forward strand.
TCTAAGAGCTAGCGACCAAATCGGTCATGTAGCTTTAGCTGTATTGAAACTCCGTTAGCTACTTCCTTGAACGACCTTTTACGATAATCTTCGTGCTGGCAGGCCGCGGGCGGTGGGTGTGGGTGTAGTGGGGTGGGAAAAAAAAAGAAAAAAAATGTAGGTTTAGCGACTTTAATTTTTTTTTCAAACAATTGCTCTGTACCCCCTGTGCACCCACAAAAAATTTTTAATCGATCGGGTGGTGGAAAGGGGTTGCCAGCGTTAATTGAAAGTACCAAAAAAATAATAATTTTCATGTGGGCTCAGCTGTAATGGCTTTTTTTCTGACGCGAGATTAATTAATATGTAAGCCCCAAAAAAATAGCCATGCAAAAATAGCGGTGGGAAGGTATCGAAAAAAATTATTGAAATCGTTTGATTTCGCTCGAAAATGAGCCGAGGGAAAGGCAAAAGCGGACGTGGAGGGGATATCAGCCGCCGTCTGCGTCAGCGCGCTCACGGAGCGTCGTTTGTGTTCGGCTAACAGAGAGTAATCCCCTCCACGTCCGCTTTTGCCTTCCCCTCGGCTCATTTTCGAGCGAAATCAAACGATTTCAATAATTTTTTTCGATACCTTCCCACCGCTATTTTTGCATGGCTATTTTTTTGGGGCTTACATATTAATTAATCTCGCGTCAGAAAAAAAGCCATTACAGCTGAGCCCACATGAAAATTATTATTTTTTTGGTACTTTCAATTAACGCTGGCAACCTCTTTCCACCACCCGATCGATTAAAAATTTTTTGTGGGTGCACAGGGAGTACAGAGCAATTGTTTGAAAAAAAAATTAAAGTCGCTAAACCTACATTTTTTTTCTTTTTTTTTCCCACCCCACTACACCCACACCCACCACCCGCGGCCTGCCAGCACGAAGATCATCGTAAAAGGTCGTTCAAGGAAGTAGCTAACGGAGTTTCAATACAGCTAAAGCTACATGACCGATTTGGTCGCTAGCTCTCCGTCTATATTGAGTTCTGAAGTTTCGGATAGAAATTCACATGAGCCTTTTTTTAAATTACGTTTCATTTTTATATTTCGCAAGAAACCAAATTACCAATTATAGGGGCATGTATGGTGTTGGGATATCAGAGATCGTAGCGAATCTTGTAAATTTTCTCAAACCGTTAAGCTCACACGAATTCTCGATGCACTTCGACCGGATCGTATTTTTTTTCTTTCTTTCCTCTCTACATCGCTGAGAGATTATACCGAGCAGACGTCGCTTTTATTCGTTAAGCACACCAATCCGGTCTCACAATCAACGAAGATATATTCCATTTGGAGAATGATGTTGCTTGAAAAGTCATCCCGTTGGAGAAAAAGCAAAGGCAACGGAGAGTTCTTGCTCGGATATATGGCTCGTTTAAATGGCTCGGCCTTAATCGCTCGGACGTCAAGCGTTAATATGAACCCCGTGGACTGGTTGTCAACGCTTCTATACCACTCTTTCCTCGCTTAAGTCTTTCCTATCTGCCCTCGGTACTTCTCATCGTTTTTTCTTCTTCTTTTCCCCTCAATTTATTCGCCCCACCTTCTCTTTGCATTAAAACGTCGACACTTTCACGGAGGCGTACGACGATTATACCAGTCCGCGAGCGCACTCGTTGCTCTCTTCGCAAAACCCTATCTGCTCGTCGTCATCTCTTTCTCTCTCTCTCTCTCTCTCTTTCGCTCTACCTGCTTCTCTCGATGTAGATGACCGCGTGTGCGTTATACATCGGGAAGAAGCGATGAGAAAGAGGCGTTAAACCCCTCCCCGGTTATCACTCTTCGTGAAGCATGTATATACAGGAGAAACGAGAGACTCGCGATGGAGGAGAGTATAGACGAGTAGCGTGCAATTAGTAGGCTAATACGTTGCACGCTTGGAAATCACGGCCTCCGGGGACCCACCGTGGCGAGTTCCCATAACGCAAGAGTCAGCGTTAGTAGGGCAAACGAGAGAAACTAAGCAGATACCGGAAAATAAAGACCGCCCAATCAACGCCAGGGTGAATGCCCTATATGGTGGATCACTGATCAACGATGATGTTTCGTAATATTATAATCATCTCACACTTTTGTTAGTTTACTTGATTATCTGCAAAGAAAAATGTATTCTCAGAACTCTGAATCAATTACGCGGTGATTCAACAACCTCTGGTGCCTGTCAATTCTTGTCAGGGTTCGTTTTCGTTCAGTTTTTTTTTCTTTCAAATAAGCCACTGGAATTTTGATTTAAGGCTACGAAAACACGAACGAAACATTCACGATCGAAAAAAGTGGATTAATGCTAGAATATTAGTCAAAATACAGGAAAATTCCTCCGGGCTCTTTTTCCCCCCAAAAAAAAAAAGTTCCACGGAAAGAAAAAAACGAAAAACGAAGAAAGCGAGGCTGAACAAAGAATTCGTACGGGTGTCAGGGCAGTAATTGACGGGCGGATCGAAAGCCTTTAAACAACAAAGCTTCGATCCACGGGGCATTAGCGGTTGCTCGCCCCGTACCACAAACATAATGAAAGAACCATCAAAGCTCATCGTGAAACTTTCCGTTCGAGCTATATCAACGAATATATCGGCGTTGACGTTTCGTACTGAATCGTTCGTTGCTTCATCGCATCGTGCTCACTGTGTGTTCGATCTTCAGCTATACATAGCCCGAAGCGAGAAAACAGGTAAAAAGTTAATGAAAAAAAAGAAAGGATGATGGCGAAGAAGAGAAGGAAAGAGGGTGCAAACACACGGTACAAAGGCGGCTCGAAAACTCCGGAGGAGTCGCGCCATCTCTTTGGCTCATTCTTATACGTAGCAGAGAACATGCTATGGCGCACGCAAACAGGGCTGCCTTCACCGATCGAACGGTTAATGAACCGTGCGCAGGCGCGCTCGCGAGTGCCTCAAGCTCGCTCGCGTTTCCCCTCCCATTGTCTTTATGGGATGCTGAGAGACGTAATTATTGCGTACCACGAGGCGAGACCAGTAAGAGAGAGAGACAAAATCCCGATGATCGTGTGCATAGCGACATTTCATTCACCGAAGAACGCGCGCGCGCGCGGTACTTTCTGTGTTCGCCGCTTCGCGTTATATACATTGGCTACCTCTGTGCGAGCAAGCCGACACTGTTTCATTCGCCATTATTACTATCGCTACTTACGGGCTGTAAATACCCGCGAGAGTTATGTTATACCGGAATCGGTAGCATTGATCGTACATAGTCGAGCAATATCTATATTAGTACCAATGCCTCGCAGATCGTAGAATTCTCAAACTTTGTACGCTAGAACGATTTTTTTTTTTTTTTTTTCGAGATTTACAAATATAACTTATTATCAATCCGTTCTCAGAAAGCTTGTGCTCCCTTTCGAGGTATGAAAATTCAATATTGTCCGAATGATTCCCGTAAACATACGTATATATATATATAGTATCAAAAGATGTAGATGCACGTAACCATATACAAGTCACTGCACTTTGCGCATCGTACATATGCAATCTTCAGCATTGAATTATCACGATGTGAACTCTTTTGTGTTTCACGATGTATATATATACGATTATTACATTATTATTCAGCGATGCTCTCGTTTATAAAACAAGATTCTAACAGAGCGTTCCCGATCCCCAGGCTCCCAAGACATTTATGGTCGATACCAAGAGGTGTCCCGAGATATATTGCCGAGGCAGCGGTGCGTTGTCGAGAGCGAGTGACTTGTCCCGGGTCTCGCACACGATGCCCACACACACAAGACTCGTGCAAGTGTTACTCCGCATACGGCGTATAGTTACGTTGCGTATAACCCACGGAAAGGTACAGGAGCAAAGAATCGAGGTAAGCGAGGAAGCCCGGTATAACAGAGAGTTTCTTGATAAAATGCGAGGGCTCGCTGCATGATACAGGTGCATAGTGTAAAGAGACTCGTAGTAAGCGGACCAAGAGAAAAAGAGAGAACTCGCGGATGAAGCGGAGAAAAAAGTGTGAAAAGAAATTTGAAAAATATTATAGGATCGAGCGATGAAGAAATAAAAGGCAAAATTTGTAAATCCAGTTTACAGCATTGAGAACATCAGTGCCCAGCGAGCAATGTGCACCAAATTTAATAAAAGTCTCGAGGAGAGTGTACGAATAAGGGCCAGGCTTACGGAGGGAGGGGAGTGCAGAGGCCAGGGCAGGCAGAAAGCACACGATTCATCGGAGGTGTAGCGTATAGGGCTCGCAGTACCGAGATCGCAGCGCGGGGCCCTGGGCGGGCACCAAGAGCGAATCCAACGGTGTGCTGGAGAACCGCGGCGCGGACAGGCCGTGAAAGCCAACTCTCGCGCGGTGGAGGAACTCGAAGAGAGGAGAGAGATCCTCGAGTCGGGCGGCGCGACGTGAACGGGTAAAAGGAGGTTGGAAGAGGGCGAACTCTGCGGGCAAGAGTGAAGAAGAAACGAGAAGAGAAGATGGAGAGAATACCGGGCAGTCCCTCTCGACGCGCCGCACGGTAACCTACGTGCTTTTATTACCCGGGGATACACAGACGCGAGAGTTCTTACGGGTCCCCCCTTCGTTCTTGAACGTGTTACATTAGGTAGTTGCCTGTATAAAGCATCGTCATCGTCTCAACATATCTCTCTCCCTCTCTCTCTCTCTCTCTCTCTCTCTCTCTCTGTCCAACGTGAAATTCCATTTTTACTCACGACTAATTTCGACGGACGTGGGTGTGCAACCAGCAGGTAGAGCCCTAAAAAGATCCTCGGAAGCAGAGGAATAAAAAAAAAACTATGGTGTTAAGTGTTGGGGAACGCTGGGCCTACTTGTCATTGCGCAATCGACCAAGATTCGGAATCTTTTGACGGTGCGAGAGTTACGAAGAGGAGGAACCACAAGGACTCGAGATATTATAGTGGACCCGAAGATGATAATTCGATTACCGGGATCTCAGTATTGTTCGGAACTTTGCTGCGAATAGAACCTCATTAATTCGTGCGAGTGTGTATTTTATTTCATCCGGTATAGATTTATTTGTCAATTTAACATTGTTTTGAAATAATTGTTTTCGTATTGTTCAAGTTGATAATAGTATAGGTTAACGAAAACTGTTACATCTCGTGAGACGGAGAATGGGAGACCTTGCACCGTTCAACAGTTCTACGTTTACTTTTCTCACGGTCTAGGTCGCCGCTGCGACTAGAGAAGCGTGTGCTGTGTTATCGATGGTAGTGGCGGTGCACTTAACGATATATAGACACTCGATTCGACGCGCTTCTTATAAACCCCACTACGATCCATATAATACTCATAAAATCACTATCGATCGCTCCGAGAAGACCCGACGCGCAGGATGTGCTTCATGAGTCTCGACGAGTGATTCCTTCCTGCGAATTTACGATCGTTCAATTCCAAGTCTCGAGTCAATGGTGGAAAAATAAAGATTGTATTTCCGCGAATGGGATAGCCTAACAAAATTGTTTTGCTAAAAAAAAAAAAGGCCAACTGAATCGAAAATGTATCCAATAGTTTTCCCGAAGGATCGGCGTCTCGTCAATCTCGCATAATCATCGATTTATGCAACACTCTCAACGCTATCCCATCTAAACAAAGAAGACGAGGAAGAAAGAGAAAGAGGAAAAAAAAGTTAAAATTTTATCCGGCAAAGTGTTGTGATCCATCATAAGTCCAAGGTTCAGGGTAATATAATATAAATCCGATCGTCGTAGGCACGAGAGGAGGAGTGTTTAAGAGAGGAAGGTTCGATCGAGTTTGCCGATCTGGTTTTCACGATCCGACCGTAAAGGTTGCACTCGGGTGCCTCGTGAGTTGGACGAAACAAGAACGAGGAGAAGAAGAAGAAGAAGAAGAAGAAGAAGAAGAAGAAGAGGAGGAGAAGGACGAGGAAGAACAAGAAGAAGAGCCGCGAGCCTCTCTGGCTCGGTGCAAGTTCGACGTGCGATCCGTTATAAGGTTAGAGGCTGTGCCAGGCCACAGGGCGCAGGCCGAGAAAAGTCCAGCGAGAGAGTATCAAGCCAGCTCGAGAGTGCAACGAAGAAAGGATTAAAGACTGCATATCTATATATCACATGTATATATATAAGAACAAGAGCGAGAGAAGGTTAGAAACATGAGATCGTACGAACGAGACAAGAGAATAGCGAACTCATTTATCCGTTCGCCATTATTAACGATAGAAGGAGCATAGCGAGATCAGTGTTCGCCTTCCCATCAACCTCCTGCACTGTGAAACTTGGCCCTGGAACTCGTATTACCTCTCTCGTGCGCAATATATATATATATATATATATACGCTATAAGTTACGTACAGCAGGTAGTTCATCTTTTTCTGCTACGCGGCACTACAAGTTGGCGATTCAATCGTTAAAAAAATAATTTTTAAGAACAAAAAAACAAGATGACGACCAAACTCCAGGTGGCGATAAAAAGTTCTCCAAACTCGGAGGACCGGATACCTTTTGCAGGTGCAACTATCAATATCGCGGATATTATCGAAACAAGGGAGGCTACCGCACCTGAGACTCAACGAAAAATGTCTTTAATAATCGATTGGTGACTCCCGCGTGTTACTCACGGACACAGCCAAGGAGAGGAATCGAATGAGATAGCCGGTGCGAGCACGAACGAGTCAAAGGGGAAAGCGATTTGAAAGAATAAAGAAAGGGAAAAAAACAGCGAAGGAAGAAAGAAACGTTGAAATGGAAGACTTTGTTCGCAGAGGTTCGAGGAACGAGCATCAGTGGTACCCAACTACTCTTTCATCGTCCAGGGGTCCTAGTACCGACAAAGGGGACGATGGAGTCAACGGTTTGGGTACCGGGGCGCTTCACTTTATACGGAATCGTGGCAGCGTTCGTCGTCATCTCAAACGAGAGGCGAGCAATCGGTGAGTTGGTTGATGAATGCGTAAAATGATTCTTGTTTTTAATAAGGTTTACGTCGAGATTCTATGTAACAAAGCAAAAAACGCAATTACTCGTTCATTTTTTTTTTTTTTTTAAACCTTTTATGAAAATGCGAGTTGCAATATTCCGCTAACATGTGCGTGTCGCCGCGTGTATACTGCTAGTACATGCTATATTGGGTAGGGACGGCATTATGGTACCGGATAAACTCGACAGGGCCAAACGGGTCTTTTGCTCGTCTCACCCTCCCCTATAACCGCCATTTTTATACACGAGGAACGACCAACGTTCCCCGGGACTTGTTCCGTATTTGCACGTTTCTGGATCCTACCAAAGAGACACCGAGATATCGCGCGTCTCCGCTTTTTTTTTTTACCTTTCTTTTTTTGTTTTATCTCTCATCACGAGTCGTCGTTTTGGTGCTTTTATCGTGCCGCATATATACGTAACGTATATTTTATATATACTCGTTTGCTCGGGACTGAGCGTGCGCGTTTTGCGCTAAAAGGTTCGAGGACCCTTTTTGGCGTTACGCAAGAACGCGAAGGATAAAGAAAATTGACGCTTGATGAAAATTCCCGAGTGAAAGGCTTGATCCTTTTTTTCGATGAATACTTATTGTATCATTTGAAAAAAAAAAAAAAAATTATCATTCCAGATGTGCAGAGGAAAATAATAAGCTCGAACTCGTCGCTTCTGTCACAGTATAAATTAATAGCTTCATCGATAAGATCGTTGAATCGGGGGGGGGAGAAGAGTTGAAACGAAATAAAAATCCATCACATCTTCCGGGTTTCTCTCCGAGAGCTTGACCCCTGGACAGGGGACATCACTCGTAAGGAGCCTTCGGGATAGGGGAATGAGAGGTAGATATAACGTCTACGCGACGAGGATGGAGAAAAAAAAAACGAAGCGGAGGGACCACACACGGAATCGCATATAGGGGCGAGGTGAAGCCACGAGAGTGGTCCCACCAACACTTCCGTGTTGTTCGACTAATGAATCGCCTTCTTCTTCGCGCATCAGCAGAGGAGTCCTTGCGGCTCTTGCACATTGGAGACACGAGATTCTCGCCCTCTCTGCATATCCTTGCCAATCTCCCTTGCACACTTGCATACAAAGACGAGTCGTTCCTTCGATTCTTTTTTTTCCCGCTCTCTCTCTCGCACGCGCGAATTTTCGAAATCCCAACATTTGAACGGTAAAACGACGAAGCTGACAAACGTCTTGGAGTGAAGTGGCGAAATTTCAGCTTCTTTTTTTTACGAATGACAAAGTGTAGGGAACCGAGATGGGGAGAAAGATTTTATTTTCGTCGAAGATTCAAGACGTTGAAACAATCAAGTCCTTCTCTTTAATTAATTAAAAAATGATAAATCCTTTATACATGTCCGGAGAAGCTGTATGTCATTATAATATGTACAATTCCGTTACGTATATATGCAGAAAGAGAATGAGAGGAACGCTGTCTCCCGATAGATCGGCCCATTATCGGTAGCGTATCGCTGCGCACGATCGGTCGTGAACAATTATAATGCATAACGGACAACGGCAGGTTGTCCGAGCCGAGTGAGACGAGATACGACCGAGAGCCGCATGACCCCCCCCCCCCCCCCCGCTCAACCCGGGATATCTGAAATCTAAGATACCATGCAAGGTTCAAGAAAGTTCGACCCCTTAGCCACGATCTTGGAACATATTACTCGGCTTCTTCCTGTCCCTCATTCTCTCGACATCCTATTCTTTGGGTCTATAAAAGTTCCAGACAATAAAACGAAGACGATATCGATTGAGAATCGTCTAAAGATTTTGTCCTTTTTCTTTTTGCTAATCAATATACGATCATCGTGATTTAGTTATAGGAGTATAATTGGGAGTCATAAAGACTGCCTCTCGTGTCATAAATCATTTTTTTCCATCTTCAGAGATACCGATTTTTAGTCGTGGCAGAAACTGTAAAAATTATCAAAGACCTTGTCGAAGGGACACTCTCGTGTATTTATGGAGATCGATAAAATTCCGAGAAAAAAAAAAAAAAAAAAAAAGATGACGAAGCAGAAATAAAATTCGTACTCGAGTGAAGGAAAATGCTCGTTTGGCAATTCTCACGTCTACGACCCTCCGGTGATCTAGGAAGTGCAGTAAAAGGCGACGAATGTTTTGTTCCTCGTTTTTATATTTTTTTTTATTTTTTTTATCTCGAAAGTTTGCTCTCCGCGGAGTGGTATACTCGCCCGTGAGATCTATGATCTTGGGCAACATGAGAGTCGTCAAATGGAATATTATACCATATAGTATATATAGATATATAAATGTATATAGGAAGGTACAACAGCGAAAGAGGAATATCCGTGAGCTCTGGACGAGCGGAGCAGAGAGAGTGTCATAAAGTTAGAGAACTCGCGCGCTCGTGAAACACGACACGGGATTATTGCACCAGTGGAATATTGCTATGGACGACATAAACTGCTCGTTTCACGGATATACTCGTCCACTCGAATCCCAAATATTTACATAAATTACATTTTTCCGATTTTTTTTTTCATAAAAATTGGTGCATATGTACATGAAAGATTCATGAAATATGTTTTTTTTATTTCACATAAATATTTATATAGTTATACCATAATATCAGAATCAGCATTGACTTCCTGATTGATAATCGTGTAGACAACACTATTCTCGCCCTCCCACGCTTAAACCGAGATGAAAATTATGACAAAATGTTGGAAAAAATTATAATCGGCTATCGCAGAGTTCGAGGGATTTTTTGAAAGAATTTTCGTGATCGATTTTTTGTTTTTAAATTTTTGCCTTCGAAATGATTCTTGGATTATCGTGCGCTGTCCCTAATTTTTCATTCGCAGCCTCGGGACATCACGAGCCAATTCTAGTAGCTATTTGCCGATCGTATAATTATCTCACGAAAATACGATTAATAATAATTATTGCTTTCACCTATGATCCTGCGAGGAGGTAAGAATAATCACTTCAAAGTGTAATGATCGTTCGATCGTCATGCTCCGTGCTGTAATAATTCGTTCGCGTCGACGCTTAGCTATAGCTAGGAAAGAAAAAAAAATATCGGAGCTCCGAGCTAAATCATCGGTATGATGCAAACTTGAAAAAATTGAATGTATAAAAAAAATCATTTAGGTATTATTCATTCGTCAACATTTTATGAATCGAATAATAAAATTACGTAAATCATGAGAAATTATTATGGATTTAAAATAAAAAATTGCAAGTTGAAGGGTCAACGTTCGCGGTTTTTCTCGAGGGTTCATTGAGCCAGATTTGCTTCTATTTTTCTCGTCAATCGCCCGTTTTGCCCTTCTTCCTTTCATCCCTTTTATCTCTCGATATTTCCTCCATGTGCGTATAATATATCGGCGTATATACGTCATGGATGCAGTCCCCCGAGAAACGAAAGAGTGGAGTGCACGTTACGGTGAGCGAGCATACGAGAATAAGACTCGTTTATAGAGCTCTCTCGCTTCATCCCCCGTACAACAAATATGTAATATCCTCCGCGAGATTTCCTCGAGGGCTCTCGCCGAAGATACAGGCTCTCTCTCTCTCTCTCTCTCTCTCTCTATGCGAGAGAGCACTCGATAGGATTTATCGTACGGCCCCGGGTCAGGCCCTGGAAGTGGAAACTATTACGCGGTATCGAAGACTCCCTTCGCGTCTTCCCTATCTGTATACGACCGCGCCATTCTCTCTCGGCAATTCTCACACACGCGTATAACGACTCGACGTGACAGTGGGAGAGGGGCATTGAAAATGCACTGGAAACGTCTCAGTACGCCCGCGATTAAATTCTCCGAATGCTTAAGGGGGAGAAAATAAAATTGGTAATTTTCGAGAATTCAGACTAGACGCACAAAAAAAAAATGCTAAAATTTAAGGAGTTTCGGTACAGACCGGCGAGACGGGGAATAAGCGGAAACGAGGATGCGGCGGCGCGCGGTGAGCGGGGCATGCATAAAACAAAAGAGAGTCTGACCGTTAATGCGCTATACCCGTGGATAGTGAGCTTATGTTTTGGCTTGTAACTAATAAACCAGATGGACGAACCTGTTCAAATTTGTTGACAGTAATATTAAAGATCTAATAAAGATCTGACATAAATTTTATGCGGGTTTTAATGGAATTGACAGCTGAAACAAATATTGCTCCCATTTACTCTCGCGTATAAGCCAAATTTTCGAAAATTACTTTTACAAAAACGACATGGAGGATCGACTTGAAATTTGAGCAGTTCACGTTTTATATATTTGTCACTTATTAAAAAAAAAAAAATTGAGTTGATGGCAGCATTTTCAATAGGTGTACCGAAACTCCTTAAGCTCTCTTTCGAATTTTCGAATACATTATAGCAGCAAGAAATTTATTTATTTTTTTTAACTTGACAAAGCTCTCCTTAGAACGATCACATACATGTGTATAAGTACGACGAGAGCGAAATAAGCGAAAGAAAAAGAGAGGTGAACCGAATCGGCCGGGCGAGTACGCGGAAAATACACGTTGAAGCTATAAATCTCGATACATATCCGAGTACATTAGTCCCCGGGGATACTTTTACGTCGAGATTTATCTTTTGCATACAGGGTGTCGCGTAAATTCAAACAAAATACAATGGAACTTCTGCAAATTGAAATTAAATTTGCTGAAAAAAAAAAATCATTTCTTCTTTTATTTTTAAAATTTAAAGCTAAAAATTTATTATTTTCTCGAGGGCAATTTACTTTTTCAACTCTGAAGCCAATTTATCAATATTTATTTTAATTGGGAAATAACTTGTAGTCGTATTTAAGAGCAGATTTTTCTATTCAGTTCAACTACTGAACTCCTGTAAATCGAGCAGACGTTTTTTGTTTTTTCGTATACGATTTCAACGTGACATTAACGATTTAACGCTCGAAAATTTCATCGTCCATCGTACACTGTGTTTATGATGCAACGGGGGGATTCGAGACGGTCCGGTAATTGAATTGTTCTACCAGTATTCACGTAATAACCATTTTAAAGTGTGTATATACCCAAGATGAGTGTATACATGAGAGGTGAAAGATGTATAACGGCGGCTCGAAGAGCTCGAGTACCCGAAATGAGATACCCGCGAATATATGCAAGTTATTCACGGGGGTATCAGTGTACTATTATACTTTGTATATTACATTAATCCCAGAAGTAATCCGGGCATTACGACAGTCCCCTTAAAATTCTCCCTCTCTCTTTCCCTGTATACGCATATCCGTCCTTTTCTCTCGTTCTTTATCGTCGCTCCGGATTGCACAATTTTTCGGTCCACCTTAATAATAGAAAATCACGAAAAAAAAAACCCTCACTTGAAAATAAATTAAATATTTGTTCACACTATCGAATAAAATCTTTTTTTTTTCCTCAATACTTCGCTAATCGATGTGCTTAATCGGTGAGAAAAGGAAATCGTCAGTGACCCTTCGAGCGATTTTCTACCTTCGAGATGAACGAATATAATACAGGAAATGTCATATTTCATCGTAACGCATGGAAATACATGGCCCGAAACGTTTGACAAAAACCGCCATACGTGATCGGGAATGGGAATTGAGAGAGGGAGGAAGGAGAGGCATAAAATCATCGGGCATTAGGTCTCTCGATGCACCGGAGTGTCTCGGAGAGGTTTCCAAGCGGCGCCGTATTGACCCGACCTCGTGAACTTCCCCGCGGTGTTCCAGAGCAAAGAGAGCCTCATCTCTCTCTCTCTCTCTCTCTCTCTCTCTCTGTCTTTCATAGCCACCTCCCGTTACTCTCGCGTCAGGACTATCTCGTACATAAAGTAACGTTGTACATACTATAATATAAGATACATGTATATGTGTACAAGTTTGGTTCTCGATGTACCATGTAAAGGGAATCTCACCCCTCTCTCTTCTGCATCCTGCCATCGCCCCCGCAACGCAAGCAGTACGTCTTACCTGGAGTGTTTCTGAGCAAACTTTCTGAATGTATATACATATATATATGTATATATGAGTATAATCGCGCGGGAAATGGAGCACACAGACGGCTATGCTCGATTACGAAGCAGCTTGTCGTGCAGCTCACGAGAACTTGGCTGAACTCGAGCGAATAGTCTATACTTTTATATACGTACACCATAAATGTAAGGTAAATGTACATATACCATATATATATATATACTATAGTTCCAGTACATAAAAAGTTCATGTCACGATATTAAGACACAAATATTCAATATCTCGCGTATATCGTTTCCGTTTTGTTCCCCGGCTGATTGCCCGCGTTGCTAATGTGACTGAGCAATATCGATTTGACGAACAAAAAAAAAAAAACGTTATTGCTCAAACCCGGAAATTTTATAATACCCGTTGTTCCCAAGTCCCACATTATCCTCGATTAGAAATTTTCCCCCGAGATGGCAAAAACTTTAGCAAAGAATTTAGCGTTTTTAAAATTTATCCTTATTTTTTATATGCAAAGGTTTCAAGTTTTCGATAAAAACTTGTAATTTTAAATTAGCGGAAAATTAATTAGGACTTTTTTTCGATCTAATGTTTCGACGAAACGCATAAATGTGCATGTATATATTATATATTTACCGTGCCTGTGTACACTACATATACCGTACCTAATAACCGTATCTATGTAGACATACACGTTGAGTGCAAATTCTTTATCTAATTATGCTCAAACGAGCCCTGTATTTTTGTGCAACATCCAAGCTTTGGAGAGACACGTGTATACAGTACACATATGCGAGACGTTCTACGCGAGCTTACCTGAACGCGTGGGAGCCCGCACAATTTTTTTTTTTTTTTTTTCATTTTTTTGTCGAGTTTTACCAAATAAATTCACTCGGGCAAATTCACCGATTTTTTTTTTTTCCAATTCGTTATTAGTCTTTATTTATTATTTATTACTGATCTTTGTTTCGACTATTCAATCGATAGTCAAAACAAATGCATAGCGTTAAAAATTTCGAAAAAATTTGAAGTAAAATAATTTATTCCTTTGGCTTGCAATATCTCAATAAAATCTGCGGATATTTTTGAAAAAGCATCAAAAATTGTATCGTTTGTTTGTTTTTTAATGCGATAATTATACCGGAAGAGCATTTGTCAAGAAAATCTGAAAATTCGGGCGCAGTATTTTTCGTAAAAAGAATTAAGAAAAAAAAAATAATAATAATAATAATGAGGATCATTGTTAGATTCGACGTGGAACGCGTCGTATATAGATAATCTGTAAATCATGCAGTCGGTGCATACTGAAATACGATGAAACGTGTACGTGAGGTACACGAGCTTGAAACGTTACGTTATACGTTGAAAACGCGCGTGTACATGTAAATAAATATTTATCCGTATGCATGTGAGGTATGAGAATCGGTTACGGATAGTTCAGGTATAAGTTTCATTGGGTGGACGGACCATTCTATATTTTTCTATGCATCATTACCAATGCTTAAAGTATAAAGCGAAGGAGTTTAGTATCAGTTGTGTGTGCCCCCCCCCCCCCTTCACGCGGGGCATCATCCATATTAGGTACTTCATAGTATGGGTCTTCTCGAGCTTATACCTAATCTTCGTGCATCATCTCCTTACCTCTGCGGTAAACGTAATTAGATGCTGTATGCGTATTACTTTGTTTGGTATGCATGAGAAATTACGCGAACCGGGATATAAATGCCTGGGCTCGAGGGGAAAAAAAAAAAAACAAGTCTGATCAGCCGTCTATCAAAATTTACATGAGAAAATAAAACTTCAAAGACGAATCGCAATTTATTATCTTCGATAGAATCGTAATTGACGTCGGATGTTACCGCGATAAGTTTTATCACAAATCGAACGATAGTTTGAGGATAAATTCGGAGCAACGACGACAGCGGTAAATTGACTATGCAGTCGAAGTTCAATATTAAAAAAAAATATTTTCTCTCGATTCGAAAGAAATGCTTCTTCCAAAATTTGTTTGACTATCCTCGGGATATTCATCGCCAAAATGCTGCTCCGTGGGATGGCAATGTTTTTTTTTCATCAAATGAAAAACGTACCGGAAATTGATAAATTGATTCTCGTCTTATTGTTCAATTATCTCGACGATATTTCGATGAGAATCAAATTACCGGCAAATATTGAGTAAAAAAAAACCTTATACAGCCTCGGGCAATGATAAATTGACAAAAAAAAAAACGTATATTCACACAGGCAAATGTATGTAGATATTTATGACAGTTTCACGGTAAAGTTAAACCGTGTTATTAGTTATGACGTAAAGTCTCCCCGTGGACAACTACGCGTATAGTATACGACTGTATGCTGTACCGAGAGTTAACAAGAACACCTAAGGTACCCGCACCTACTCGTAATATTTGCACGTTGGTCATCGCACGAGCCTTTTACCCGTGAGAGAGGCTCTTGAGGATCGCGCACGACGCGAGAGATCGTATTACTATTTACGAGAAAACCGGAAATCGTTTCAAGTTAGAAGAGATAAAGAGAGAGAATAGAGTGTACTCTCGTACAGAGATATAATGGCGAAAAAAAGGCGAAAGAGAAAGAGAGAGAGAGAGAGAGAGAAGGAGAAAAAGGATTGCTCGAGATACTCGAAATCACTCGGTCAAGGGAGTTATCTCATTCTATTTCGCTCATCTGGAACCTTCATCCATATACATATATATATATATATAACTGTGTGTATAACTATTTACAAGAGTTTCAGCGTTCCGGCTATCGTTATAAGAGTCGATCGAGGAGTTTCCGGCTCGACCCCCAAGCCCGGTCGAGGCCGCGCAAGCACGACGTAATTCCAGCTAAACACGAACGATCCTGCCCCGTAATCTAAGATCCGACCCTTTCATTTCCGTTCCGTAAGAAATAAACTCCCTTTTAACCGACCATTCGATCGGCTTCAATTTTCCCTATTTGTATTTTTTACCCTACAAAGTAAATTCGACTTTGAAACTCTCCGAAAATGCATTATTTCATTGAAAATTAATTCGAAAAAATCGCATCCTCGTGGAAAATCAAATTGGTGTCAATCAAAAATCACAAATTCTATTTTGCAGCTTCGAGCTATACATGACTCGTTGAAATCAATTTTACGAAAAAAAAAGGGGGGAAGGGGTATTATCACGAGCACTATGTAAATAACATGAATTTGCTTTACTAGCTGTATACTCGCGTAAAAATAAAAAATTGAATTGCTCAGAACATCGGGTATGCATATACGTGCTCTTTTCAGGAAGCCTCTCGCGTTGCATCCTCCCGTTAATATACGAGGCACCAGACATGTATATACATTTCCATAGCCTCACTGGTAGCTGCTCGCACGCTCGGTAAACTCAACTTTGCACACATACACACATAATATAATGTATATTGTGCCATGGTAGAGCGAATGAAAGGTATTTAAAGAAAGGACTCCAAGTACCCACGCGTACCGTCAGAGGGAGGATTTGCCAGGTATAACCACGTGCGATATAAACATTCAAGTATGCTCAAGAGGGGGAGCAAGGATTGTCAGGCACATAGAAGGCGGAAAGAGCGATAGAGAGAGAGAGAGAGAGGGAAATTCTGTGTTTTACTCATGTTGCACTATTCGCTACGTACAACATAATACATATTATACCTCTGTGTATATGGCGTACAGAGAAAAAAAAACGAAAAGAGCCTCGCGCAGAGTTGCATAGCGCACTCTTATCGCGTGTTGCGGCGCTTAAACGTTCGAAATTGTATACAAGGCGTCGTACATTGAACGACGCCTGACCGTTGGATGGCTCGTGCGTCGACTTTTCGTGGTCACACACACTCACACACACACACACACACTTTTGTGCGGTATATCGTAAAATGTAACAGTTAAATATACAGTTTTCCCGTGGCCACAGGGATTTCCCCGGATACGCGATTATTTGTACCAACGCGTAGCCGCAGTAATGTTTGGACATTTTTTTTTTCTTTTTTTTTTTCCTCTTTTCTTTTCTTTGCCTGTGTGTACAGAGATATGGGCGTATTTGCACTCGTATGCAGGGTTTTTTTTTCAAACTAGCTGATAAACTATAATCCTGTGGAGATTGCTTGTTTTGAGGGAAGTGAGTAAACTCTATCTCGATTATGTCGATGGATAAAACATTATTATTATATTTTATGCCAGCAATGGACGAACATTTTCTCAATCGCTCTCGGTAGTAAGATTTTTCATAAATTTGATGCAAAATATCTCGAGGGTGCGTGTACCAGGAGCTGCACAATTATGTTTAAAAGTGACTAAAGGCTGATAATTAATTTAATTCATTGACTATTATTTTTCGTGGTTAACTGCGATTAAAAATGAATGTTCAGGGCAAAGCTGCGGGGTAAAATGTTTTTTTTTGTTTTCTTCAAAAATTTACTTTTCGCAACACGTGCACGGAAAGTGGGTCTTTTTGTCCTCATTTAGGATCGGAAAATAAGTATTTTTGAGCCAGGATTCAATTCGTTAATTTTTTTGTCCTAGGACAAAATTTTTTTGTCCCAGAAGTTTCGAGTGTCACCGCGCGCGGTGACACTCGAAACTCTCGGATAATTATTTGCATTTTTGACCAGCATTTTTATCCACGGATAAAAAAATTAACGAATTGAATCCTGACTCAAAAAGAATGATTTTCTGCTCCGAAATGGGACAAAAAAGAACCACTTTCCGTGCACTTGTTACAAAAAGTATAGTATGCAGCGCGGACATTTTGACAGTATAATTTTTGACTCGGGTGAAGTTGGCTGCATTCGACTTCACCCTGGTCAAAAATCACTGTCGTTCCGTCCTTGCAGCATAATGTACTATAGTTTTGGACATAATTATATCTCAACTCGAAAGTATATCGAAGAATCGTTATAATTATTCGTTAAATCTACTTTTCGAGGACCGAATGTTTTTCTTTTAATTTTCGTGATTATCGATTTATCGATAGTAGATTGCGAATTGAACTTTTGTCCTCGATCATTCTAAATATTCATGAGAAGATCCAGGATAAGTATCTCCCTATCGATCGTTCAATCAGAGGCCTTTATCGATCCTCCGAGGCCTGTTTTATCGGAAGTCTCGAATCTCGACGTTCCACATATCCACGTATAGGACACTTTACCTCATCCAAGTCTTTGCTTTACGAGATCGCCCTCTATTTTCCCACATTGGACCTTTCGCTATAATACACAACATCACTCGCGCCTTATCCTTATAATTCTCATTCTTGGTCGCTCACATTCCACCGAAACGATCTATCGATCGAAGATATCCGGTATGGTGTCTTGTTGGTATCATTAGCGTGAGATCGTGTGACGTAACGAGAGAAAGAGAGAAGGTTCGATCTATGGTGTCCCAACCCGTTGTAGTTACGGTCGTGTATCTCGAGGTATTAGCATCGACAGACTCTGATGTACATGTATATATACGACGGAAAGACGAGAGATCCCGTTAAACAAAACCTCACCCTGTGTGACCCTTGCCACGATTCAGAGGACGAGAAGAAAATATATATACTTGCTTGTAATACATGTAAGGATTGAAAAAAAAAAAGGTAGAGGGATGACGGGGACGATGTCATTGAAGCTAGGCGTATCGTCTCATGTCAGGGCGGAACATTCACCTTTTTACGAACGATTTTAAATTTTTAATCATGCAAACGAAGAGAGTGTAATAAAAACATGAAATATCTTTCATTCCCTTGATGTGAAGCGATTTCTTAAACCTAAATTGTCACACCGGGGGGTCGCCATGACCCGGACCAATGCTTTGAAAATATAAACTGCAAAGCCATGTAAAATTGATTCCACTATATATATATATATGCAATATTGATATCTCTTTCGAAAGATTTAGTGAAGGGTTGATCCTAAATTTTTTTAGCTTGGAATATTGAAAATCAAAAAATTCATTACGAGAGAATCTACCTAGGTTATATTCGGATTCAGAATCGTTTGGAAAACGTTCAATTTCTATTTATCTTTATTTATTATATTCCTATATAGCAAGCAAATGGAAAGCAAATTTGTAGCAGAGACTCGAATCCCATCAAATTACTCCTACATACTCCGATATTCATAAATATCCTCCGTTTAAAACCGTATCCCTGCGATAAGAACTTGAATATATTTTTTTTGCAATACCTCGGGGCCACGGTCTTCGCGCAAACGCTCCGGTCAAAGTGCTTCGACTCGCAACGACTTCTATATACGTAACTGCCTCAACCTCGGTTAAGTCGTCGTATAACCGCTGACAATTTACAACCGTTCAGATTCACCACAATTCTCGATCTTCAAACTTCATCACGGGTCGTTATACCGTACATCACTATTATCGCGCTTTATTCTCAACTTTCAACGATTCGTTTCTCAGCCACTGAAAGCTGGAATTTTGACCGCAGAAAAAAAAAACCTGGCAGCATAGGCCAAAAGGTGCTTATTTGCCGTTTGACGTTTTCTTTCATCATTTGGCACCTCTTGGAATTAGAGTCCAAATCAATGCTTTTATAGAGGGTGCGAAAAAAAAAACGTTAAAAATTAGCCAAAATACCAGGCATCTCTCTCTCTCTCTCTCTCTCTCTCTCTCTCTCTTATTAGGGCATACGTATGGTGAACATAAATCATTCATTATTTTCTCAAGCACAGTTTGAAAGAGCAATTATTCTTGATATACACAACTTTTAATGAAAAATGAATCATTCAATATATTGTTTACGCTCAACTATTTTCGGTATTTTATTTCACGGTGAATTATTGGAGCAGAGATATAATGGCAATTTGGGAATAGATACTCCAATCTCTAATCACGCTTATAGCGATCGATGAATGGAGACTAATCCCTAATTTATCCTTCATCAGAGATTCTTCTCGAGGCTTTATTTTACGTACTTTTTTTTCGAGTCGAGTCCCCACAAATCGAACGGAGGCTCGATCGTGCTTTTATTCGCTTCATTGACTTTTGAAAACCTTGGGGAGATCTTCACTAGCTCGAGAAAGACCTCGGAGGAATTCATTTACGACAAGTTTTCACTATAATAACAATAACAAAATAATGTAAAATTTCAAAGAGGCGATATTGTGAGGTTTGAATGAAAGGTGGAAAGGGAAGAATGGACGGGTCTTGCTCCAGTTGCACAAGCCACTAGAGCTGCTCGTATTATCTCGCCCTTCGACAACGATTTCATTCTCATCTCTCTCTCTCTCTCTCCCTCTCGTCACCCTTCGACGAGCAACATTTTCTCGCATCATCGACTCCATCTTCACTTTCACACCCGGATCCTTCTTTTTCGTTCTCTCTTTCGTTACATCCGCCTCGTCTTTATCTCAAACCACTAATGTATAATATCGATCGACCGATGTAACTCTGTGAACTCGCACGGATTTCGCAAAGGAATATATTTGAATGTTTTTGTTTTTTTTTCGTGGTTTTGTAAAAGTTTTATCATCGTCGTCGGGAGATTCTATATAAAAAATTGGTGGGAAAAATCGAAGAAATATTTTCTGGTGAATTAATTACAAGTAATTCTCAATTAATGGCATATAGAACTATAGCAATTAAATTACTTACAAACGAACACGAAAAAAGGTTTTACTTAAATTTTTTCGTGCTTGTTAACCGAATTTTGGAGAACGATTATAATTTAACCAATACATTGCGGGCAAAACGATAATGCTTGACATTGCGGAGTTTCGGTGTTCTTTCTCAAGACACTCTCGCGGACACAATGCCGCGCTGTTTGTTCAACCCTACAGGGGTCTCTCCTCCGCAAAGACTGGACAACCGCGAGCGGCAAAATATGCCTCGTGTATATGCTTATACTAAAATGTGTCTGCATGTATGCGAGCCAAAGAACTCTCCTCGGGAATTCCGAGGAACTTTTTGAGAGTCGATTCAGTACGCACTAGCTGATGCCGATTGTCGAAAGATACATTTCCGTATAGGGAAAGAAGACCCCTCTTGACTCGGGACAACGATTTTTGTACGTTGATCAATATTGGCCAGGGATCGAAAAAATGAGCATGATGAAAAATGAAAAGCAAAGAAGGGCAAAAGGTTCTTCTGGGTGAATCTTTAATTTTTTTTTTATATCACGATTTTCGAATTTTTTCATGTCATTCAAATATTTTTAGAAATCGAATTCGTAATCAAATTGAAAATTCTCCGCTTTAAAGGAAAAAAATACATTTTTACTTTGATCATTACGTGAAACGTCGACTCATGGACTTGACCAACCTTGATGAGACATATCAGACGCTGCGAAAATTCATTGAAAGAATATTGGCTCTTGACAAAACCCAAACCACTTGTAGATATTATATTATGCTACGGGCATGCAGTCAAGTGTAACGTAAACGTGACGTCGAAGAGATGCAAAAATTAAAATGAGAACGGTCTCATTCGCTTTCGTTTCTCTCCCACGCAGCAACAAAGAGAATGAGGACGTGTACGAGAATGAGATGAACGAAAAATGAATCAATAATGAAAAAAAAATTTTTTTAAAAAAGAGACTGTGGCAAAGATGGCTGGCACGAGTCCCTTTGTTCCGTAACCGCGAGATAACAATGGGGCGCCGGAATTAGTCGGAGCAGACCCGACGACGGGTCATCATCGAAATCCTTCCAGATCTTATCTCATTCTTATAAATACATATTGCACAAAATAGAAATACGATACATCGATTTATCTATATGGCCAGAAGACCATCAAGTCTTTGGATCCATAAAAATATTCAAGCTCGATCGAATGTCTTCACTATTGGTAGAGTCACTAAGACCAGTCTAGAAGATCCTTAACAATTATCTTTTGTCCAACAAATTTCTTTATTTAAATATTGATACTCGAAGGCATTAATGGATTTTCGCGACGAGATTCGAGTCGCTC
Source organism: Rhorus exstirpatorius (assembly GCA_963564615.1). NCBI lineage: Eukaryota > Metazoa > Arthropoda > Insecta > Hymenoptera > Ichneumonidae > Rhorus > Rhorus exstirpatorius. The sequence continues at coordinate 11,843,368 of OY751316.1, forward strand.
TAAGGTCCTTCACGAAAAAAGGTCGAGAACAAAGAACCACAGAGTGCCCAGACTTTTTAAGAATAAAAAAATGTACAAATAAGCGAGAGAGGGAGGGAAAGAGCCTCGGTAAACAGCCATCGGAAAGTAAATAGCATTTTTTGGTCCTTAAAAAAGCCATTAACAAAAACCAAAGGTTTATTTTGAAGTAAACATTTTCGAGCTTGGTCCAAGGGATCCAATATCATGACTATTGCGAGAGGCTTACGGAGAGCGAGTCTGGAAACACTTAGCAATGCAGCGTTGCTGGACGAGAGTTTTCCTAAACAACGGGACAAAGAACGAGCTGAGGCCTCGCAAGGGTTTCGGGGCTGAGGACAGTTCGCACTGGACCGTTGACGAGATCACATACTCACATATATATATCGAATACCAACCTTTGTCATTATTACATTTTAAGGGACAATATAACTGCTCCCATCTCATACGAGTCCATCGGACAACACCTTTAATAAATATACTTATAGTAGTAAATATCTTACTACAATTTTTTCACTTTCAATGATCCATAATGCACTATGAAATTTTTCAACGCCAAAAATTGAATATTCAAATTACAAATTTGTCAGCATCTTTTTCAATAATTTTCGCGACAGGACCAAAAAAAGATAATCCCCAATTATGAGTAACGAGTAACGAGGATAGCGAGAACGAAGGAAAAATATTAAATTCATGTATGACAAATTTCCGGATGTCACTAAAAGAGAGAGAGAGAGAGAGAGCGAGCGAGGACTTTCTGGTCGTTCTAAAAGGATTTGCATTGCGAGTGAAAGTCCTCGAATGCATTTTTTTTCCTCTCTTCACACGCGCGCGCGCGCGCGCATACAGCACACACACACACACACACACACACACACACACACACATAAATGTAAGTTGGGGTCAATGCGGTGAGCCTCGCCACATAACGCCTTGCGAAAATAAACTGGAACGAGAGACGACCGAGCGTGCCCGGAACGAAACGTTCTCGTCTAGAATTAAGAAAAAAAAAAAAAAAAAAACCTACGAAAAGGAGAAAACGAAGAGGAAGAAAAAAAAGAACGCTGGTGCGGGAAAAAAAAAGAAAATGAGATAAAAATTGTAAGCCGAGAGCGAGTCGGATAACGCATACAAATGCATTGCTTAGTGCAACTCGAGCACTCGCATCTCGGAGAGTGCGTTCTGTCTCCCTCGAACGATCTCGTCGCGAGGAGAGAGAGAGAAAGAGAGAGAGAGAGAGAGAGAGAGAGTGGGTTTGCCCTCCGAGAGGCGAGTCCGAGGAAGGACCACGGCGCGGCGTGACTCTCTGTGGCGAAATTTATAACGAGAAAGGGTTAAAAGCGAGAGAGAGAGAGAGAGAGACTCTCGTATTTCCGACCCTCTCGCAAACACAGAGGCTCGTATTGCAATTAAAACTTTGGCGAGTCGAATGAATAATAATATACGACTTGTTACGAACACCGGCAGAGTGGGAGAGAAAAGTCGGGTGATTTATGGACGTATATTTAATTATTCCTTTAAGGGCACATCGAAGAAAAAAAAAAACTTTATTCTCCGTTACTCCATCCCTTTTTTTATTTACTTACCTGTCCCCTGATTATTCTCAACTCCGTTATTATCTTTATAACGAAGCTGCACTTTGTCGCTCGCTCCAATCAAACTTTAAGGGACGAATTTCTTTCGGACCTCTGCGGTCGCGTTCTCGCGAAAGTCTCTCTTTGCCCCCGCGCGCGGGTTCGGGAGATCCGAGTCTTGAGCGTGATTGCAAAAAAAAACGCGAGAGATACGAGGGGAAAAAAAAAAGAAAAATGTCCATGTGGAAGAGATAAGACGGAACGGTAGGGCAAGCAGAGAGAATGAATAGGAAAAGACGAAGAAGAAGAGAGAGTCGAGCAGAGTACCGGGGGGGGCTTGCAGAACCGGAATTTTATACAGTGGCGTAACCCGCACGAATAATACACACATCCCGGGAGTTTATCGCAAATCCGATGAACCAAAACTCGTAGAGTCGACCGCGTACGAGAATTCTACTTCCTCCTTGTCGCCTCGTTCTTCGCGCGCGTTATAATTTTGCAAATTTTTCAAAATAAGCCAGAAAACGTTGGAACAAAAATATAGGCCGAAAAACGTATCAATCCACGGCGAGAATGACAGTAAAAACTTTATCGGATGCGAACGAAAAAGATTTCGCAAAATAAATCGGAAATTTCTTTCATTTTCGTCAAAATCTTAAGGGGCTCGAGCAGCTCGAAGATCGCAAAGTTGAAATTTGATACGCGAGTGCCGATGGATCCCAGATCGATGAGGAGCATTCCTGAACGATCCGTTTGAATCGATAAGTTCGATAATATATCGAATCGCGAGTATTGATGGAAAAGGGAAAGGGAGAGAGAGAGAAGAGCACTGATTGGATTGGACCATACGAAGAGGCGAGGGAGGGAGGAAGGGAGCCGAGCCGTGGCGACGCTTCCCGGACGTGGCCAGAAGCGTCGATGACCTTGGCAAGGTCATTCGTGAGTCCCAACGACCCACGCGGCCCTTTCTCCTATCCCAGAGAGCTCGCGCGGTTCTTCCGTAACTCCGATCTTCGCGGGCCCTTTATTATTATAAAATCATTCGCCCCGATTTCCCCTCTACGCTCAGCAGAGACGCCCGCAGACAGCCCATTCATTCGGCCTTGTTTGCCAGGACCACCGATCTTCCCTCTCTCGCATCTTTTCCTTCCTGTCACGCTTTACATCTTTCTCTCTTTTATCCTCTTTTTTTTTTCTTCTTTGTCGCTCTCTAAGAGATGCAGGGGAAAAAAAAATCGACCTTTCACACTCTGCCGGGTCCATTCACTCGAAACGGAGAGTCTGAATCGGGGAAGGTTGAATTTAGGGGGGAAAAAAGGATCAATAGAACATGCTGAAATAAATCTAAAGTGATAAGAGGCGCCAAGAAAATATTGAAAGCGGTCAAAATTGTTTTATCAATCGCCTTTTTATTCTTCTCCTTCTTCTTCTTCGTCTTCTTCTTCTTCTTCTTCTCGTGCTCTCACCTCGTTACACGCAATACTTTGCTATCGCTTTGCCCACATCGCCAGCTGCCAATGCGGCATGAGAGACGAAGCGAAGCCAAGAGATACGCAAAGAGTTGCACGAAAAAACGAGCTCTCACCGCACAGCTTCTTTCTCTCTGTCTCTCGTTGTGTACCCAAAATTTGGTAGCGTGTCACCCTTCGTGACAAGCTCACGCGATGATTAATTTTTTTGTATAACCTTTTTTTCTCCCGCAATTGGAGCAATCGACACATTTTTGTGTCCCCCATTTTCGGGGCGTCCCACGGCCTTGTCCCGCTCCGGTCATTAAATTCTTCACGAAGATATTTCGTCACACGCGAACGATATTGTATATACTCGCAATTCATGTAATTACGCTGTTGAGTCTCGGGGAAAAAAAAAAAAAAAAATAAGTTTTTTCTTTTTTTTCCCCCCCACAGAAACAAGACGAGCAACGAAGGTCACGTGGCGACCTTGAGCACGGATGCCGGAGGAAGCAACGGTGGCGGAGGATTTGGCAAATGGCTGAGAGATCATTTGGGCGGAGGTTCGCGAAATAATCAGGAAATCGTAGCTTCGATATCCACGAAAAAACGCCCGAGCAACGCTTCTTACGATCTTACACTTGCCGAAAATGACAAAAATCTCATTAGAACGACCCACACACCCCAGAATCTTTACTGCAGCCTACCTCGCGAGCAGCATCGACGACAGACTCGCGTAACGTCGAGCAAATCGAGCCACGAAATGGCGCGTGAACGCGCGCGATCTTACGGCGGCGCTGTGGACGCCGTTGATGGCGCGAATCATCGCGAAAGATCGATAATCAAGGATTTCGCGGGTATAACGAGAGGAGGACCGATTTACGGTAGCGAGGGCAAAAGTTCGAGGAGACGCGAACGCGAGAAACGGAGACACTCGATGAACGAGACGAAGATTCACAGTCGACATCAACGGATTGGGTAAGTGGTTTGGAAAAAAAAAAAAAACAAAACGAAAAATCCTTTTTTTTCGGGCAATTTTGCACGTATTCTAGGAAAGTAAAAGTATCTTAATTTACATATTGGAGGGTGATTGGATGACAACGTGCCAAATAGGCCGAATTTCTCATTGTCATTTTTTGTGCCGGTCGTTGTTTTGATGAACTCTTCAAGTTCAAATTTCATGCCCTTTGCGCTTTATTTTTCACAATGATCGCCGTTCCTTGTGCAAAATGGGGGCACTTGAGGAATTTTCACGAATTAATTAAATTCTTGGTGAGTCGATCGATGACACAGTTGCGATCAAATTATAATGGACTTCCGTAATCCGGAAATAAAGGAATTCGTACACGGTTATCATTTATCTCAAGTCGCTCTCCTATCATTGATCGCCATTTATAGTAAAAACAAAGATTCCAGTTTTCCTTTTGACCCCGGCTATATTTTCACTTATTTTTCCATCTCTGGGAACTCCGGGAACTGAGAGATCTCAGAGTTACTCGGAGAAGAGAGGTCCTCTCCCGGAACCCTCTTTCGGTATCCGCATATATATATACACGGTAAAAGTGCATACTGCACGGTAATATAACCCGAAGAGAGAGAGAGAGAAAGAGGGAGAATTGGCAAAACGTTGGAGGAAGGCTTTAACCCTGCGGAAGGAGTCGCCCGGAGAAAATACATGGCTCGTTCCTGTGTACGCGGGTCGTGAACGTTCTCTTCGAGATACATATATATATATATATATATACATAAGACAGTCACGTTGCTCCAGAGGGGACCTTACGCTGGGTTGTAAGTGTCCACGTCTGGTATGCGACCGGTGTGTAGAGCCGGGATATATGGACGTCCCTACCGTTCTTCGTTTCTCTATTTCTCCGCTTCTACACCACGTTCCTTTTTTTTTTTTTTCTTCTTTTCTTCACCATATCCTTTTCCATTTCAGAAAGACCATGCTCACTTTCGCCATGACTTCTTCCGTCTCGAGCAAGGAGATCGCCACATAGTTTATACACGGCGTATATAGTTACCCTTGCCCGGAGACTCGCGCGGTTTCCATCGTGTACCGTCTATAACAACCTCCCGCACAAGTCAAATACGAGAGTTCCGAGTCAAAGAGTCGGAGTCGAATGATTTCCGGTTCGATTATAGTTATAAACAAAAAAGAAAAAAACAGCCGAAAATTGGAACGCAGGGAAGATTAAACGAATCGGGGCTCTCCGGGAAAGTGTTAATGTATTCGGGCCGAGGGAGTCTTGGTTTATTTTCGTCGAACGTTGTTACTGGTACATATATATAGTAGGCATCAGAAACCAGGAACAACATCGACTTTCTTCCAACTATCCTTGCTCGTCCTCTTTCTTTTTTTTTTCTCCCTCTTTTATTTCATTTCTTCTCTCGTCGTATCTTTTCTCTCTATCTCTCGCCTTGTGTATATGATGCAATACGTCTGCACTTGAGGGGGGGGGGGGGGGGGGGGGATCGTTGAAATGTTGCACGATGTGTAAAGACAGCCAGAGGTGCGAGAGAAAGAGAGAGGGAGGAAAGAAACGAGCGAAGGCGGCGAAACGCGGACACGTTCGGATATACGAGAGCAAAGAGATCAAGAGAGGGCCTCTCCTTTGCGGACCAATCTCTTTCTCTCTCGGTGCTCTCTTTCCTCTTGCATCGGCACTTCCACGCACACCTTAAGGCCCCGCGAGGATATCTTTGCCCCATTCCAACCCGCCCCTCTTTCCCCGCACCATCAAACTTTCCCCGTAGGGCCCCGACACACCGAGCTAAATATAGCCGCACCGAAAGATATAAATAGAATGGTGTAGCCCTGTGGTGGGGAATTGGTTGGGACGATGTTCCATGGGATCAGCCATCTCCGAGTCCACACTGTCCTTATAATCTTCAATTCATCATCGTTTTACTCTTCTATCGCGCGTCTTCCACTTCTACCCAACGTTCCTCAAATCACTTCAACTTTTCATCCATAATCTTCTTAAAATTTTCTATTCCAATCTCAATGGCTCGGTAAATTTTCGACGTAAATAAAATACCAAATTTGGCGATCCGAGGCAAGAGATCGCACCGCCTCTGTTTCCTCCTCGTAATCGTATAGCGTCGGCTCTGCGCGATTCTCTTAATTAACGAGAATGGGGGGCAGAAGCGAGCGAAGCCGAAGTACGACGAAAGAGCGTACGGAGAAATGAAGAGCGAGAGAGAGAGAGAGAGAGAGAGAGAGAGAGAGAGAGAGAAGATCTGGTAGCATAAGATGGTGGGAGGGGGGGATTAATGACACTGACGTCCCACTCGTGTGCTGACGAGAGAGGACGAGGACTCGAGACGACTGAGCCGATGCTGCTGCTGCAAAGATGCATGCTGCTTACTCGCTCGCCGAGAGCATATATGCCGGCTGTTGGTGCAGTTGAAGCTGCGCTTGGGGGAAGCGGAGAAAATGCCGAAGAAGGAGGAGAGTAAGAGGAGATGCGGAGACCGAGGCGTTTGAGCGCGTCCCGGGCAACCAGGACGTTGACCTACCGAGAGATGGGAAGGGATTTTTCGTTGAGCGTCCTTGAGGGATACGAACATGGCGCCGCGGTTTATGTAATCACACGCGACTCGCGACAATACATCCTGCTTCATTTAACCAAAGTTACGCGCTTATGCCCCGTGGAAGCGGAATTTCTCGATCAGTTTCCGTTTTTGCGTGATCCGCGAGATACTTCATCCATCACTTGCATCATTTTCTCTTTTTTTTTTCATTCAGAGATCTCGTCTATCATCGCAAATGCTCATTGCTCATCACTTTTTTTTCCCTTTAACAATGTACTTCCAACAATTTACTATGCGGATATCCTGCAGTACGTTCCGACTCTCAAAACGCATTAAAATTCCGACCCGATCGACAAAAGTTCAAGGCAAACCGCGCGCTTCGACGTGTGCAATTTCACGAAGAACAAAGACGAAGTTGCGGCGACAGGAACGTGACAACGGAAACCGAAGAGGCATGAGAAGGTAAATGGAGTAGGAGGCCGAGAAGATATGAAGAGGAAGACCGGCAGAGAGGCTGAAGGACGGAAAAGAAGTTGAACGCGTGCCGGAGAGCGAGTCGGAGCAACGCTGCGAACATATCGAAGATATAACAGATGCGAATTCACCGGAAAGCTTTCTCCGTGTGAAGCACACGCGCTGCGGCATCGAGAGGGAAGCGCAAGAGATCGATGTAGGCTATGGAAATCATGATTTTGCATGTGCGCGCGTATTTGCGTTCGGTTATATGGAGTAGTAAGACGCGCATGTGCAGCGTCTGCTAGTCGCGATGTGGTCCGCTCTCGCGGTGGAGCGATCCAACCAACCAGCAGGGATCCTTGAACCTATACAGGAATGCAGCGGTTGCGGCCCACGCTACGGCCAGAACTCTCCGCGTTTCTTTCCTCTTTTCTCTCTTTCGTTTTGTTTTGTTTTTTGTTTTTTGTTTTTTTTTTTTCTTTTATTCGTCGTATATCCGCGCATTCTGCAACACATATATACACCCCACTCTTCGTTTCATCCCGCGACCTAATCCCCCATTGTATATATTCTATCCGATCGCCCGAGCAACTTTCTACGTAAATATATCTTTGTGTCCCAACCGCAGCCAGCCCCAAACAACACAGCACACTTGAAACTTGGCGTTTGTTTCGATATATATGTATAGGCTTCGTATACAATACACGTCTCTCAGAAATTGGGGATAAACTTGTGATACGAAAAAATCGTTCAAAAAAAGGCCCCTCGATGTCCCCCGTCATTCGGTAAAAACGTCTCAATTGTCTTTAAGGGCTTTTCAGGTTCACGGGTCTGCATGAAAAATCTGTCACGACGATGAAAACCCATTGAGGGAACGTCAAATACGTTTTCATTTTATTAATTTGCCATTAATCACGCTCAATATTCTGTTTACAAGTATATTTCACAATCGGCACGGTGAAAATCATTCTTTATGGGCAAATTATATCCATGAAGGTCTAATCTTTCGTTTAAGCGGTTGTTCGGGTAAATGTTACCGTTTTTTTTACTCCTAAAATAATCTCCAATCATATAATAGCTTCGAATATTTCTCCCATAAGAGCCCACGTATAAACGGCATATTTTGTTTTTTTTTTCTCCTCAACTACGTAGTCGAAAAATCTGAAATAATTACGGTCTATTCCTCATATACCAGCACCGTTTTTCGCTGGGTTAAGAACGTCCTTGATATCGACAAACCATTGGATTTGCAAATATAGGGGGGGGGGGGGGGATGTTATTTTCATAAAATGATCCATTCGATGAAATTCAATGAGAAACAAAACAGAATGCTCCCCGCCACACTTCAGTCCGTTGAGCTATCATTTGTTCATCGTCTAATCTTCTCTTCGAACCTCATTATTTTCTTTTTGCTGCGTATATAATTGCACTTTCTCGCTATAATCCGGGAAAATATGGTGGATACATGGAGACAATCGATGGAGTTAAAGATTAGGAGCGGCGAATCGATGGTTCGCGCTGATGAAGATGATGATCTGGACCTACTGTTGCTCTTGGAGCCCGAGGAAAATCAACGGAATATTCGATCCACGAAGTTGTCAAACGGAGACAGCCCGGACTTGGCGCACAAAGAACGAATAATCGAGGAAACGTCAAAGGTCATTGGCAATGTAAAAATAACGGATGATTCTTCGGGATCTTATGAGGAACTTTCGGATATTATTGAAAAATCGGAAGTCGACGAAGTGGCTGAAAAGATCGAAGAAATTGAATCCGGCGAGGAGGACCGAGAGGATAACGCAGCAGGCGTTGGTGATGAGTTTTTCAAGGACAACGAGGATGAGGATGAGAGAGAGGAAGAAGAAGAGGTCTGTTCTGCAGAGTCAGGCTCGGGAGGACGAGAAAAACTCGACGATGATGCCGAGGTTACCGCGTCAACGCGGTCCGAGGAAGTTGACATCGATGCGCTCGACGATATTCCTCTAGAGGTTCGCTTTAACCTCGTTATTCCAGTCGAAGTGAAATTTGTCGTAACATGTCTCATCCCTTAAAGGTCACGCAACTTGATCGATAAATAATTTTGTTTGATTCTTCACTGTTGTATAAAATTAAACTAATTCAACGACGCTCTAGCATTACAATAAAGATAGTAATTCGATCCGACCGAGTTGGCGTTTTTATTTTTCGGAAATAAATTTGGAATTTACGAAAAATACGGCAAAAAAAAAAAAAAACAGCAAACTCAGAAATGTCGTTGCTGGTTCATTCTTTTCCCTGCCCCTCCGATAGATTTTTCGCGATCGCCATGCTCTGATCAGAAAATTGTATGAATTGAAAAATGACGAGCCAGACCTAAAGAGGAAAAATCGTCTTCTTCAGTATTGGGTCGCTAGGGTAATGAACAAGGTCAGAATGTCGGATATTTGTCTCGATTTAACGCCAAGAATCGTGCTCGCAGAGGCGTCTTAATTTCTTTATTTTTTTTTTTTTTCTTTTCTTTTTTCATCCTCTCGTTCGTTCCTACGTGAAATTTTCATCGATTTTTTTTTTTCGCACGGATAACGCAGAAGCAACAGACAATGACGCCGGAGGACGAGACCTTGAGCGAGCGAGGCACGAGTGATTTTTACGTTAAAAAATTGATTTATTACAAAACGACGATCGAGGAGATCGAGGCACGCGACGCTGAGATCAGAAACGAGCTCGATCTCATGGAGGAAAATCTGCAAATCGTTCTCGACGAAGATTCCCTAACTTTTGGTCGACTTCTCGCTCGTGAGAGGGAAATCGGAGTCGGCCTGGTGTTTGAAAAGTCAGGTCGCGTTATCAGCGTCAGAGCCATCGAGGCGATGATTCGACGAAAAGTTTGATTTATTTCACTTCGCGGTATTAATTAATTACGACGATAGGCGGAGACAAAGACGAGAAATTAAAAAAAAAAAAAACACCCGTGTAACGTGCGATCCAGGTTCTTCGACGAGATTTGCTGAATCGCGATCGTTTCGAATATATTTTTCATCGTCATCGTCACGAGGATGCGAAAAGAAAGTTGCACCTAGCTGAGAATCTGGGCGAGGGAATGACGATCATGGATTACGAAATGATGCGCTCGGAGAACGAAGGTTACAAGGAAAAGTTGGAAGAACGCGATAAAATCCTCGAGAAGCTTTCCGTCAAGTAAAACAAAACGACAAAGCCAAAGACATTTACAAAAAAAAAAAAAATCAGTTAAAAATAAAACAATACCGCTTATATTGATAAATTGTAATTATCATCATTCAGAGTCGAAAATATCATCAACACTCTGGCGCATTACAAGGAGAAACGTTTCGCAAATCTTGCTGACATATGGCGCGAGAAAAAACGCCTTGACATTGTCAAATCTGAGAATCTGAGAACTCGCGAGGGTCTGACGGAAATGCACAAACTTTTATGGAAAATTCGAGACAATTGCGCATACAAGAAGCGTCAAGCTGGTTTGCTGTTTGCTATGTAAGCTAATCGCCAAATCATCATAAATTCATTTTCTCCTCCACTTCCCAATTCCCACGAGAAATAAAGTTACGATCGTTAATCTTTTGCCGAAAAAAAAAAAAAAAAAAAAAAAATCGCAGTCCCGTCGTCCGGGAGATGGAAAAGACGCTGAAGATTGTGAACGAGCTCAGGATCGAGATCGAGCGTATGATGCCGAAAGATTGGTCCGACGACGGAGCTGGCACAGCGAGAAAGAATCTCAAAGTCGATGAAAATCGTACGACCGTGAAGAGAGTGACCAGGGTCAAAAGCGAGGGACCGAGAAAGATGAGACCTGGACGTTGCTGATCGATAATCGACTGTGGATGAACCGCAGTTTTTAATCGCTTTTTTTTTTTTTTGTCTATCTACTTCACCACCGCCATATACCAAACGGACAGATAGATGGAATTATATTCGCGTGATTTAATCGAGAGTTGTGTGTGTGTGTGTGTGTATAGCCAGGGCTATTTTCTGCGAGGTAATAATCGCTGGTAATAATCGTCGTGAGCCCTGGCCGTGCCCAATGAACCTTTCAGCGCATATGCTGCTCATTATCATTATTTTCTATTTATTATAATCTCCCAAGGATTATAATAACTTTTATCCAACATGTATAATAATAATAATAATAATAATAATATTCATAAAAACAATGATGCTACAATTTTACATTGCCCCGAGCTGATGGCATTAAATTATTATTGTTATAATTTCAATGTATACGCGCGCAAGGAAAGAATTTATTGCACCGTGAACAAGAAAGAAATCAAACTCTTCGTTTTGTATTTATGTATGATGGTATTTATATACGAGTGCGTGCATGATGTACGATTCGCACGTGCCTAAGATATAACTTTTCCAATCCGTCCGAGCCTATATATCGACGCCTCTTACGAAAAGTAGCACGTTTCAGATTTTTAACGAAAACTAGCACGTTGCGGTTTTCACCGCGAAAACTAGCACGTTTCGACATTCACCGCGAAAACTAGCACGTTTTGATTTTCGCCGCGAAAACTAGCATGTTTCGATATTCACCGCGAAAACTAGCACGTTTCGGCATCCACCGCGAAAACAAACACGATTCGATTTTCGCCGCGAAAGCTAGCATGTTTGGACATTCACCGCTAAAACTAACACGTTTGGATATTCATCACGATAACTAGCAAGTTTCGGATTTCACCGTAAAAACTAGTATGTTCGTCGAACTGAAACGAATAATATTTCTATTTTACGACGTTTTATTATTCTTTGACTGTATACTGCTGTAAAATATACAAATGACGTGTTAAAGTGATTTGATAAATGTTTCAATAATTTTTTCGGGAGCTCTATAAGAAATAAATTATAAACCTTTATTTGTTTCATATGCGAATATTATCATAGATGGAGATTCAAGCTGAGAAATTTGATGATGCTATTTCGTTCAGGTTTTTTTTCAACTGATGACCAAGTATTCGCGATAACGGGATGAATGAGAACAAACGAGAATTTTTGAATATCCAAAGAGAGTCTTGGGAACTTAATTTTATGCGATAAATAAAATGTATTATTTTGTTTTTTTTTAGAACTGATTTATCAGTTGAATCAATGACGAACGACAAAAGAAAAGTATTTTACAAACATTTTTTAACGAAATTTTTTTTTGCAAAGGAACAACGTTAACTTCGAATTTTTATTCTCGTTTTAGGTATTTTATTTTCCGTTGATAATATATATACAAGAAATGGTGCGAATTTCGAGCAGGTGGTCTACTTTAATTTTTTTTTCGCTTACTTTATTCATTACCTCATTAAATATTGTTGATTCTACTACTGTTCTGACCTATGTAGATGGAAAATTTTTTACATTGGTGAAAAAAAAAATTCCGCAAGTTTTGAAGAGATCCATATCCATCGGAAAATAGTACAGTGGAAACTCACATAACTTATATAGGCAGGGGAACAGCTCGGGTGGTGGTGCTAGCACGGGGCAATCACTGGACATATCGCGGAATTGGCCCTAAAGGAGGGCTCAACGCAAGATCGCGATTGGTTCTTCACATATCTTACATTGTCCTTGCATTATATAAACTGTGCGAGGTTCTACTGTAGTATCATTGTAAAGTTTCGTCGAAGTTATACATTGTATAGAAAAAATATTGATCTAAGTTTTCGTTCCGAAGTTCGTCTTGTGATAATTTTTATGTTTTCACTTTACTACTCGAGACTAGAACCTTATCTATCTGTATGTATTGTTCTGCATACTTTTGTTCACTACATCTACGTGTATACGAGAATTGCAATTATATTGAAAAAAACTTAAAAGTTTAGCTCCCAAAAATTCTGCTGGTGCATATTTTTTTTAGAAAAGATAAATTAAGTTGACTCTATTAAAATGTTAATCTAATACGCATACGAATTATTTCTTGCACAATCATTTAGTAGCACTATCCTAATAGTGCTAATAAATCATTATTAAAATGTCTTGTAACATAAATAACTATTCAAATATCTTGTAATATACCAATTAAAATAGATATTTTTGTGTTTCAAGCGCATTTTATACAAGCATTATTTTATAAAATAAACTTGCAATGCAAATACTACACAGATTAGTAAGAGTGTAGTATTACTGAGTATAAAAATCAAAAATGACTGATTTACTCATCTCCAATATCATACAATAAGTTGTTACACTCTTGTAGAAAGATTACGCGTAGTTTAGATAAGGACTACTCGATATAAATATAATAAGACTAATTGATATTTATATTGATAAAAAATCTGGAAGAAATTTAAAACATCTGTAAAGATCTGCATTGACAACACAATTTCGAGGATATTTATAAGTTTATTTTAACGCAGAAAACGCACTTCTGCATCCACAAATTGACTTTTATTTCAATTACCGCACACGGCACGAATCTTCAAAAAATCTTGATTGCACTAATCGAAACATGATAGTTTTCGCGGGGATAACCGAAACGGGCTAGTTTTCGCGGCAATAACTGAAACGTGCTAGTTTTCTCCGCAATACCTAAAACGTGCTGGTTTTCGCAGCAATAACTGAAACGTGCTTATTTTCGCGGCGATAACTGAAACGTGCTAGTCTTCGCCGCAGTACCTGAAACATGCTAGTTTTCGCTACAATACCTGAAACGTGCTACTTTTCGCGTCAATAATTGAAACGTGCTAATTTTCGTAGTGAATCCCGAAACATGCTAGTTTTCGTAAAAACCCGAAACGTGCTAGTTTTCGTAAGAAATCTGAAACGTGCTACTTTTCGTAAGAGGCGTCGATATAGTGTAACAAAGCTGTTGCGTGGGTGACAGTTGAGCATCACCGAACCGAGAGTTACAGTGCTATACAATATAATACACGATCGCTAGACTCTCGCGCGCCCGCGTGAAGAACTCGATTATCCCTTCATACGTCTCGACAGAGTGTGTGTGTGTGTGTGTGTGTGTGTGTGTGTGTGTGTGTGTGTGTTTATATACCAGATTATCTCTCGCCATTGCGTGTGTGCGTCTATGTGAAATTCCTCTCGTTGCGAATATATTTGTATACTCGAGAAACTGGACAGTCGGACATCATAATAATGGTGAGTTGTTGTAATGGAGTTTTCGAGCAACAATCATGATGATAATAATGAAATGTCCAAACGCTCAAAGTTCGAGCTCTTGTTTCTTCAGAGCTTCGTGTATATGCATCTACGTGGATACGATAATTTATCCTCGAGTTTACTCTGAGAGGCTGTCGTGAAAAAAAAAAACGTACGCATATTTCATCGAGCACTCGAGACACGCGGGAAAAAAATCATCCCCCCCCCCCCCCCCCGCCTCGAATATTGAAATGACAAACACGAGAAATTTGAATGATAATTCGCGATTCACCGAAGCTACCGAGATCCGCCTAAAATTAATAGCCAAAATACTGTTTGATGAGGAAATATGGCGACAAATATTCACTCGGAAAAAAAGATTTAGTTGATTCAAATAGGATCTATTTGGATCGAATAACTGTTTATTGAATTCAACTATATTTTTGTTGCGAACGTATGAAATTTAAATCAACAATTTTTCAAAATTTGCATCTAGCAAAAATGCATTCGACTCAAGGGACAGTTGTGATGGATGAAAAAGGACATTTTTTTATTATTGCATATTCTTCAAGTATATACTCTCGAGAATACTCTCACAAAATTTCATAACGATCGGAGCATTAGAACCGACTCGATGTAAGTTGAAATATATTTATTTGGTATATGAAAGAAACAAACTTGAAACTTTAAACGCGATTATCTCAGAATCTTGTTTTTTCGAAATTACCTTTGCGGTGGACACGATTACTAAAAAACTGTTAATCCGATCAACACCAAATTTATATACGACTTATTTATTATGATAATAGCTAGTCGCTGAACGAAGGATTTTCAATTTAAAAAAAAAATTTTTTTTTTCGAGCAAAAAATCGAAAATTTTATACATTGAAAAAGTACATTTTTTGTTACAATCGTCGCGATTTTTTTTTAATCAAAATTTTTACAAAACCTTCGTTCAGCGACTAGACAATACAATATACTAACGGAATTTTTGATTTCGGATGAACCGTTCTCAAGATATGATGTCCACCGCAAGTCACGTCGAAAAAAAGGCGTTCCTGGAATTCGCCTATAACTTTTTTATTAATTAATATTTTTTTATGAAAAAATTTCAACAAGTTCTTAGAAACATGTACTATTCGACGTTGACAAAAGATTTTCAATAAATATTTTTTATGGTGTCAAAAAAAAATCGAGAACTTTCCGCGGTACAACTGTATATAACCCCTCAAATAAATATCCATTCAAGGCAACTATATTATTGTTGCAAACTTTTTAATTCCAAAATATAAACAAAAACGAAATATATATCGTTTTTCCTCCTCGACTGGGACTCGAACCTGAGACCTATACCGACCTATTTACCTAACACGCTCTACCCGTTACGCTATCGACTGTTTATCAATTATGGTATTTCATATCATGTATTTGACTAGGCAGAGAACACTTGATCAGTTGTATATTTCGTATAATCATGTCGGTTTTGAAAGAAAATACAAAATTCAATGTGGCGAATCCAATATGGCGGATCCAAAATTCTAAAAATGCCATAAACTCGTCAGATTATGATTGAACATTTCCAATGCATCAATTACTCCAAAATTGTCGAACGAGATGCAAATTAAACACGCAAATGATCCAACGGAATTGAGAAAAAATGCACAAAAAATAAATCGGATACACGAATACAGTTCATTTAACAACATTTTTTTTTTTTAATGAAAGCGAATGAAACAACGCAGTAGGAGTAAATACATTTTTTATTACTTTACTCGTTTAAATTAACATCAATTCAAATAAATAAATTAATTAGAGACAAATATCGTATAAAATATTTGAATCAAGTGAATATTCGCTTGGATTTAATAAAATTCTAATTATTTCAAAGAAAGAGAAATTGAATATTATAAATATAGTGCATTTTTTAACTATAGATCTTTTTTCTGGGTGTCTCCTCGGCTGACGAATAACCGAAATAGTATCCTCATCAAACGAAATTTGCATCCTCGCCATCGTTCGATCCGATGACGATTCTCAAAACGTACTTTGGTATTTGGTACATGCATTCCTCAACAAAATGACGATGTGAATTTTCTCAGGGGGAATTTTTTTCCCCTCTTGCAAATCGAACGTAAAACTCTCCGGAGAGGGGAGACAGGGAGGAGGACTGAACTAACCATGTAAAAAAAAAATAATATATTTTGTACTATCGGACGGTTTCTATACTCTCGTCTGGAAACGTTCACGGCTCATATTGTTGGCTCGTGGGTCGTTTCCTTCCCTCGTCTTCTTCGTGGTACATTTCAACGCTCGCGCATATACACGCACACGCGCACACAAAAGCGCGCCACAAAACAAGCGGGCGTGTCCACCCACGTAGAAAAGCCCGCGGGCGTCCGTTAAAAATTTGCTGGGCCACCCGCGCACGAGTGAGTGCACACCTTGCGTGGTGAGTTCAGGTATAACGCATTGAGCCATCTATACAAATATAAACATGCATATTTTGTATGTACCAAGAGACAGGGAAGAAAAAATAATTGCCACATCGAATTCCTCTCTCTCTCTCTCTCTCTCTCTCTCTCTCTTTCGTTTTCTTCAAGTACATGCATTTGCTCATTTACGGGAGGGTATTAGTCCTTTGCTCGTATATGCACTTGGTACAATGGAGATTATCGAGAAATTATATTGTGAAAAGACAATGGAGGCTGAGCAAGCGCATATTTTTACGTAATAACATTATAATGAAGTTATTGAAATTCATTTTTCATCAATCGGCAGGTGTCATATCATGCTGCCTATATAACGTTCTTCCGGTACATATATATATAATATAACCGTTCTATAACTTAATAATATAATATTATAATATATATATATCTCTCTATAATATAAAGATATATCGCCGCTGCCGCCGCCGCCGCCACCGCCGCCGCCGCCGCTGTTTCAGGATTTGAGCTTATACCGGGTGTCCAATTTGAAAAGGATGACCAACCCAAACCCAAACCCAAACCCAAACCCAAACCTAAGTGAGGGCGCGTAGCGCCCTACGCACCCCTAGTATAATATATATATATAATATATATATTATATATAATATAATATAATAATATAATAAAAAAATAATAATATAAACGTTCTTCCGGTACAGTCAAGCATTTTTTTTTTCGTGAAATATGCGAAAAAAACAATTAAGTTTGAAAAACATCAAGAACATCGATCGATCGATTTCTCCCGATTAATCGACGATCATTCCCAACATTGAAATAATCTCAATCAACGAATTATCAAAAAAAAAAAATATATATATATATATATATATATATATATATATAATTGCGAGATCTCGTATGTAATAATAATGAAAAGGAGAACGACGACCATAATAGTTGCGAGATAACTTCAATGTCGAGTCTCGAGCGACGCGTCGTTCGACAATAATGCCCCTCTTTGACGCGACGAGCCCCAAAAGTTCGAGATTCGTCTTTGAATAACCATTGAGACTGTACTGTACACCGCGTGGCCTCTTTAATATATTACTGGTTAACGACGATAAGATCGGGAGCGAGACATTTACGGGCAGTGAATTAACATGACTGTGAACATTGAGAAGTGAAAGAAGAGAAAAAATTGCGCAAACACTTCTTGCGCGAAAACATCAAAGTGCCGAAAATTCATTGTTCGTGGTTTTCTTGTTCATTGGGTCAAAGCCGTGCTGCGAAATAGCTGAGGAGTGGGAGAAAAGAGAGAGAGAGAGAGAGAGAGAGAGAGAGAGAGAGAGAGAGAGAGAGAGAGAGAGAGAGAGAGAGAGAGAGAGAGAGAGAGAGAGAGAGAGAGAGAGAGAGAGCAGAGAGGAAGCCATTAGTCTACGTAGGGTATTATATATCTGGGTTCGCTTCGAATTAATTCGTGGCTGTCATGTCGTTCTTGGGTCAAGACGAATGGCTGGGAGTCTCGGTACTCTTCGCTAACACGAATCAACAACGATTACGTCAAGTTTCTTCAATTATACTCCCGCAGAGAAAGAGAGAGAGAGGGTATATTCATTCCAGTATTTATCCTCGACTGTTGGTTCTCCGTGCTCCAAAGCTACGATTATCGCATCTCGTTGCTACCGGATGTCTAATTGCCTATATTACTTTACTGACCACATAAACATACACATATATAATATATATATATGTGTCTTTCTTTATCTGGTCGATATATATGAAATCGTTTGTCCGCGTGAATTAACGTTTAATCACCCCGGGAGAGAACTGTGCACGAGTCCCGTTGATCCAAACAGCAGAGAAAAATAAAAATGGTACACTCCTCAAAACGTTTAATTCACATTGACCGTTATTATTTTCACTTCGTTTCATAATAATAGTAATAATAATTTCATAATGACTGCTCGTTACGCGAACAATGGGACCCTCGTTCGGCTGCTTGCCTTTTGGGATGTTTTTTTTTTTCTTTTTTTTACACCGCGGTGCTGAAATCGGACACCTCGAAAACTGATTATCAATTTTTCTTGATATCGAATCGACCCGAATTTATTTATCACTTTTTTTTAATTACATCGTTTTTTTTCTTCATAATTTTCGAGCTTAATTAAAAGATCGTTGCTATTATTATTAATCAAATATTGAGGTTAAATTATTGCAATTAATTTAAATGCGCAATCGAATAACGAAAAATTGTAATTATTTTTTTTTTTTCATTAAACAAAAATATCAAAAATACTTTCAAAGTGAATACGAAAAATGGGAGAGATGTAAAAAAAAAAAAAAAACGAGAGAGCAGACCGGAAATTCGACGTTAAAGATAACTTGAAAGCTTATCCGAATTCTCGGGCTGCTCGCTATTTCTCAATGTCACCGGATGAGAAATGAAATTCGTGTACGCGCAACTACCTGACGGGGATTCTCCCCTCGGGGGAGGAAAATTCGGCTCGGCGAGAAAACCGAAAAATGTCTTTCTTCCAGATTTTTCTTGTCTCCCGGGTCACTCTTCCGCTTCTCTACGATATCTAAGAGCTACCTGGAGTTCTCATGAACCTTTTCTTTCTTTATTTATTTTTTTTTTTTTCTCTATTTCCCTTCGTCATATTATTCCTCGAAAGGTTTTTCATTTTCCACGAAAAATTTTATTCTTTCGAATGAATGAAGAAGCTTGTCTTTCGGGTGAATGATCTCTTGGTTCATTCTCTCGATATATTATTTGCTCCTTGTATACGATTGAAAAAGCCTCGGAAAACCCCGGGCATTTTGGTACATTCGAGACTTGGAAATTCGAATTTTTGATGCTCGACGAGCGAGACTCGCGGAAAAAAAAAAAGATGTCTCGATCCAGGCGAAAAATATGAACGATCGAAATTATACAATTTCCGAATGAGTTCTTTCGAAACGGGAGAACAGAGAGCTGGATGAACTATGAGGAAATTCCAGCAATTTAATCCGTTCGGAAACTTCGTGACATCTTTCGAGGCTCTCTTTTTTTTCGTATTACAAGCCAAGCGGTACAATGCAAATGCAGTTCGAAGTTACACACCAGCCGGAGAAACTTGTCGTGGTGAATTATGCAGATCTCGATTGAGGGGAAATCGCGAAGTGAAAAAAATAAAATGAAAAGAACTATGGGCATTTGCATTTCCTGACGCTACTTGGCAAAATATCTCACGATACAAATTCGCGAAATTGATGAAAAATGTCTATAGGAAAATTACAAAAAAATGTATATATTCTAATCATAAAAAAAATCGTTAAATTTTCAAACTATACCTCACTATTTTCCAATGACAAAATTTATTTGATATTTAAGAGGCCGGATTTGTTGAAATACCTCGCCCCCTTTCTCTCTCTCTCTCTCTTTCTCTCTCTCTCTCTCTCTCTCTCTCTCTCTCTCTCTCTCTCTCTCTCTCTCTCTCTCTCTCTCTCGCTTTCTCGGTGTATAATTGACAATGGTGGACAAGTTTTCTTTTTCGTGGAAAAGTGAGCGAATAATCGTTCCATTTTAAGAAACGATTACCCGAACAAATATCGCTATACAAGGAGAAGTAGCTCTATACCAATCGCAAAAAAAAACAGTGCCGGACTTTCATCTGTCTGAGATTACGAAAAAACAAATAAAGTAAAAAAAAACAAATCGTTTCCCTATCGTATCGCGAAATGATCGAGTCTCACGCCGTCCAAGTCGCGACCACGACACAGCGGAAGAAATCTCGGTGAGCTCTGGTCTCGAATAAATGAAATGATCGATCTATCCCCAAGTATACCAACCGATAACCAACCTCTCTTGCTCTTACCCGAGCAAGAGAGAATTTTCTCTCGTCCCGAAACTCCCCGATTTTATGCCACACAATTGTAGACACGAATTGACGTTAAAAGAGACGTGGCAATGAGGCGTTCATGTGTAATCTTTTCGCGCTCTCTATATAGTATATCGCTTTCTCCATTGCTATCAGCCTTTTATTGATCAAACAAAAGCTTCGAATTTTATCATTCAATCTTCGATCGATAAGTAATTAAATCGTTTCACGAATGCCGGTAAAAATGAGTGAAAATCGTTGAAATAAGAAAGAAAGGAAAATGTGGATCTATTCAGATCCGAATATCGGTCAACATGATCGTTAAAGCATTTTCAACGAACGCTCATTTGGGATTGATTTGTGATTTTTTTTTTTGCAAGTGAAAAATTATCCTTTATTTCTGTTAAGGAGATTCTTAACCCAGAGAAAAACGATAAGAAAGATTATAAAATTTGAGGAGAGGTTTGTGCTGGTACTAGGAATACACCGTAATTATTTCAGATTTTTTGACCACGTAATTGAGGAGAAAAAAAAACGTTAACTATGCCGCTTATACGTGGGCTCTTATGGGATAATTATTCGAAGCTATGATTGGAGATTATTTTAGGAGTGAAAAAACGGTAACATTTCCCCGAAGAACCGCTTAAACGATATATGAGACCTTTACAGATATAATTTGCCCATAAAGAAAGTTTTTCACCGTGCCGATTGTGAAATATATTTGTAAACAGAATTGAGTGTGAGTAATGGCAAATTGATAAAATAACAAACCTCATTCTTACGATTTCTTATCTACCAACAGGTCATCGAGACCTTCCTTTAGGCTAACTTTGATTCGCGTAATTTCCTTTGTAGAAGAACGTCATCGAGACGTCGATTTATACTATTTCAAATTGTATAATCACTCAATAGTAAAAGCTACTGGGAGCACCGAAAATACCTCAATTTTGTTCATAAAGAATTCTTACTCATTCGCACGATTCCTTATCTACCAACAGGTCATCGAGACCGTCCTTTTGTCAAACTTTTCACCGCGTTAACACATTTTTAGATTTTAATTAACACGTTTTCGTTTTATTAATTTGCCATCACTCACGCTCGATTCCGTGTTATATATTTGGTAAAACAAACGCCGAACGCAACCTGCCCCGCACGTCGCCCGCGCCGCGCTACACGTTCCCCTTTTGTCGCCCCCATAGGAATATGTTAAGAACCTCCTTAATAAGAATCCTTTTATCCTTTCCTCTTTCAATGTTAAATCGTTTGGTAATTCCGGGTGAATCGTGTACGTGAATATGTAAAAGCATGAAAAAGACGTTTCGCGAGCGTGCAGATGGGGAGAAAATGGCAAACTGCAGCACGATATGACACGAATACATGCAATATATAAATACACATAAACAAAATGTACCATTCCTTTCCCTGCAAATTCTTCCATTCTTGATTTAGAAAACGGAGTATCGGGAATTTTTTTATATTCATCGCTTCGAGGGCACTTTGAGCAAAGTGCAAGTGTTGCTTTCTACGGAGCGAAGGATGCATCGAAAGAACGAAAGGAATAAGAGAGAGAAGGGGAGGGGAAGGACTATGAAAAAAATTGCTAACTCGGACATACAATTGTCCCGTTCAAAGCCGACAAATCTCGATAAAATTATTGTATTTTCTTCAACCGAGACTGTCTCGCTGCAAGAGAGCCCAAAAAAAAAAATCGAAAATACTTCTCAAATGAAGTTCGAACGCAGGAAAAAAAAATATTCAAATTATGAAAAAATTGATATTCGAGTTATTGTCATTGAAAAAAGATGATTGAAATTTTCTTGATATTTTCAATACTTCAAACTACAAATGTAGGATTGTACTTTCGAGATGCGTAACTGTGTTAAAAAAAAAAAAAAAAAATTGGCCATTTCGAAAAAAAACGTTTTCGGATACTCAAATCGTTTTTACGTGACAATCTTGGGTTAAGAAAAACAAAAATTATTATTCACTCCTATATAGTGAATAATCCCTCGTGCTCCCAAAGTGACAAAAGTTGAAGAAAAAAAAAAATGAGGATCTATAGCCTTTCAAATTCCTCGTATCTGGAAATCGTGTCTGTGAATATTTATAAGGGCAAGCTTAGAACTGCACGCTCGTGCATTTTATTCGACTCGGTTATTCGTGTCTCTCGTGTTTCGCGCTCTTCTCTATGGATGAGCGAATGGAAAAAAAAAAAAAGAGGAAGCAAATGAGAAAACGAGAGTAAAAGAACGAAAAAGTACGTAACCCCGCTTGTACCGATTCAATTTTGCATTGTGGTTCTTCGATTTGATTAATTATATTAAAAAAATCATTGAGCTCCAGTGAAATTGGAAAATAGTCCGTTAAAGTGTCTAATAAAATCGTAAAAATTAAAAAAAAAACCCGCACAGATGTCCGTGTGACTGTAGAAAAAAAAATTACGTTCATTCGGACTTCCAAGAGAGAGAGAGAGAAAGAGAGAGAGAGAGCTGGAAATAAATGTGAGCGTGGCAAATTTTTTTAGCACACCCAAGTCGCGTCTCGCATTTAATTCGTAGAGTATTGTCGATGAAACGTCCCCCGCTGGGGGAGGGGCTCGGTAGATAATAAAAATTGTGTTGAATTTTAAAGAGACCTCGCACGTGCTCGGGACTCGAATTTTTCGTATTACGGTTGCTCTCTCCATTCACTGATTTTCGGCCTTTTTTTCACTCTTTCTTAGCGCGACCGTCTGTCGGTATGCTCGTCAAAATAATAATAATAATAATACCTCTCCATTCAGTTAGTTACGCACTGAATAACGAGCGGCGTCGATGAATATGTCACAAAGAAAACAAAAACAAAAAAAAAAAAGAAATTCAAACTTTTCGCAAGTCCTGAGAAACATTTTTTCTAATAAATAAATTAAAAAAAAAAAAATTTCAATTGCCACATAAAAAAAACGATACAATTTTACCGAAAATTGTGTTTTTGTTCTTATGCTCAAAAGCGTGATTTTCGGAGCAAAAGTCCAGGGGAATTCAAATACCGAGACGCGCCGGTTGTGGCCACTTTAAACATTTTTCGAACATTCATTTACGAGCAGTGCTCACATTATTGCAAATTCAGAACTGAAAGTGATCGATATAACCCAACAAAAATACACAGAATCGAATTTTCATCATTCAAAATCTTTTCTGATCATGATAAATAAGAAAATAGGAAGATATCTCGTAGCTGTGTCATTTTCATCATTTGTTGCCACAATTGCAACTACTTTTGATCATCCAAAGTGACCACCAAGCTCTGAATTGGGATACGGATGCGATACTAACGAAGGGTGAAGTTTTAGAGAATCAGTGACGGCAGATTCGAGTTAAAAATAGTTATTCGTTAACGTTATAAACATGTATCACCGAAGTGTTATAAGTGTGCTCTATTTATGGCCAAATAGAACAATCGCATTTTGAATGCACCGAATATTTTTCCGGTATGCAAGTTTTTTGTCTCTCTAACCCGAAAAATGAGCTTTACCTGATAAAATATAAATTTTTTACGAGGCGGGGAATGACTTTAGATATGAGAAATTCATCACTTCTGACAAGAAAACTACGCGAGCCTCTTGGCGTTGACGCATTTCGTCATAACTCGTTGAAATAAATAATGAACCATGAAAAATGAACAAAGTCTTGAAACTTAAAAAAAAAAATCGAGGGAAATGCAGAATAGCCACAACTGGTACGTCTATTGGCGATCGACGCTAAGCATGCGACTCCTAGCGGGTTTTTTGACGAACTGCTATTGGAGTGCAAAAGACTTTATTTGTACACGCGATGCACACGCGATACACAGCGTGTAAATTAGTTTTGACATTTCTGTACTTGTTCAAATTAACAAAAAAAAGCTGTAGTTCAAATGTTTATATTATCGGATATCGGAATGGAGACTGTCGAAAGGGTCGAATCTCTGCGAAATTCAGCCCAAAAGTGAAATCTAACATTAGAATTTATTGTTGCGCGTTCTAATGTCATTCTCGTCCGTTGACGGATCGAGACGTGACATTTCACCGGTTTCCCGTAAAAAAAAAAAAAAAAAAAAAAAAAAAACGCCGGCAAAGTATCTCGGACAAATTTATTCGGCGTGGATGAAACGATAGATCGACGAAAAATGTGGATAAGAGTGCTCAAAATGTCTCGATGCGACCCGAAGTCTTCAATCGGAGTGTACTCTGGCCCTAATATTTCGCGTTTTGTTTCGTTATTGTTTTTTTTTTTCAGTACATCCAACTACCACCATTTGCCCGAACTTCAGAAATTCTTCCCCTTCCCAGTTATATTTCGGTTATTTAGGTCTCATTTTACGAAATCGTAAATTTGTCGCAGTTTCAAGTATAAACTTGCCACGTTTTCAATCCTAACTGCGTCACAAACTGCACTCCAATAGCGCCATATTTCCGAGTGACGCGAGCCATCGGTAGTGTCGATCGCCAATACCCCATCTCAGCTAACTTACCAAAACTACTTTCATCTTGTCGAAAAAAAAAAAAAATTGAATAACGCGAAAAGTTTAAGTAACTTTAATCTCAAAAAAGAAAAGAAAATTTGCGAATCCCTTTCTCCAAACTTCACGCAATGCTCATTTACAAATAATGCAGATTTCCTGTGTGCAAAATTTGGGCCGAAGCAATATGCAAGTTTCAACTTGCAGCTTTCTCGATATAATTTTTTTTTTTTTGTTGAATAAAAAGTCACGGTGAGATGCATGGGGAGGATCGTAAATGAGGGGGGGGAAAAAAAAAAAAAAAACAACACCTTGAAATATCATGAGGGATTTTTGCAAGGGAGAAGAAGGAGAAATCGCGCCTCGTTGTACGATTCTCAAGGTCGACCGGTTATAAAAGCAATGGAGACCCTTCTTCTTCTTCTTCTCGGTCGATACACCGCGCAGCCTTTCTTACTCTTATACCGAGAACACGAGCAAACCCATCACGCATATCCCCGGGTATAATACTGCATAACTGCGCTTCTATTACGCGGTCAATTACTCCTTAAAGTACTGTCTTGCATGTCGCTCGAGATTTTTCCCCTTATTTTTCCAATTCCCCCCCATCTTTACTCTCTTGGCAGATCTTTTCTCAAGTTTCAGCTGTATTTCTATATCTTTCGCAAGTCCACTCGCTTCGAGCACTCGTCGCTCCTTAAAAAGTTTGAAATAAACGAAAAAAAAAAAACGAGTGTCGCGCACGCTTCTCTTGCACATTCAGACCTCTTATGTGTGTTACATACATTTGTATATATATACGTGTATGCAAGTATAGAGAGAACGTTCCGCGAAACTTGACTATATTTGGACGTGCTCGCCAAGCTGAGCTCGATTCATGCTACTCGTCTCGGTAAATCACTTCATACGCGAGGATCCCTCGACTTTGCTATACCGAACAAGCTGTATTATATATATTATTCATGTCCTACGAGAATATCATGTGGACCAGGATAGCTGTGAGCTTTGGTCCATTGGCTAACCACACAATCATGCAAATTGTAAATTAGGCTGCCCCCCCCCCCCCCCCTCCAAGTCTATATTTGGTTGCTATTGAATTTTTATTGCCTTTTTGTGCAGCAATGAGTTTTTTTTTTTTCTTTTCTTTGGGACGATACGTGTCGAGAGAGGTTTCAATTTTTTTGAGGCTACCGCGGAGGCAGAAAAAAAATTGATGGAATTTATAATGAAATTAAGGCCAAACATAGAAAATATAATGGAAAAGTTAATATTTCAATTTTTTTTTTTTTTTTTTCATCGAAGGCAACAATTTTCTTTCGCATCGCAGCTTTTGCTTGAGAAAATTACAACTTTTTTCCGATTTTCAATGTTTCAAGCTAACAATTTAGGATTATAACGTCACGAGTGCGATGTTACTTTGAGGTGGAAAAAAAAAAGTAACAGTCCAAAAATGAATCTTTCGAAATTATTGAATTTTCCAATGGATCATCCGCATCGAGCGAATAAATTTTGCTTTTTTTTTTTTTTCCATCTTTCGAGAGCACGATTTCTCGTTAATCATGGGGTGCCTCTGTCGCCTGCAGAGAGACCACTCGTAATTCCCGATATGACGTATCGTTAAATTATTCCTGTAACTATTTACGAGGCAAATTATTTCAATCGACCAGGACTATGGGACGAAAAAAAAAAAAATTACGAGGAAATTCTATATACGTTGATGTATATTTCGGGTTTTTTTTTTTTTTTGTTTTTCCCCCTTGAGCAATAAACATTACTTCGTCGCTTTTACAACGACAGATTTATGTAATAGATAAATGAATAGATCGAAAGCCCTTACACAAATATACGTCTCTCTCTCTCTCTCCCCCTCTTTAAATCCACGGGTATGCTATCGCACCGACGTTGTCGTCGCCCTGCACAGCGAAGAAAGAGTAAAAAAATAAAAAAAAATTAAAAAAAAAGAATCATACGGTTACGCAATCGGCATAATTAACGAGAAGTGCACGCCCCGAAGCACGTTATAGATCGAGGCACGGACCTCGTATGCGCTAATTGGGACACGTGGCCGATACACACGTATGCACATATTGTGCACGAGAACATAAATCGACACGACTCGCGAGACTCGGATAAAGGGATATTTTTTTTTTGTTTCTGGGTTTCTTTCATTCTTCTTTTTTTTCGCTATTTCGGAGTAATTTTTTTTTTTTCAACATTTTCCAATTACGATAATTGATTGAATATTGAAAAATCGATCAGTGGATTAATTTATTGCGTAAATAAATTTCGTGGTTGGATTATTAATTGTTTTTTCTCGTTTTCGGTTCGATGAGTAGGCATTTTAGGGTTTTCGGTATTTTGGAGTAATTTTTTTTTGCTAATTACGAGAATTGAGATTAAAAATTCGATTAATTGAAAAATTCAGCAATTATCGAGTAAATTGAATATCGGATTAACGAGTAAAGATTATTTTCAATGATTTATTCCTTTAACGTTTGGGATGTTCATTCGCGAAATTAAATTAATGGGAAAAAAAAAAAAAAACCCTCCCCCCACGATAAAAGCTTCACTTATCTCGGCCAGTCAATTTATTTTCTCGAAATTATAATTAGAACCGTGATTGATAAGGTGACATTGATAAGTGACATTGATAACAACGTATTAAAATTATAGCTGTAAGTTTATCAAATATTAACGTTTACGTTGCGAAAAATTCCAAATTCACGTTTTCCGAGCTTCAACTCCGAACGCTGTCCTAACTATTCAAGATAGAGAAAATTGCACAAGAACAATTTTGTAGAGAATTAAATTTTCTATGAAAAAAGTCGGCGACAGCATGTATGAAAAATCAATAGGGAATGAGTGGGAGGTGTCCAAAGTGGCGTGGCGAGGAAATGCGATTTTTGTGAAATCGCAGAATAGCAGACCCATTGGTTGTTGAATCACGCATCAGCCGCGTTAGCGTTGAATCAAAAAATGCATAAAAATTCATACCCCAACTGGACACAACGAGAAAGTCATTACCACCTTAAAAAACTTTATTTATAACGAAATTCAAATAAAACCTCGTACTTGAAATTATTTTTATTTTTATTATTTTCAAAACTTTGAACGCCTCCCACGCCTCAATGATTAACTTTAGATGAATGCCGTCGCGGACTTATTTTTGTAGAGAATTTAGTTACCTAGAAAATGATTCGTAAGCATTTTTACTCTATTGCGTATAGTTTGAGCAGCGTTTCGAGTTTAAGCACAAAAAGTGCCAAATTTTCATTGTTTCTATTTTTCCCTTGCCAACCTGTAGCGAGGGATGATAACGCACCTTTCATGAGTTTATGCCATTTACCATGAAAAAAACCCTAAAAAAAAAAAAAAAGCTCCAAGATTTTATTCTGAAATCGACAGCGTAAGCCTCTCTTTTTTTTCAGCATTTTTAAATATGCAACATTTAAGTACTCAACGAAAATTCTCCCAATTAAAGTGAGCTTTCGCACGCGATTCAATTATATATAGAACTAGGTCATGCAATTTTTTTAAAACTGCTGGCGTTTCAAGTGCGTGAATTGCAGAACGATTGGAACGCGTTTTTCATGTGCGCCCATAAGAACGAATGTTAAATAATGTTTTTTTTTTTTTTTAAACATTTAATAACTCGAAAACGCGGCTCCTAATTTCATTGAATCCCTGCATGGGCTGTAAAAAATTTCAAATCGATGACACCATATCGATATAACAGAGAGGGACATCCTTAATTGGAACGATAATTGAATTCTGTACCCCAGATCTTTGTATAAAAGTTTCCTCGTTGGGTATATAATATTATGTACAGTGTGTGTGTGTGTGTGTGTGTGTGTGTGTGTGTGGCACAAGAGTGTTCCTCGCGCGGAACCACGGAACACGGTCCGAGGGAAGAAAAACGATACGCATGAAAATATATACATATATTATAGATTTACGAACGCGAACTCGACGGCCTTGGCTATGAGCCGTGGCACGAGGGAAGAGATCTTCGAGGTGGAGGCGCACCTTGTGTACTGGTGGCTTCTCTCTTCGCATATATATATATATATATATATATATTTACCCGCGAACGGCAGATGGTCGAGCAAAGAACGGACTCTTTTTCCAGACGACCATAATATACCATACTCACGATCGATTTTAATTTATTTCTCGTAATTAAAGAAAAACAAAAGGCGAAAAAAGAAACAATCGATGCAAAATTTCGAGCCTCGAGATGAGATTTCTTCGTCAAATTTTATCAAATAATTTTGTTTTTTCAACAAAAAAAAAAGCAAAAACAACCGCATAAAAATTTTTCGAAAAAACGCGTCAGACTTTTTTTTCTCAAATACTTGAAATGGAAAAAACAAAAATTCACACATCGGACAAATGACATTTCGCTCACGATATTATGCAAAGTCAATATCAGCCTTCGCGATGTTCATCGATTCACGATAATAATGATAATAATAATGATAATAATAATGAGGATAAATATCAAAAGGGTAGGAAGGAGCGTGCGACTGCCATAAGTTCATTGATCGTTCTCTCCCTCTCCCGGGATTAAGTCTTCGGGCTACGCGTATTAACCATCGGGTCTACAGCACGAAAAAAAGAGAAAAAAAAAAAAAAATCAGCAAGGCTCTCACTCTCTCAGGCATCGAAGTCCTCTAGGTAATCTCTCCGCGAGAGTATATCCCCCCCCCCCCTCAGAGGTGTCTCTCTAATTTATTCAGATCGTAATGGCCTGTCTTATTTTCATTGTGGCTATTCTATCTAATTTTACCATCCGACTGGCTTTAATCCTGAATATTTTTTTTTTTTTTTCCCACACCACGATCATAATAATAATAATAATAATAATTATTATTCAAGATCCGAGGTAACCTGCGAAATTTTTATGAATTAAAAACTCTGTCATCGATGAACAAAAGTTGAATGATCTTTTATGAAGAAAACGTTAACTCGAAAAAAAAACGTAAAAGTATCGAAAAATTATCGAGGAATACGTGACAATTCTTGGGGCTCGTCGTAGTCGTCGTCGAGATAGGCAAACTTTTCAAAGACGAATATAATAGCAAATAAAAAGAGAAAGAAAATTTCATCTTTTTCGTTCCCTACTCTTCCTATTTTAAGGATACACCACTGGCTCTATGTGTGTGTGTGTGTGTGTGTGTGTGTGTGCTGTTTCATACCATGCTCGCTCTCGTGCCTCCCCACATACGGTCGACGTCTCGGTCCTCCTGCAAGATTCTTTTTTTTTTTTTTTTTCTCTCTCCGACGAGGAAGAACCGGACACGAGGGTGAGGAAGAAGAAGAAGAAGAAGAAGAAGGACGAGGAGTCTCGAGAAAATCGAGGGAAGCGACGAGAAGCCCGGTCGTTTGCCTTGGAGTTGCCTTCAAAACCCCATCGGGCCGAGCATGTTATATAGTGGAATCGTCTCGTCTCTTTCATACTTACACCATTGATATATATATATATATATATATATATATATTTGTGTGTGTGTGTGTATATATAGGTTGTACCAAAACCGGTAATTACGAATATGCGTGGGTGCGTAATGGAATACAAATGTTTCAGTATTCGAAAAAAATTCGCGATTGTCATCGTGTTGTTTTGTCGAAATTTTTTTTGCTCGCATAACGAATCGTTTGAAATGAATAATATCTGACGCAATTGTTTTGATAATTATTTTTAGAATAGTGACTACTTTTTTCGAATTACAATCATTTTTTTTTTTTTTTTTCTTTACCAACGATCGCCAATATAATTGATCATCGATCGTTTATGAAAAAAAAAAAAATAGAGTGATGCTTTTCTTTTTTCCAATTTTCTTGATAACTGCATACTCATTAACGAAACTATGCAACCGTAATTCTTCATACCAAATAAGTACCAATATTTACTTAAATTCAATTTTTTCTCATTTCGGCAAGAGCCAGAGAAAGACTGAGAAAAAATTACTCCAAAATAAAAAAAAAAGAGAAAAACTATCCTGCGATCGTGGGGGGGGCCTCATTCGATAAATTATTTATAACTTTGGACTGTCTATCGATTTTTCTTACTCATATTTTATAAAAATAATAATAATGATTATTATTCATTATTATTATAATCAGGATAATTACGAATTTTGGTGGAACCTGTACAAGTTTATATATAAGCAAAGAGGGATACTTGTATTAAAAAAAAGAAAGAATACGTATGGGGGGTTGCTTTATAGTCGTATTGGAGAGGGCTCGATCCCGATTCCGATCCTGCCTGGTTTCCGCCGCGCGCATTCCATGCGAATGTACATATATATATATATATGGGGAATTTCAAGCAAATTCACCTAGACCATGACCCTGCGCCATTTTAGGTTCTTCTGATTTTTTTTCAAAATTTCTTTTTATACACCATTCAAATCAACTCCAAAATGCAATGTTTTTTTTTTATTGAGGGAATTCACTGATCTTAAATGATGATTTGAAGACTAGAACGGGATTGAAGCTCCTGTTCTTTCCATTTTTTTTCAAAGGAATATAAATATAATAAATGTCAATAATTTTAACGCAAGCTCTGATTTTTTTTTTTGCCTTTTGTCTCAAAATCTCTCATAAACGAATAATAATACGTCATAACTATTTCAAAGACTTGTTACCAGCTTGAAAGTATAAACAAGCCATTCTTGAGCATTTCGTTTTTCAACCGTAAATACTCGACGTGCCGGTTCATAAGAAATAACTTTCAGATACATTTTTGACGTATTATTATTTGTTCATGAGAGATTTTGAGACAAAAGGCAAAAAAAAAATTAGAACTTGCGCTGAAATTATTGACATTTATTATTTACATTCCTTTGAAAAAAGAAGAAAACTCTCGTTCTGATCTTAAAATCATCCTTTGAGATCAATGAATTGACCAAATTTTTCTCGGTAAAGAAAATGACGCTTTTGAGTTCGTTTGAATGGTGTAAAAAAAAAAAAAAGAAACTTTGGAAAAGAAAAAATTTCTCAAAATTTGTTGGTCCTTTTTGGGTTGAGGTTATTGAGAAAAAAATATAAAAATGTAAAATGGTCAGGGTCATGGCCTAAGTGAATTTGCTTGGAATGCCCCATATATATATATATATATATATATATATATATACACACACACACACACATCCTTAGAAAAGGACTCTATGAGGGAACGAGAGCCTCACGAGCAGTGCAACAGGCTGTGTGGAGCACAGACTGTAGAACGTTTTTCAAAGCCTTCACAAGACAAAGACAGAAAATCATTCGGCAAGGACTCTTTTGCCCAAGAGAGCGAGAGAGAGAGAGGAGAGAGGGGGGAGAAACTTCGTTGATTCTCGTAAAGGTTCGGGACCTGACGAGACGCGAATAACCGCGATATAACACGCTCACCGTGGCGTCGGGATAACTTGGTCGACAGTCGTGCATCGGCGCTTGCCCGGATCGGTAACGCGATCGCGTATACAACACGATTTTTATTTACGAAATTTTTTTTTTTTTTAATATTCTTTTCCTTGCTCGAAATTTCTTACGAAGCGAGTGTGTTTGCGAGAATGGCAAGAGTCCGGGGACGACAGGGACGACGAAAAATCGTCATTGGAGCAAACAAAACGAGAAACTGTCGATAATTCGATTTTTGTAAATAATGCGTGGAGGAATAGTTAATTTTTTTTTTTTTTTTTAATCGAAATCGTCAGTGAATTTCTGGATATTTGCTGAAGAGTTGTTTTTCTAATTTATCGTTTTCGACGAGGCTTTTTTTCGTCTTTTGGAGTAAAATTTACGAGGTGCAACGTGAGAGTGAAGTGAATTTTGTTGTATACGTGTTTGTATATACATTTTTTTTTTTTTTTTCGTAGTACGCGTCTTTAATTGTGTTGGCTCGAGCCGGTGTTATCCACGATCCCCTTCTTGTTGCACGCACTGATTGCCCCGAAGAGGAACTCTTCGGAGCAGCAAGATTGTGAGGGGGGGGACAAGCGATACAAACTCGTTCGTTTGTGCAGTTTTTTTTTTTTTCCCCGAGGATTTTGCTTCGGATACTTTGGAGTTGATAGTTGAACTACCGGGAGGGATAATTGTTTTTTTTCCCTTCTTCTTCTTCTTCGGTTTTATTACGATCGAACTTTCGACGTGTTCACGAAGGATTCGCGAGGAAGATTCGTTGGCACGGCAACAGGTGAAAATCGTGCAGGCCTACAGGTATGTTTTTGCGTGGTAATATGATTTTTTTTTTAATTTTTCCGTCCCTTTGGGGGCTCGTTTTGCGAGGATCCGAAGGGCTCTGTCTCGTTAATTGGCAGCTTTTATCGTTAAGAATTCATTGTTTCGATATAAATTTTTTATTATTCGAAAATTATAGCTTGCATCCAATAATTAATGAATATTTCCTGAATAATTGACAAACGTCATTTGGCTAAACTGAATATTTTTTGTTTTTTTTCTTCTATAATAATTCAACGTTCGATCTTATCAAACTATAAATTTGATGATATCGAATAAATTATTTTCTCAGTGTCGTTTTTCCGAGTAATTTAAGCATTTGATTTTTATGTAAGTATCGTTTTTTTTTTTCACGAAAAGAGAAATCGCGACGTTTATTTTTCAAACGTCCATCGAATTGAGATGATTCGAAAAATTCATTTACTCTCTTAATTTTTTTTCGACAATTTTCTAATTATTAGGTATTTTATAAAAGTTATAAACAGAATTTTTCACTGCATGCTCCATACTGTGAGTTAATATTTTTACAGTGAATTTTACGAAAAAAAAAATTGTTCCTCAGTCGATGTAAAAATGTAATTTTTTTATATTATGGAGCAGAGTAAACATGTGCAGATAAAAATACTCTGCAATAATTTTGCAAAATGCTCGATGGTCATTGAATTATTAAAAAAAAAAAAAAAAAAAGTATTCTCGCTATTCGTGTGGCATAATGATCTTTGGGTGGGCATATACGAAGCGCAAGGTGTGTCACCATCGCTCAAACGGATGTTCCTTGTTTGCTACAAACAGGATCCCATGAGAGCGAGAGAGAGAGAGAGAGAGAGTTTCGAACGAGCTTTGGAGTTTGCGAATAGCTCAATTCTCGAGAACAATATGAGCAATTTTAATTTTTTTTTTTTTCTTCAATTAAATAAATCGCAAATTGATTTCGAGAAGAGATCCGATCAAATCGTAACTTGCGATGAATCATCGGTATCGCGATCAGTATATCGTGATAGAAAATCAATGACTCGTTGATAACTTTTATGAGGGAAGCGATCA
Source organism: Rhorus exstirpatorius (assembly GCA_963564615.1). Taxonomy (NCBI): domain Eukaryota; kingdom Metazoa; phylum Arthropoda; class Insecta; order Hymenoptera; family Ichneumonidae; genus Rhorus; species Rhorus exstirpatorius. Next base: position 11,877,540 of record OY751316.1, read on the forward strand.
AATTTGATGATTTCATAAAATCGTTTTTTTTTTCCTTTCCATTTTCATGAATTGAGGAATTTGGCAAAATCTCAAGATCAAGTTTCCATAAATAGATCTTGGAGTCATCGATAAATTAATCCAATAAAAAAAATCGCGTTTTACTCCGTTTCGTTGATTAACGTAACAATTTTTGGCGATAAAAATTCCGCGAAAATATCATAGTCCCTGATTTAAAAAATTAACGTTGCTTCATCACACGCGCTATTGGATTAGGAGAAAAAAAAAAAAAATTCGCTTCTGGCTCGTGATTTATTCGTTAATAAATATACACGATTCGGAGATTCGTTAGAACCCGGAAATCGCGATAAAACTCGGTGCTGCCAGTGTATACATTGGCGAGTTCTCGGCTTACACGCGTCTGGTGTTCTTTTACCTTTCTCTCTCACTCTATCTCTGGCGAGAAACCGTTAACGAATTCGTCTCGGAATTTTCTCACATCCACGGTTAAGAGTGCCAATAAGACTTGCGTGCGATAGAGAGAAAGAGAGAGAGAGAGAGGAGAGCTGTGATAGAGCGTGGGCGAAGGAAAAATAGAGAGAGAGAGAGAGAGAGAAACGAGTCGAAGAACGTCTGTGTGGTCGTTATTTTTCCGGCCTCGGCGACGAGAACTCGGAAGGCTCTCTTGGCATTATTTATATTGGAATATTTGCGTAAAAATGCGCAAACGTTCGCGGTAGATCTTTGCGTTACTTTACAATAAAAACGATTTTCACACGCTCGGCAATTACGATATTCTTATGGATATAACGAAGAAAAAATTGTTGAAACACGAAAACAAAAGAAAACGAAGGAATTCCATTTGCGATTGAAGAATTTTTCGTTAATTAATTTTCGTACAGACTCGATTTTTCAGGGAATCAAAAAATTCCCACGAACGATATTGTTTTTATTACAATCAATTTGGAGTATTTGATTTTTTAATAACTAAAAATAATTTTCAAACTAATCCGACCCGAAATTTTATGGAAATTTGTGGCAAAAATTAGTGTCCGTGAAGTTAACAGTTGTTTTTCCAGCAGATCAAAAAAAATGGAGTTCCATTCGCATGCAGCCGAGTTTTATAGTGCCTGATACTTTTGAGCAATTGTTCCGGCGATTTTATCCAAAAAAAATTCAAGTAAAAAAAATGATCTGCTAACATCGCGTAGCAGATCATTTAGTTAAAACCTGATGGATTCAGTGTATTGTAACGAAAGGATAACGCAGATATTTGTTTTTTGGGGCGGATTTATTAATTACAAGACAGTCGCCGATCGCTTATCATCGTACGGCCACCCATCATAACGTTTATCCCGAGACTCCTAAACAACCGACAGGTTCGATCGTCAGTTCGTCAGTTCCGTCAATGACGAGCTTCGCTCGTCGTTTCTTCCATCCTATGTATTTTATTAGGCTACTCTCCGTATTCATAACATGTCCTCAGGAAAAACCATGACGAAAAAACCTGAGGTAGAACAGTGTTCACAAGCTAAATAATTATATTATATCCCAATGATCACAGTTCTAACCGTCCTTTACTTGCTCTGTCAACATCCCGGGTTAAAATAAACGCATTCCTTCAATATCTACCAACAGGTCATCGAGACCTTTCTTTGGGCAAGCTTTGATTCGCGTAACTTCCTTCATAGAAGGACGTCACGGAGATGTCAATTTATGTTATTTCAAATTGTATAATCACTCAATAGTGAAAGCTACTGAAAGTGCCGTAAAGACCTGAATTTTGTCCGCGTTTCTTATCTACCAACGGGTCATCGAGGCCTTAACTTTGATTCGCGTAATTTCCTTCGTAAAAAGACGTCATCGAGACGTCAATATATTTTAATTCAAATTGTATAATCACTCAATAGTAAAAGCTACTGGGACTGCCGAAAAGACCTCAACTTTGTCCATAAAGAAATGTTACTCATTTGCACGATTTCTTATCTACCAACAGGTCATCGAGACCTTACTTTTGATTCGCGTAATTTCCTTTATAAATATAAATCTTAACGAATCGTGAATCTAAACGACCGTACGACAAAATACATAGATACTCCCTGCTACAGAAATGACTAGGAGCCAGAAATCTTTTGTAATTGCTGCAAGCGTATCCGAACTATAACCTGAGACTTAAAACGCGTCCAGAACTCACGCTGGTACATCAGCAGATCGCGATCGTAGATGATCATAATGTTATTAATGAAATCCGAAATAAATTCATGAATAAAAATTATTGTCGAGTTTTAACGATATAACTATTGTTGTGAACTACAGTGAACTATGAGACTCGTTAAAATACATTAAAATTATGAGTTTTTAACTAAATGATCTTCTACGGAAAGTTAGTTAATCATTTTTTTATTCGATTTTTTTTTTTTGAGTAAAATCGCCAGAACCTTCACTAAAAAGTGTTAGGGACTATAGAACTCGGCTGCTTGCGAATAGAGCTCCATTTTTTTTATCTACCAACTCCACGGACACCAAAAATTATGTAAACAAAATTATAATCAAATGGCAATTTGATGCAAATCTTTGAAAAATAAAATTATTAAAAAAAAAAATTACTACAATTTCGTAGGACTTAAATTTCGCGATACGATAGTATCGGACCGAGTCTCGCGAAAGAGTACCGAAAGAGAGAAGAAAAATGAGGACAATAAAATACGAGAATCAAGAGGGGCAGAGGGACGGAAATTTCCCCCCCCCCCCCCCCCCCCCCCCCCAAGGAATAGAAGAAAAACCTCGGGCAAGGGCTAACGCGCACGCACTTGTTCAAATAGTTGAAGAAGAAGAAGAAAAAGCACTCCGATGAGTCTCCATTGTACGAGGTCGTTGAATTTCATAAAAATTGCTTTCTTCTTTTTTGTTGCCTCATTTTTTTTTCCGGGGCCTTGGAAATTTTCGAGAATATTTCATTCGAGAGAGGACTCTTTGAGGCAGAGTCTCGATTCCACAATGATAGTCGGACACTTGTTTGCCTCTCTGAGTCAGCACAGCATCTGCCACGATAGGCCGGTTTTACTACACACACACATATGTATATGCATGTATGCATTAAAGTGTTTTTAATATAGTGTTGGCTCTCGGTGGGAAATAATTTATGATGCATTGATGCTGATTAGAGGATTGGGGTGACTGACTTCACGTGCTTAAAGATATATATATATATATATATATATATATATATACATAAAATACGTATTTACCAAGCAGCGAAAGAGTGAAAAAAAAAATCGAACATTGAAAAACAAGAATGAACTTCCATTCGAGCCTCAAATCAAGACGCCCGATTTTCATGCTATTCGAAAAATCGCAATTGCAAACGATGATTATCGTCGATTTTTATCTTCTCCATTCATCGGGGCAACGAATAAATTCCATTCATAGCGAAAAAGGAAAAAAATTGACTCCAATTTCTGTAATAAAATTCAGAAAAAAAAGAAAATTTTTCAATTTTCCAAACTTCCCAAAAGTAAAAAATAGTCGGATTTAAAGAATGAAACAGTTGGTTGGAAATTTGCAGTTTTCGAATAAAAGAAGAGTTTTGTATTTGGAAAATTTTCGATTGTGATTGTTTTTCTACGATATCGCAGAAGTGTGTCCCAGAATCACGTGATTGGGGATTTTTTGTAATGATTTTTATTTTGGTTTTGTGTTAAAATTTTTTAAAAAATCAATTTTGATGCATCGAGACGTTCACGTTGCAATTATCATACAATTGAAACTTGTTATTCGATTATTGGGAGAAATTTTATTACGAATTGTCGATTCGTCGAAATTGACTCGTTGCAAATCTTTTGGCCTGTGCATATATAGGCGAAAAGATTTGCAACTATATTATACATATAGCCACGTGACACGCCTCGCAATTCAGAAACCTACGCAGGTAGACGCAGGTTAGACGACTATGGGCGTGCAGAAGAAAACAGCAGCGGTACATAGGCAACATGAGCCCGAGACGAGATTTGCAGAAATATATACGTGGCATCCCACGATAAATAGACCTGCCTCATATTAAAAAAAAAAAAAAAACGACAAAAAAATCGAGTTCAGGTAATCTTTTTTATTCCAAATTTGGTGAATGTAAAATTGGAAATTGATTGGAAGTTCGAAAAAAAAAAAATTGAGTAAAAAATTAAAAAATAACTTTCAATATATATATTTTTTTTTTCAACTGTGCCGAAGAATTCCGAACTTTGCAAGAAATAAAATATTCCTTCTTGCTGGGTTAATGCCTAACTGAAAAGTAGGCAAAAGCTTCGTAGAGAACTTGAAAATTTTTTGTTTCTCATAAAAAAAAAAATTTATGGAGTATAAATACGATAATTGCCGAATCGATTTTTTTGAAAAGTCTACAAAATTCGCAACGTCAATGTAACGAAGGGGAAAAATAAATAAAAATAATGAGGCAGTCTCTTGGCAGGTCCATGTGGCGTGGAATGCTTAGTGCATACTATGCGCATGTATATATATATATATATATATATATTTTTTTTCAAACGAGCCGATTCCAAGGTGCAGCAAAGCAGTAACGCTTATTAAATTGCAATTACCTTCGGGCTCAGTTCGTACGTCTCAGCAGGTCGTCCGCGTGGGTCATGACCCTCGATAGATATCCACCCCTTCGAACTGAGGAAATTGAGTGAGAAATACAGTCGAACCGGAAAGCAGTTGAACGAGAGAGAGAGAGAGAGAGAGAGACAGAGATTAGGGTTTTTTTTTCCAACTCCGATGCTTATCTCTTTTTTGCCTCATTGACTCAGGCTTAATAGAGGCCGGAGATAAGGCAAGGTCGTGTAAACAATGAGCCGTGAAACTTGAGATTAGATTCTGCCGAGCAGGTATATGGAATTTCGGGCAAGTTTGTTAATTTTCAAACGAAAAGAATCCAAAGATTTTTCTAAACTATTAGGGTGTTTCAAAAAAAAAAAAAAAAAAAAAAAAAAAAAAAAAACATGGAATCTCCAACGGGCCACAACTGAAATAGTTTAGGTAGAAAAAAAAAAATTAATATCAAAAGATGAGAATTTTAGGTTGAGTTGAAGATCCTTCGGTATTTAATTTTTTTATTTTTTCCTTTTTATCGAATTTATGAATAATTGCTGGTAAAATTTTTTTTGTTTTTCCCGCACAGCTGCCAGGCGATCATTCCACTTCACGTTTAAATTGGGTCCCAAACGGATTTTCACTTTATTATTTCACTATTTTCAAAACTACCGTTCATAAGTGAAAAAAAAAACCGTTTGCGTTATGGTTACTTTAAAAATTGAATCTTAAATAAACGAGAGGGTGCACGGATGCAGTCGAAGAGATTGCGAGACGGTGCTTGATAAAGACGTGAATGATTTCAGCGCTAAAAAAATCATTGTTTTTGTTTAATCGATATAATTTGCCTTGGGATTTTCTTGACGCAAGTCCGGAATCGTGGAAAACAGAGGCATTTTAATATCAAATGTATGAAAATTTTACAATGAGAGTAGTCAACGATACTGCTGAATTTAGAATTATTTCGGAATGGCCTAAGATTTTAATTTATTATTGACAAAAAGCGAAGATCAAAGGCAATTTTGCAAGTTGTCAAAATTCATCTTGAGCAGCAATCCCACTTGTCAAAAGAACTATTGCCAACGAAACACGACTGAATGAAGAAAATTAATTTAATTATAAAAATAAAATTTGAGTAATATCATTTTTTGATTGAACAATAATCAGAAAATTCGTTAGACGCCTCCATTAAATGCCTACCGAAGAGTTTAATCCTAAGAGCATCTTATCTGAGACACAAACCGATCCTCTGGCAGTTGTGAGCTCAAAAACAAATTTTTTACCAGCAATTATTCATCATAAATTCGATAAAAAGGAAGAAAAATCGAAAATCAAACACGGCAGATATCATCCTAAAATTCTCATTTGTAGTAATAAAAAAAAAAAATTTCTATCCAACCTAACTATTTCAGGTGTGACCCGTTCGAAAATCTAGAATTTTTTTTAACACCCTAATACACATAAATATGTACTTTATTTATACTAAATATAAATAAAATCTCGATAATATATCTGTGCGAAATGAGTTTTGTTCATTATCACAAATAATAATTTTAAAAAACAATATGGGAATAATAATAACAATGGATATCATTTCAAAGCTTTCAAGCAAAGTTTGACTTGTTTTGGATAAAATTTGTTTTTTTTTTTTCCCAAGTATAAAATGCATTTTATGGCGTCATTGACAAAAATTGACTAATCCTCGCAGCGTGCGAGAGAGAAAAAGAGGCGCATCGAGCGTGATAGGAGAAAAGTCATTATCTCTCGTCCAAGAGCGCGCGCGCGCGAGCAGCACACTTATAATGCTAAAAGGAGAAAAGTCGGGGATATCTCTCTCTCTCTCTCTGTGCTGGTTGCTCTCACAGTTGCGCAATGTAACGTTGCGCGAGTCTGCTCGAGCCTCGGGGATTATGCGAACGCGGTAGTAAGAACATTCAACTTTCATCCAAGAATGTAGTCCCTCGCGCTCCATTATATCGCAAAGTCTTTAAAAGTGTCTCTTTCGCTAACATCTTCGTCACAGCGCTTTTACTTTTTCTTTCCTTTTTCCCCTCTGTCGCCTAACTCGTTTTCGTTTAAAAGGAGGCGGGAAAAAAAAATCTTTTGTAAAAGCCAAAGGAGTGAGAAACAAAAAATGTTGCAAATTGGAGCAAAATTTATCAATTCAATTTAATTAATTTACGTGGTTTTTTTTTCTTCAAAATTTCAATGCTTTTATTCACAGTTGGATGGAAAAATATTTCAAGGCCGGTATGCACCAGCTATAAATAGTGAAACGATAGATAAATTTACAGACATCCGGATATCCTTCGCGAGACGAACTCATTTCCCATAAATATATTTCCATTTGGCAGAACGAGAGGCAGAGAGAAAGAGAGAGAGAGAGAGAGAGAGAGAGAGAGAGAGAGAAGTACAAGCTACATACGTGAGGCATTCCAAGCCAAATTGACGCTCAATCGTTCTACAATTTAATTCAAAAATTTTCTCCTATTATTCGAGTGCAGATTTTTCAAACATTTTTTTTAGTCCACCGCTACTTTACAATGATTTAAAAAAAAGGCTATTTTTGAAAAAAATCGAAAAAAAAAATTCATAAAAATCTTTTTTTCGAGATATCAAGATTTTGTTTAGCCAAATCTCAGAAGAGTTCGTCGATATTCGGTAGTTTAATGCAGATATATGTAAAGATAAAAGAGTTTCCGTTTTTATTATTATTATTTTGTTTTTTGCAATTTTCCACGCGAAACACGATGCGAATTTTTCTTTTTGTTGACAAAACTTTCTTGGGTAATAAAGAAATATTTAAAAACGGATGTATAAATTTCTGTCGTGGGAGGGTGGGGTAGAAACGAGCGTGAGGATATATATATATATATATATACATATAAAGATACGAGTAGTCAATAATAACCGGACCTTGTAAACGTCGATGATGCTCGTTGAGGGAGCATCATTATTGCTTTCCCATTGCCATTTAAGTTGATTCCCCTCTCTTTTAACGATCTTCCCTTTTTATAATATATATACACGCATGTAAAAGCACGATGTTATTCTAAACGATGTACTATAAGCTTGCCATATATAAACTCGTATACCTTCGTGCAACTTTGTTGCCAGGATATAACGTCAGCTGGTACTTGAGCTCTCTCGAGTATATTTCAGTGTTATATCGAGAGTCGCGGTTGATATTGCGGCACTGCAATTTCTATATACAAGAAACTTGAACATATATATATTGCTAAAGGTATTTTAAGTACTCGTTTTCGAGTTTCTGTACTGCAAAGAGTCTCACTAAGATCATGTAGACACGATAAGAGCTTTAAATAAATAAATAAATAAAGCCCCATAAATTTCACCATAAAAATGTCCCTGCAATGAATTTTCTTATTCGACGTCGGGGAGTTTCTTTGCTGCATAGAAAATTTAACGAATCTCAACGAGGTAGTACTTGATTATCAACGCGAGACTACCGTGTGGTGCGTTATCCTTTTGAACACTGGGAATTGACAATTTATTTCGATAATGGAAAGATAAAGGAATGAAATATCGACAATTCTATATTGTTTTTTTTTTTTATACCTAGTCCCCCATGTGCTGTAAAATCATTTTGAATTCGTTTATGGCAAAATAATTGAGAATCGTTGTGGGAAAAAAATTGTTTTATCCATTTTTGTCCATTTTGTGCAATGTCCAAAAAAAGTAGTAAATGTTTGAAAAATTCTTTTCCACGAGCGAGCCACGTTTATTAATCTTTGTTCGGTCGAATAAATTTTATCTCAAGACGATGAGGATAAATAAATATCAATTTACGGTATAAATAATTCTGTTTATGGAAATTCGCTGGGTAATTAATTTTTATTACTTTTAATTTTAATTTTAATTCCCTTCTTCGGCAGCACAAATTATTGGGAAAAAAAAAAAAAAATCAATTATTTTCCACAATTATTCCTATTTTTAAAAAAATCTCAATGTTTTTTTTCTAAAAATAATAATTACTGAAAAAGAAAATTGGAACGGAGAGTTGAATTTTGCACTTGTCTATACTCACAGTTGTCTGACAATTCTACAACCTTCACCTCCTTAAAAACCCCTCGTTATTCACAAACCTCTGCCACCGTAATACAATCGACAGATTTTTCTCTCCCCCCCCCCCCCCCCCTCCGGCCGGATAATGTCTCAGACATCGTCGACCCCGCGTATAAATTCACCCGAACCACTCGACACGGGCAAAGTACGTTACAAACGTTTCTAATTTATATTTCACGGATCGAGATCTGCGGTCTTTTACAAACGTTGCGCGCCACGCGGAGCATGTGTGCAAGCGTCGATCTAAAAAATATTCTATCCGCGAGAGCATATTGTCGATGCCGACGACAACGAAACTCGACGATATATTCACTCACGAATCGACCCATTTTAAAAGCCTGTTACTCATTCGTACCTATCCGTATAAATATATCTATATAAATAACATATCTGTATAAATATCCCCCCCCCCCCTTCCTCATGGCGATATTTCGCAGGTAGTTTAAGGCTGCACACGTTCTCGCTTCACGAATATATCGTGTCGAACGATTATTCTCTCTCTCTCTGTCGTAAAATAATGTCTCAAAAGCCGGATAAATTGCAAGATTTTATTATTTTTACTGACCATTTTGTGAAAACGCGAAATGCCTCATTTCTTGCTTTTTTTTTTTTTTTCATTAATCGAGGCCGTTTTGTCTTGGACTTGACTGAACAAAAAAAAATCCTTTCAATTTTTTCGTCGACAACGTTACGAATTTTTTGCCATATCACGAGAGAATCTCCTCTCCCCTTACTGCGCGTTTGAAATTGAAAAAAAAAAAAGTAATATGAAAACGAGAATACCGTAATCTCGTTATTGAATGCTCGAGGGACAAAAAATTTCAAACGATTCTTTCTCGTTAACCGTGAAAAATTGTTGAGAAATATATATTCGTCGGTCGACCGATCGTTCCGCGTTTCTCATACACCCACGGTGATATCTCATACATACGCACGATGATATCTCGCATAGAACGGGGGATAAAAAAAAAAAAAAAAAAAAAACGAAACAATCCGCGGCAATCTAAAACCCTGGAAAATTCCTTTCTTCGCTATACACTATCGCGCATGTTAATCTCGTTGGACGACGTGCGTGCATAAATCGACCCGAAGCAATTTTTTTCTTCCTCTCCGTCTTAATTACCTGAAAAATATCTCACGTTCGAATTTTCATGTCTGAATCAGCTTTTTTTTTTTTTTTTTTTTTTGCTATTTTTCAAATCAACCAATGTTCTTCTTCTTTTTAATTCGTTCCTTTCTCAGGATAAAATTTTTCGTTACGCAATGGGGGGGAAAAAAAAGCAAAAAACAACCCGCTTAAGCAGGAATGACCGTAACTTCCTTTACTTGCTTGGAATAAGTTACGCGTGAAAATGATATAATCTCGTGCCGAGAATTCGTATTGTGAAACTCTGTGTGTAATATAGAGTTGGGTTGTCCGAAGATCGATTCATTTATCATGACGCGGGGTCATCCATCTTGGTACAAAACACGTATATATATGAGCATTATACTCGTTTCTCACAGCAAATATATATATATTAAAATTGTATATACACCTACACAATGCCACGACCTGTACTGGACTCGGATTTTTTTTTTCCCTTTCCATTATGTTGGATGAGAGTCTTGCGTGAAAGAGAGCTCAGCAAGAAGGCTCGCGCGGTCAGCATATCTCTTGCTCGTTAAATATTTCTCGTTTCTCAACTAACAACGAGGCTTGGCTATATATATATATATATACACGTGTGATATCAGTGCCGGCCAAACCTTTGCCGCGAGTATCGAATACCCGCATCATATTTATATTGCAGCGGGCATTAGCGAAATTTTTTTTTTTTTTGTTAAATTAATTTTCATTACAGCTGCAATTTTAAGGGGTTTTTGCTTAAATTTGTGTTCCGGAATTGTTCAAGACAGGGTTGAGTAAAATTTTCAATGAATTGTCAATTGCTCGAGGTAATTTTAATTTCGGTAACGATTATTCAGAGTAATGGTAATTGAATGAAAAAAAAAAAAAAAAACGTTACAATTACAATAACTGTAATTATGGGGGGAAAAAAAATTATGGCTTGCGATAATTATGATTAGCGAAGAAAAACAGAATATCTTCGAGCAACTGCAACGAAAACAAAGATATTAATTTTGATCGGGTAATATTTGTCGCTAATCTCTATGCCGATTGAAAAATTGAGATCTTGAAGATTGTCAAACTTGCACTAACTTTTCGTTTTCCGAATGGCTGTAAAAAATAAAAATAAAAAAACCACGGGAATATTGAATATAAGCTGATGGTAAAGTCGACTGATTCTCGAATTTTTTACTGCAAATTCTCTGACGAATCTCTCGCGAACAAGCCTCATCGATGCGACACTCTCGAGGCTTCGTATAACGGTCCTCGTGGACGCATCACGTGAATTAGTAAAGCGAATATCAAACGGAAGGAGGGGGAGGGGGGAGGCTCATATATATTGATATGCGGCATGGATTTATATATATATATCTCGATTAATGCTCGTTAAGGAATTATTCTCTGACGATCAAGGAGATTCGAACCGTTCGAGAGGGTCACGAATGAAAAAAAAAAACAAAAAAAAAATTGAGAACAAATCAAATTAAAATTTTCCTTTTTAAATCACTCTCAAATTCGATTCTCCATCAACTTCCGCAGTGTCAAAAAATTTAATCACGCAATTGTAAAATCTTGAAGTATCAATTAATGTAAAATTTACCATTTAATTCGCTCAAAAGTTTTGTATCGTTATCCAAATTCCTCTTATCGTATGCGAGATATCCCTCGAAAATGCAAAATCCACCTTCTAATTCACCTAGAAATTCAATTAATTGGCCTGATAAGTGAAGTTTCAATCAAACTCCATGAAGAGCATTGTAAACGTTCAAAAAAAAAAAAAAAAACCGAAAACTCGGCAATTTCTGCTCTCGGAAGTTTCGCGCATAATTTTGCAGTACCGAGATTTCCTGATACTCATTCCTGCCTAAATGGATGGGTGAGCCGTAAAAATCGAGAAAATCCTCCAAAAAACAAAAAAAAAAAAAAAGATACAATGAAATCGCGACTGAGAGATCGATTTCTGTGGGAGTAAAATTCTCGCGAGTATCGTCCCGAGGGGGCGCCCCCGGGAGGGACGAATGAAGATATATATCGTTGTGAGAACGAGGGAAGGTTACAGCGCAACTGCACAACGAATTTCACGAACCGACGGTAAAATTTATCTCCATGTTATCCGCGACTCTGTGTATAACTCTCTCTCTCTATCTCTCTCTCCCTCTGTTCCATCTTTCTTCTCCTAACCACCCATCGTCATTACTCTCTGTTCGATCGTTGCCGGCTCGACGATGCGTGCAGTCCGCTATACGCGTCGATTTCGATCGCTATTCAATGCGGCGTTATGCCATTATTACCCTAATTAGTAATTATACGAGAGAACAAACGGCCCACCGCGGATTTACTCTCCCGTCGTGTGCTCAGCCAACAGACTATTATCAATAAATAAATAAATAAATATATATATATATATATATAAAAAATTTCGATTTTTTTACGGACTGACGCAAAAAATGCTTGCTCCTGGTCTAAAAAGAAGCCTCCAAGAGAGCGAGCACTGTAGCACTAGTTTTAGGGTCTCCGAAAACGATTTTTCTAAAAAAATAAGTGAAAAATCGATACTAGCACCCCTTTAATATTTACTGTTTCTTTTATGTTTTACAAACAACGAATTATGACCAAAAAAGAACATCTAAAGTGCATTATAGAGAAATGCTGACATGAAATTTCCAAAACCAGTGTCGTAAGGTGTTAGGCGCCACGGTTGGTCCGATTCAATCTTTCAAAGTCTCACCCTGTTCGGGCAGCGCTTCCGCATCTTTTGAACGTGGGGATCTGGAAAAAAAAAAAATTATGTGAAAAGTTACGGTAAATTATACGAAATTTTCCAAATTTGAGGCACTATTTTGGAAAAAACTTGGTAAAAAAAAAATTCCCTCCATCGCATAATGAGGATTTTGATTCCAAACAAAATGAATTGTACTATCGGTGCTCCCAAAATCTTACGACACAGCGCCAAAAATATAGTTTCAAGAAAAACTAATTTGATATTTTTTACCAAACAGTTGAAATTTTTTATTGGAAAACCTTAAATATCTGTTCAACTGCTGGGTAAAAAATATCAAATTAGTTTTTCTTGAAACTATATTTTTGGCGCTGTGTCGTAAGGTTTTGGGAGCACCGATAGGACAATTCATTTTGTTTGGAATCAAAATCCTCATTATGCGATGGAGGGAATTTTTTTTTACCAAGTTTTTTCCAAAATAGTGCCTCAAATTTGGAAAATTTCGTATAATTTACTGTAACTTTTCACATAATTTTTTTTTTTTTCCAGATCCCCACGTTCAAAAGATGCGGAAGGGCTGCCCGAACAGGGTGAGACTTTGAAAGATTGAATCGGACCAACCGTGCGCCTAACACCTTACGACACTGGTTTTGGAAATTCCATGTCAGCATTTCCCTATAATGCGCTTTAGATGATCTTTTTTGGTCATAATTCATTGTTTGTAAAACATAAAAGAAACAGTAAATATTAAAGGGGTGCTAGTATCGATTTTTCACTTATTTTTTTAGAAAAATCGTTTTCGGAGACCCTAAAACTAGTGCTACAGTGCTCGCTCTTTTTGAGGCTTCTTTTTAGACCAGGAGCAAGCATTTTTTGCGTCAGTCCGTACAAAAATTGAAATTTTTTTAAAAGTGAAACACCCTAATATATATATATATATAGATGGCACTATGAAGAAGAGAATTGGAAGTTTGAGAGCGTTAAGGTAAATTAGAGAGTTGATAAGAATGGAGGAGACGAGATGGCCGAAAATTTGCTCGTTGGAAGAGACAAGGGCGATCAAAAATGGGGAATAATTTATTTCGAGTGCTAAAAGATATGGAAATAGAACGATGATAAGGAAACGAAGTGATTCGCAAAGAATAGACAAAAGAATAAAAGAGGGGTTGGAAAAATAAAAAAAAAAAAAAAAGGGAAATTCTAAGAGGAAAAAATAAAAAATTCGTCGTACAAATGCCATGTACAAACCCTAGTCCGAAGAGGGGGTTGAATGGAAGGGACAAAGAAATGTGGGCAAGATTAAGATGTGGCAACAACGGAAAAGAAACGAGAGCACTTGCCCCGGTCATGGGGCAAAAGTTATCACACCGCATTTTACCGCATGGAAGTGATATCTAAAATTTAATTGAGCACAAATATTGGTTCAATCCAGTGAGAAAGTTCTTACAAGTTTAAATTTATTGGAAAGTTTAAGAAATTGTAATACTAATTATATCGGAATTTCGTAACTATGACAATTTGCCCCATGAAATTTGGGACAACTTGACCCAGCCTCATTTTTGTTTACTTCCAAAAGCCTCACGGTCGCCATGTTTCGAAATATTTCATATTTTTCCACGTATCTTTGTAAACATCCTCCAAGATAATCAAAATGCTCTATTGAAAAAGGCGCTCAATGTCTGACAATGAGACGTGAAAACTGCGAGAATAAAATTTTACTTATCTCTGGTTCGACACAGCCGATGAGCGATCGCTCAACGACGAAAAGAATTGCCTGAACTCGTATAATCTCCGAATTGATCCCTAATTTTTTTTTTTTTTCAATTTAAAAAAAAAGGCCCATCGCGTTTGCAAATTTTAAAAAATTTGCAAAAAAAAGAAGCATTCGTTGGGAACTTTTTTTTTTATAAATTATTTGTAATTTGCTTTGTAAAAAAAAAAGCTCGCCGTATTTTCATTGCAAATGATAGCCCAATTTTTCGTTTCAATTTCCGGTTCATCGACTCGTGGAAACGAAAAATTACGGTCGAATTTTACACGAAAATCCCCATACGAAATGCGTGTATAGACTTGTTTCACGATTGCGAATTGAGTATATTCAATAGCGTGTCTGTTTTCCGTTGCCCGTGAATCTACAGGTTGTATTATCCTGTGCTCTCGAACGTATATGAAGATATTACAGCGAGTATCCCCCGTAGGCACGACGAAATACACGATAAAACTAAAAGGAGAACTGTAACGGTGCCCCCCCCCCCTCTCTCTCTCTCTCTCTCTCTCTCTTCCTCTCTAGCCGGAGAGTATAATTTACGATAGTCAATACCCAGAACCGGTAATTACCAAGCTTCGAGCTCTTCGCTATATTAAGCAGTAAATTTCTCAGCTAAACATTAATTTGTTTTTTTTTTTTTTTTTTTTTTTTTTCTTCTTTCGTAAAGAATAAAATTCGTTGATTTATGCGCGGGAGAAGAATCTTCGAGATTCGGCAGAGACATTTTTCAAATTTTTAATTTTCATTTTTCCCACCCCAAAGTTCAATCGTCTCGTGCGGGCAAAACGTTTTGTCCCGTAATCCTCGTGTAAATTTCAATCAAACGACTTCTCGTTTGATAGAAATTTACATTCGAACGGGGAGCACTCTCGTTTAGCGCGTATAAATTTGTTCGTTTGTTCGTTTGTTGGTTTTTCTTCGAATTTTCGGTTGTTTTTTCGTTCTTGTCGTCGTGCAGATTGTTGCGTTGGTCCGGTTAACGTGTAATTCATCGTCGTCCCAAAATTCATGAAAGGAATGCCGGAACGAGCCTGCGAAGAAGTTAAAAAAAAAAACAAAAAAATATATATATATATATTTCCTATTTGAATTGTTCGCTCGGTCGGGGTCGATCTACCGGAGAAATGTCTATACTTTTCGCGATTGCGCTTGCGGGATTTCCGTGTGAGTCCGAGAGATGCGTTTAGATCTCTCCATTCTTCTCGCTATCCGCTACATCCCGTGCACTGGATGCGAGGGGAAAAAAAAAAAAAATAAATAAACGAGAAAATACCGAGTGCCGTACCCGCGAATCGTATTACCGCAATAATTCACGGCCTTGTCCCCCGATTACAGTCCTACGTGATCCAGGACTCGATATTCCTCGATTTCTTTGCTTTGTTTTTCTTTTTTTTTTCTATTTTTTTTCAACGAAAATTTATTTCTACCATCGATCCAACCAGATCGTTATTACTCGCTGTCTTGTAACTTTTTTACGTTCCCACGGCCCAATTTAGGGATGAATTTACTTCGAGCCGTGGCAATGGTAATGCACAATTTTTCAAAGAGTCTTCCCCCCCCCGGAGCTTAATATACCGAACAATCTCAGTGTCTAATTTCCCGCGATGGACAATTTTTCTTTATCCGTATGCATCGCGGTTGAGCCGAAAAGTATCTGTGATTTATCAAAGTCAAAATTCGCGAATGATTCGACGATGGTAAAAAAAAACTGGGAAAATTGAGTCTCAGCAGTAATAATGCGAAAAATGATATCAATAAATGCAGGTAATCAAAGAGCTTTCCGTTATCACGGTTGAAAAAAATTTTGCGATCGATATTACAATCGAATTGGTCGATATCGTGCGTAGCGCAATGTTTTTGGACTAAAAAAAATAATGCAGACAATTTTTATTGTGGATAATCAATTTGTAAGAATAACACATACGGTGCAAACACTCGGGGGCAATTTAAACTGCTCGGTGTTAGTAACGCGATGCAAGAAAAGTATAGGACAGAGATATGCTATCGTTGCATATAGCGGCATAAGCAATAAATGTATTTGAGCGGCAAAAGCGAGGAAATTTACTGACGACGCACCGGAAACGATGGAGCAAGCTGTAAGGAATATACCTCCTGATATATTAAATAGAATTATATAGTGCAAAAAGAAAGTGTAAATAGAAAGAATAAATAGTGAATAAATAGTAAGAATAAATAGTGTAAATAGAAAAAAAGTAAAATAGCATAGCGCAAAAAAGTACAAGAGCACTTTGATTATAAAAGTGTAAATAAACAAAAATAAAAGGCATGAGCTCCCATTGCAGCGATTGCTAGGGAGTGCTCGCTGTGCGCAGTGCCATACTATAGCGGCTAAGAACGACTCGGAGCGCCCACGGTGGCGAGAATGCGCATGTTTTGCTGGAATCGCGTAGCGCAATTGAGGGCAAAATATAATAGAGAAGTCGCGGAAAGGAAATTTAAACCGTTGCGTGAAGTCATGTAAGAATTTTTTCCGCTACACGACTTTGGAAATTAAGTCTCACGCGTTTTCGACAGCAATTTATAAAGTTGAGCAGCGCAAAAACTAGATTCGTTGGGTGCAAATAACAAAAAAAAGTAAAATTCTTGATGTAAAACGCGCATATTTTGTCCGGTATGAAAAATCCATGTCAGGATATTACAATACAAATAAATTGATTTTTGTTTTTTTTCCTTTTTAGTAGCTCTCATGATTCGCTACCCGAATATGCAGCGAGCACTTTGCGGGTAATCGTTCATCAACGTTACAATCAAAAGTCCGAGTTACGTCTTTCTTGTTCTCGATACGAGCCTCGTCGGTTCGTATGACAAGACCGACAAGGTTCACGCTTAGTCTCAAATTGAGAAGGAAAAGTAGCCGTAAACCTATTTTCATTGCATCGTAATGCGTCTTTAAAAAAAAAAGATTTATCTTTTTTTTTCAACGCAGTTACAGTCAAGCTCACCTCAAAAAAACTCTATATGCGGCACGAATACAAACGTTCGTTTATTAAAATTAATTAAACAAGGTTTCGTCCGTGTAAATAAATGAGAGCTATTCCAGCAAAATTTGCGGAGTACAGCCGGCCGCGGCGCCGCTTGGCTTTCCGCACGCGGCGAATCGAACGCTTTAGATCTTAGGCCTGGGATGCGGACAAGTGCATCAGCGCTTTTGCAATTCCGCATGTATATTTGGAAGTCCAGGGAGGATAGACATTTTTGTTGGAAGGGGTATGAAATGTAATATTTATGTGTAAATGTGAATTATGAGTATGAATGAAATTTGTTGTTTTTTCAATCATCGGGGCGCATAATGCAGAGTAAGTAAAAATAATGAGGACGTATTTGTTTATTTTTCGTTAAAAATGACCGACGCACCTGTTATAGGCAATTTAATTTCACGGTTTTTTATATATACTATACATAGATATAGCGTAACATGTGTGACGTCATAATGTTATATTTTTCAATTTTTTATATTAACGGCAATTTTTATTCAAATAAAAAAATAAAAAATACTAAATATTTTTTTCTAACCAGATTTTGAAATTAAAAAATTTCATTCATACTCCCAATTATGAACTTTGTTTTGTGTCCTGTATCTCATGAATTATGTCCTGTATCTCCGCTGTACGACTCAATAAATTCAAAATTTTAATTTTACAAGTCGGCTTCCTGAAATATTCCAAATTTTCCCCTCCCCGAAGCGTTACGAAATGGCCTCGAGTCATTCGAAGCGCGAACAAAATAGTCCTCGCCGATGAGATAATATTAAAAATTGTCAACTTTCTCTCAATTTTCATTCGATCGGCGCTTTCGGAACCGAACAAATGTTCCGAAAATCCTGGCGAGGAAAAATTAAAAAAAAAAACCCTTCCATCGCCATTGTATTTTTATCTCTGAATTATTGAGCCGCAAGGAGCGAGAGAAACTTGGACGGTCCCAATTTGCGTTCGAATAACGCGAAACGATATCGAACAATTGCGGTACCCGGGGGACTCGCTGTTTACGATTCGAGATTACACGCGCGAAACATGCGTGCGCTCCGCGTACACGATACCATATATGCATCTCGAATCGTACTTGAATTATATACGGATATATATGCTTATATCGAAGCGGAGCGGGTGTAAGAGCAGCGCTCTCATAATTCGAGGTCCACGTTTAACTTTCCCCGTAGCTCTCCTCGCGCGCAATCGTCGTACATATTGTTTTTTTTTTTTTTTTCTCCATTTCGCATAATAAAGCCAAATTTCAACGCGTCGATCGAAAAAACAAGAAAAAATAAATAGAATTCCTACCTTAATCCGCAGCTTTTTCACCTGTGCCCTTTTTTGGTCGTTTCCTTCGGTCTCTCGTACTCCGTGCGGCGTTTTTTTTCCTCCTTCGGTGGGGAGAGGCGACGGTGACGCTTATCCATCCTCGGCGAAAGTTGGATCGTCGAAACGTAACACTGATTTTGCACTACAAGGCCGTGCGGATATCTGTGCGGAGGAAATTTGCGCGATTAAACTTTTTTTCAAGGCACGGAGGAACATTTTCTTTCCTCGTCGAAGCATCTTTTCCATTTTTTTTTCTTTGAAATATCAATTTTCGTGCGATTTTTTTTTTTTTGTACAAAGATATAATTTTTTTTTTTTTGGAAATTATTAATTTTTCACGTCGAATCATCAATTTACGTAGCGTAAAAAACTTTCTGACCATGAAAAGAGTTGGGGGTAGTTATTATTTTCGATATATCATGAATTTTGAATTTTATTACATTCGGCGTGAACGAAATTGTTGATATTAAACCAAAGTTTTTGGATATCGTACTCGGATATGATTGAAAAATGTAAAAAAATAACGTGGATCATTCGTTAAATGTTTAGTAACTGGAACATTCGCCTTATTATCGATCGTTTTTTTTTTTTTCATCGAATTATGAATTTTCGGGTAATTAATTGTAATTTTATTAATTTTTCGATCAACCGTCGACTGCATTTTTTTCATCCCACCTTCGATCGTCGATTTCTCGGAACCATAAATTTTTAACAACCAAGTATACTTACTTTTTTTTCGACGTTCGGCCTCACCTGCGAGCGTTTATTAACCCTAAAAACAATTAATACCCCCTTTTTTTTTCAAGAATTTTATATCGTTGCAGCTCGCCAATTTCACTCGACACTCCGCGAACACTTTTCACTGTACCGAATACTCTCGATCGCGAGGGGAAAAAAACAAAAGAAACTCGGAATTTCGCGAAACATCGACTCGGGATATCGCATCAAATAATTAGCCCCGAGACTTTAAAAACGAATGAATAATCGTTTCTCTAGCTACGGATTGCTCGAATTTACAATTATTTCGCAAAATTTTACCCGATCGACCCAAATTATTTATGATTCAAAAGGATATTACGGGGACAAAGGACGCGAACAGTGTTTCACCTGCCACGGTCGAGGGGGAACTGAAGGAGGGGGGGGGGGCGAGTTGGGACGGTTGGGACCGTAGCGCCACATGCTTTTTTTGCAATTACCTCGTTAAAAGTTTAGAAACAAATGAAATAACCGAAAAATGATTTTTCGTGGCTAGAAAAAATAAATCCTGATTATCGAAACAACTTATCCACTTTATAAACCCTTTCCTTAATAATAATCGAGTAAGTGTAATCTCGCGAATTTTTTTCCGTTAGTTTTCGAAACTAGAGTCCGTGTTACGGCCCGTGTGTACCCCGTGTAATAATTTTTTTTTTTCACTACGTGACGTCACAGCGCCATTTTGTGTTTTCATTGTCGCGAAAAAATGACGCGTAGCGGACGCGTTCCGAGAGTCTCCTCGACGAAATCGTCTCGTTTGTCGAAGAAAATTACGCTCCACGAGTTTCCAGTATGTGAAAAAAAAACTTTGGCGAGTGAGAAACGAACCTAGCGAAATAATAAGTCGCAGATCGTCTCGCTCGTTCCGCCTAATTCGTATTTTCGTCTCCTATACTTGTTGCCCGTGTCGTTTTTTTTCCCCTTCCCTTGTCTCCGCGAACCGTGTGTCGTGATAAAACAAAGGAAAACGAGAGAAAAAAAAAGGTCGCATCATAGAGTGATAATCGCGAAAGTTCTATATTCGAGACGAAAAATCGCGTAATGTTTGTTTTTTTTCTTCACGTAAATATCGTATCGAGGATCTTATCTTGGTATATTCATCGCGAAGTGTTTTTTGTGCCAAAAAAAAAATTGCCTCTCGCGAGTCGTCACGTTGGTTGGACGAAAAAAACTGACGAAAGAACATCGACGCGAGCCCCGAGTTAGCGGACCGCCGTGAATAACCTTAGAAATGGGAGAACATCGAAAAAATGTGAGTTGTCAATTATTTTGTTTCAATAAAAAAAAAAAAAAGCCGCATTATTCGAATTAACGAAAATGACGAAAACAGCAAATTAATTTACGTATGCACGTATTATTGTATATATATTCACGAGTAAAATATACTTGGAAACGGCTCGTACGAGAAAAAAAAAAGGAAATATACTCGTAAATTTTTTCGGCGTTCACAATTCGCAATGGAATACGAGAACTCGAATACCCTGAGGGGGCATATAGTATATGCATATATCGATTACCGGTTCGCGATAGCTTGTTTTTTTTTTCTGCTTTTTTTTTCGTTTTTCGTATACGTACTTTGGATTTCGAGGCATTCGCGTGCAAAAGTCGTAATTTCGACCCTGCGGAGCGCTCTTTAAGGGTCGAGTTATGCAGGAAAACGTTGTGCGAAACGTCGATACACATAAAACCATATATTTTATACGATTTTATTCTCTACCGCTATACTTGTAGAGTATACATCCAAATATATGTATGTACATATATATATATATATAGATGCACGTGCGTGGTACAAATCGTAAGGAAATTCTTATTCTCGGGGCTTCTCTTGCATCCCGATATAATCGTTTCGACGCTCCCCGAGGCTCGACAGTGTGTGTGTGTGTGCGATAACTGCATTCCTCTATATCGTATACCTTTGTATACATTTTTTTTTTTTTTTTCGATTCCTTCGTTCTTGTTTATTTTTCTTTCTAAAAAATCGGCGATTCAATCGAGCCAATAAAAGTCAAGTCCCTCGGACATTTTTCTTTTTTTTTTTATCCTCGATCTTCCTCCCCCGAGACTTTGATCTCGATAAAATTGTACTTTATCGGAGAGGAGTGGGAGAAATTATCGAAATTTTATCACCTTCAAGGATCGACGATATCCTCTGATTTCTCGCTCGGTCGATGTTATTTCGAGTATATTATAACGGGGGTGAGAGACCTCTCGACGCCCGAAAAAACAAAATAATAATAATAAAAATAATAATCCTTGAGATAAAGGACGAGAGTAGAGGTGAAAGATTTTTTTTTATCAAGCGTTGAAATCGCGTGGATCAAAATACGTAAATTTTTTCGACGTAATAATAATTTTATTTTTTTTTTCTCGCAAATTATATAAATTTAATTGCCATTTTTGTGTCGATCGATGACAATTTATTGTCGATAAATGTACAAACTGGACTGTGATAATTAGAAGAAAAAATTCATACCTATAATAATAATAATGATAATGCAGTCATAAATACAAAATAATTATCTTTGGATTGTAACGTTAAAAAAAAAGATGGCGAAACTCTGAAGTCATAATAAGTTATTGCGAATACACAATAGCGTAATTATAACGCCTGGTTTTTTTTTTTTTTTTTTTTTTTTTTTTGGATCAAGGTTGCAGGCTCGTGAATTTGTAAAGTTTCAAGAACGTTGATTGTTCAGATTCGTGAATAGTGCCTTTCTAATTTTTCGATAATTGAGAATTGTATAATTGAGGTATGAAATTTTTATCTCATTTTTCATAAAAATCGAACCAAATTTTTTTGTTTCGACTGTTACGAGTATATAGGATCCTTCCGTGTAAAGAAAAAAAAAGTATACAAAGAGCATACACACATACGTGTTATATCTGTATGCATGCGATGCACTATAGATAAATACACTAAAGCGTGGTCTCGGCTCGTTACTCAAACGCTTGGCATATCTGTCCCCGCGCGGTCAGACGTCTGTCCGTCCGTTTATCTCCATCTTTATTTTTTCACGTTTCCTCGAGCAAATAAGTATCCAAACTGGCAAGTTGGAGACCCCTCTCTTTGTCTAGCTCGTTCTCTCCGTGTTCACGTCACGATGGCTTAGAGTCAAAAAGACGCAATTCGCATGATTGCAAGTACATTTAGACGCTTGAGTTGAGCCTTTTTGTTTGTCAAAAATCGATGTACAAGTCTAGTTAAGGGGTTACACTCGGGCGAGCACGTGCCCGGTCATTCTAGCCAACATTCGATTATCAGAATCGACGCACGAGGAATGTTGCAATATTATACGGGGCATTCCAGGACAAAAGACGAATCAAAGATATTTATTCACATTTTTTTTCCTTCCAATATATCGCAGGGCAAGCCGTATTAACGGAATTATTATTTTTTTTTTTTCTTCTAAAATGTTTCAAGTAAACCAAATGAAAAGTTGAACGAACCGATGGTTAATGAAGTGATTAACATATATAGTTGGAACTGACCGTTAAGCCCAAAATTTATGGCTCGTTTGTAGTTTTATTTTTTAAAACATTTTCTTTATTTGATTAATTATAGTAAATGAGCTCTCTTGCGCAATAA
This sequence comes from Rhorus exstirpatorius, assembly GCA_963564615.1. Classification (NCBI taxonomy): domain Eukaryota; kingdom Metazoa; phylum Arthropoda; class Insecta; order Hymenoptera; family Ichneumonidae; genus Rhorus; species Rhorus exstirpatorius. Next base: position 11,900,454 of record OY751316.1, read on the forward strand.
TTTTTTTTTTTTTTTTCGATAAATTTTCATTGCGAGACTGTTTAATGGAATTTTTACTAATTTTCATTAAACGAATTTAAAAGAATAAAAATTGGTGCGTTTCAAGGAACCGTCGATTTGGCCTGAAATGACTCGCACAGTTAGGTATGCATTTTACAGTCGAATCAAAGTGCATTATATCTATAGTTTGGTATAGTCACTGTTATGTGTGCGCGGGCTTGCTCTAATGGTCTCGTTCTATTCAATATCTCGACTCGCACTCGTTCACTATTCCGTGGCGCAATCGCGACAGCTCTAATACATATATACACACACAATACAATACGATTATCAAGCCTCGTTGGCGAAGAATGAATCATTCTCGCTAACGTCATCCTTGGCATTAGAGGAGAATTAATGAAATTGCAAGCAATTGGGGGAAGAAAAAAAAAAAAGAGCTGTAATCGACGCTTGTATTATACTGCCTCGAGTCATTTTATATAAAGTGATCTCTTGCGAAGAGTACATTATATATATATATACCCAGGTCCATTTCTCAAAACTACTTTTATTTATTTTTCGAGGTTCACGCATTTTTCCTTTTCACAAAAAGTAAACGGGAATATAAAATCAATAATACAATCTGTATAACTGAGCAATGGCCTCTCTCTTTATGTTAGAAGAATAACCAAACGAGTCTCTCGGAGCGATGTTCCCCTCTCCTCCCTCCCAACGGCAATGACGAACTCGTTCCATCGCTGGGTCGTTCGCGTGTGTTTATTTTTTATTTTTTTTTTCCCTGAGGCCAATTGGTCGTTTCCCCGGACACATTCGACCTTGAAAATTAATTCGTAAAGCCTGCCGAGTTGTATCGTATTATTCCGCGTATAAACGAGCATATACATGGACTGACACACACTGGCGTACGCAAATATATGTATACCTAGAAGTGTAATATATTAGTTCTGGCATATCTGGTACGTATTGGTGCGTAATATATGAGAAATCGAGATGCCACGACGCGTTGCTGCGGCGACATCAAACGATGTCGAACTATCGAATATACTCCGATATACTTCGTTAATTTTCCCAATGTGACATTCACAATACCAACTATATATACACACACTGGAGACTTCCAGGGACGTTCCAGGTGTCGCGCTGCTTATCTGTTACAAATCGGCATTTATGACTAAGAAAATTTCACTTTGAGAAGAGAAAAAAAATTCGTCCTATTTGCTCGATTTTTTTTTTTTTTCTAAATAACATTTAAAATGCTTTATAATTTGTATTTTTTTTTCCCACAATGTTATCGTATTCAAGATAAATACAAATATCGAAAATTATCGTACGTCTATAATAGTAATTTTTAATTAAAATGCAGCTAATAGTAAAATCAATCGATCATTGTTCATTGTCTCTATGGAGATGATAATTTTCATTTCATCTTCCTCAAATAACGAAACTAATTAATCACGAATCACTCAACGACGTTTATTCAACTTTTGACTTGAAAAAAAAAATTGAAAAATGATTAATTTTTCAATAAACGAAGAAAATTATCGAAATTTTAAATATTGATTGCTCGATTTTCATTAATTTTTTCCATAATTTTAAAAAATTCAAAATAACCACAAATGCCAAAACAAATTATTTGTTTGTTCGTAAATTAATATGTACTTGAATTAACCTCGATGAGTAAACCAATTAACAATTATTCCCTATTTTGTTGGTGATTGTCAATTATTTCCTGAATCAAACTCGATAAGGGTAATTTAAAAAAAAAAAATCGATCGCGTGGCTCGATGAATCGAAAGTGATGAATACGTCCGTTGCGTAAACTTTTTTTTTTTTATCGTTCGATGAGGCACATGGTGGATTAAGTTTTACGTTTACGAAGGATCGAGAAAAAGATAAGTCGTAACGCACACAAAACTGTGCCGTTGCTTTTTCTCACTTTATCCTCGGGCACGTAGCATTAGTAACCACTTAAACGGTGACTCTCGTCTCGACGATAACGGTGATTCAAGATCACGGCTGTTTTATCGATAATCCTCTCATGAGATATCCAACCGACAACGTTTCATTCTCGTCATTCGAAAAAAATGTTATTTTTTCATGGCATAAAAATATTTAGTCAGTGTACTTAAAAACCGGTAATTCTTCTATCAATTTAAAACCTGATGGCGAAACGATATATAATCTCTCAAGCCCAATATGTCCCCCATTCACGATATCGGGATTTTCGTCTAAAACCGTTAGACTTTATCCAAAGATTGTTCTCTCCCACCGCGGTTGCTCCTCGAGATCTCGAATTAATTTGAATACATGCCCGAATGAAATTGAAATATAAAGACGAAATTGAGATATATTTATATTATTAAATATATAGCTCCTATGTAATTTACACTGGGACTTTTATATTCGTTGTTTTTATGACAATTTTTTTTTGGTCTCAGTTTCCCCCAAAAATCCGTTATACTCGTCGAAGCCATCCATTTTTTTTTACCCTTCGTGGTCACACTGGGTAAATTTCACCCAGGCCTTTTGGCAGGATTGCTGCATTCTTTGACAAATTGACCTAATTACGATTTTTTTTTCAACATGTTGAGATTTGAATTTTTACACATGTTTTATAATGTTTAAAGTGTTTTTTAGTATTTTTTAAAATCCCGATCGGACTGATAGTTTTCACGCAGCAACCATTTGAAACTAAGGCTGGGTAAATTTTACCCATGTGTGACCACTTAGTTATTCTACAGAGATGTGACCACGAATGTTTGATCGAATTTATTTCGTTAATTCATCTAAAATACCGAATAAATATTAATTAATCGAGGACCAGAATAATTTGACGCCTTTACATCGAAAAATTTTCGTCGTGTCCTCTAAATTTCCAAAAAAAATCGATAATTAATCATAGTCACATAAATTTCTCAATTAAATTTCAATGAATAAACGATCAAAGCGATTTATGCTCATGCATTTTTTCGTTATTTCTTCCTTTTTCGTGTATTTCGTAAAATTTATATCAGGAAGTGATACATATTTTGTTTTTTTTCGTAATTCGAGTCCTTCCTGTTTGTAATTTCTCGTAAAATCGATTTTACTCGTTCCCTCTTGGTGTATCAGTCTCTTCGTGGTCCGGTTGGCCCTCGTTGTATCGATATATCCGTTGAGATATATATATCGACTGGCAGCAAACAAAAGAACGTAACTTTAGCTCCAAGAAAGTGCTAGTTACGCCCTTTTGATTTTTAAGAGTTGATACATTATATACAGACACACACGTAAGTCCACGTGTCTCATCTGCTCATTCCAGTGTTGTGCAAATATAGAATTGCCTCGATGATATCGTGTCTCACTAGTAGGGCATCCTTGGAGTCTCTGTAAAACAACCCCTTTTGTACAATCGACGAACGACACCCCGCGAGAAGCCATATAGGAGCTTTGAAAAAGAGTCTGCTCGTGGCTCGTGACACACTCGTGCATTCTCCAAACAGGCGAATCTACTTTGTCTCTATTTTCCTTCCGCCCTCCCGCAAAGCTTTCGAGACCTTGACGATGACGTCATTGTGATAATCCTCTGGAAATTCCGCGACCTATTGTATATCCTTCACCCAGAGCCCTCGAGAGATAAGAACCATTTTTTTCCCCCCTTTGAGTATTCCATTTTTACGTATTCTCAATTTTTACATTAATAACAAGAATGAAAATAAAAAAAGAGGACTATACTCACATTGATTTTATTTATATTAGAAAAAAGTTTAACTAAATCATTGATGATTTTTTTTATCAGTAAACTTTGAATATTAAATTGTTCACTCCGAGATATTAATGATTACTAGTTTAATGAAATATAATGATAAAACTAAATACGCCAATTTCTATGTAAATGGATATTTATTAATTTTTTTGTTTCTCCATGTTCCCTGTGCATTCATAGGGCCTAAGAAATATTAACAATTCCTTTGAATAATATCTACTTGAAAAAAAAAAAAAAAAAAAATTAGACCCCGGTATTCGCAGAATTTAATTCTTCATTTCGTCCGTAAATTATTTCCCAACAATCGTGCAAAGATATAATGAACTTTGGAGAGGAAAAAAAAAGGTAGACCATCCTCGCAGACATGCTGGACGGTAAAATCGATCATCCGATCTATCAGCCATTGTCCCGTCGAAAATTTTGCTCGCGAAAAAAAAATGGATCAACTCTCTCGAAACGTCATCCTTGAGACGTCGAGCTTACTTTCGATTTTGCTATTTCGAACCACGCTCGTTTATTCTCTCTTTTCACTTCTGCAACAACCAGACTTTTTTTTTTGCAACTCGAGAGATGTAATTCGTGTTCCCGTCAAAAGATGCTTCTCTTCTCGTTTATTTTTTTTTTTAGTATCTCGAGAGTTATTAGCGAGTTGTTTTTTCGTTTTTTTTATTTTTCTCCCAGTGAGAGCTCTCTCGCGATCCTAAACTTGAATAACGATGAGAGAAAGAGAGAGAGAGAGAGAGAGAGGACGGTAGACCAGTCAGTCAGTCAGTCATGCGGTATTAATGCCTCGTATATAAATGCGTTTGTTGCATCGGTATCAATGGCGTATGAGCCGTGAAGAGAAAAGAAGCCACAAATTTACTAGCCAAAAGAGTTCAAAGAAAGCCGAGAGCGAAGGAAGAAAAAAAAAAATAAAGAAAATACAAGAAAGACCAAATAACGTAACTGCCTGCGTTATTTCACTGGAAATCGCGTTGCCTCGGGAGACTCGTGCAAATATATTTACCGCGGTAGCTTGAAAAAAAAATCAAAATAAAAAATAAAATAAAAGAAAAAGACGAAATCCCATGTTATTTCACGAAGCTGCATCTTTCGCCTCGGGGATATTAATGCAAATATATATTCGTGCTTCTGAGCCATCGTATGTGCGCGCTGCATGGATGTGCATACCCCCAGAGAGACGTATAAAAGGTATATATGGAAGAACGAAAGAGAGAGAGATATAAATTCTCATCGACGTTTCTCACAAGGTCTCGACGAAGAAGCTCATACGAAAAGTTGCGAGTCTGGTTTTTTGCCGATTCCCTAGTGGCTTTTAACTATATATATATATATATACCGGTAGCATTAGCATCGTCTGTCAGCGAGATGATTCTCGTAATTAGTCCGCGAGATCGCGAGAAACGAGAATGGAAAAGCCAGAAATCGAATCTGTTCGTCGTCGATCGAGGTGAGTTGGACACTTTTACGTGCCCAAAAAATAACACATTTAAAAACAAAACAAAATTCCAAATATATGAGAGAAATTTTTGTTTAAGCAATCGAAACAATTTTTATTGGCCAACGAGTGAAAAATAATTTTTTCATAATAGTTTAATAATGATTATCGATGATTATTTGCAATTTTTTTTTATTTTATTTTTTATTATTATTTATTATTTGACTTCAATGATAATTATCCATGAACACCATTCGTGTATATAACAATATTTCATCTTCACTTGTATTAATTATTCGATGCGAAGCGCGTAAATTAATATATTTTTTTTTCAAACATTGATAAAAAAGACTCCGAAAATAGCCAATAATTTGCATATACGAATTTCTATTCGTTTTATTAATGCTATCCTCGTGCCCAGCATTATTGATGGGAAAATGGAACGATCAAAAAGATATGTGCACTCGCACATACAGGAGAGCTGAGAGATCTTAATGTGCATACATATTCATAATTAAAGCATTTGGAGTGTGAAAAAAGGGTCTCGCGTGATAAGTAATTAATTTATTTGAGTTGGGGAATGTAGATTTATCATTATTGGCAGTACAGTCGTTGAGACAGTGGCTCTGAGGTCGTTATCCTCGCCCCCCCGAGCTCGTATGCTAATCGATCGACGATTTCGATAGCCATCTATAAATATATTTCATTTCTGTTTTTATAATTCGAGCCATCCACTCCGAATATATTTCCTGCCATTTCGTGCCACCAATTTTTTAATCGATTCCCACAAAATCGATACATTTTAATTAATCAATCATTCAATGGATATTCCCCAAAAATTTTTCTCAAATCAATTTCCCTATAAGATTTTTGTAAATAAAAATCCAAAAAATTGGATGGATTGCAGAATTGTTACAACTTTTTTTTTTTTTTAATCGTGCCCATCGTACGAATAAATAAATATAAATTCATTGGCGGTACAGGGGGCCTCTCGCCTGACTGCTTGCTCTTCGTGCTACCTGTAAATGCATATAAATATATTATGTGTATAGTTATATACGTGTATGTTATCGGGGGTCAGGGTTGCCCCTCGAATGTGTCCTCACGGATTGTGAGGTTGGACATTTGCCATGGGGATCAGGAGCGTCACTCGAGCGACGAGAGAGAACGCTATCGCGCGGGGTTAACGACTGTGACAACGTCGAATGGGACATGGCCCCGAGGGAACCCTGACCATTAAATTGCCTCGAGGCCTCTTCTCGCATAGATGAGCCTCGACCACCACGAGACTTTGATATATATATATATATATATATATATATATATATATGAATAAGTTCATGAGAGAGGGAGAGAAAATGTCTTCTCTTTGTGGCCTCGAGGGACCTCGAGAGAGTTTCCGTTCTTCTCGAGTCGATAGTCGAGAAAAGTCATTTCGTATTATCGTCGCAGATTCTTCCTCAGATATAAATCCCGATATAATGATTCGACGAATTCATTCCTCATCATACTCGTCCCTTTTCTGCCATAATTTTTTTTCTTTTGTTCGCAATTTATACCGCAATTTATCGTTTGGTTTAACTATACTCGAGAAAGCCAATCTCGTAAATTACGATCAAAAATTGATTGCCGATTATAGTAAGTAATGAAAAAACCTCATCGATAATTTCCAACAACCCATAATAATTTTTTTTTGTATTTTCATAACAAATTTATTACGTCAAGTCTTCGTTTTTTCCAAGTTGACGATCCCGCATTGAACAAAATTGGGCTTCCTTCGACCATTTTTGATTAGTCCTCGCTCGGTTCGACTTATCTAACGAAAAATGTAATCAAGCGGTGTGATCCAAATTGACACCAATTTCTCTCTACATAATCGCTGAGATGTTTTTCGAACTCGTTGTCACGCGAATTCTCCCATTTTGCAAGCTTTCTCTCATCACACATAGCTTCGAACAATGATGTAGTTTTTTTTTTTTTTTTTTTTTTTTTCTTGTCAATTTACGAGAACTTGACCACCCTCGCAGCGATCGGGATTATTCTCGATCTCTGCACGAGATTACAAGGCGCTTCTCGAGATCATCTTTGCCAGTGTACGCCCAATATATAAAACAGGTATTCGAAGCTGCTCTCAGCTACCTGTGTACACATATATATATATATATATAATATATGTATAACGCGAGGCTCTATAGGCCTTTAACGTTACGTATATAGCCACGTCCTCGACATCCAATACCGTGTGGCATCTCTCTAGAAAACGTGAACGTTCGGTCAACTAGTCGGCTGGCATTCCAACTCATTGACTCGTGTGTGTATATATAGAGAGGATGAGGATCTCCTCGAGACACACCGCGAGAGCAAAAGCCAGGTGTATTGATCCCCTCTCCCTCTCTTTATGCGTGTGTGTTTTTTTTCCCCGTGATGACTCCCGGAATGCACGTGGAGATAGATATAAAAGGCGTTGCACACACGTACGAAAACGTGACGAAAGCCAATCCGTGATGTATATGTGGACCGCATTCGATCACGTAAATCTTCACCAAACAATTATCGTATCATTTTTTTTTTTTTTTTAATTATCGTATCGCAGTTGCAAGAATATTGATGATCGAGTGAAATGATTTGTTCTCAAAAAATTTCCTTGCCCATGAGTTTATCGAAAAGAATTTTATGCTCAAGGATTTTGGGATTGCCGATCACGAAAATTGTGTCAAATTATCTTTATTTCGAAAATGTAAATATGGCGGTTACGATAGGGTGTGAAGCGGAAGTGGAAGAAGTATACTCAGAGGCCTATTTTGGTCACTATGGTTTTACGAAATGTGATGATAAATATTGAAAAATACAAATCCATAAAAGCTCCAATTGATTCTCCTTTGAAGTTTCGATATATTTAACTCCCGATTGCGTGACTCTCGTGAAAGGTGTGTTTAATAATAATTGTAGGAGGATAATTTCGATCGGGAAAAAAAAACAGCAGTCGTAGCAGAATTTTTAATTAAAAAATTACTCATGATTGTAACGAACCAATTGCGTTGAATTCGATCGTCAAGATTTGTGTTTTTTTCCCCCTTCTTTTCTTTGACTTTTCCGTACTTGCAATTTCGAGTACGCTCTCACGTCACGTCGGATTATAATTGATGACTTATCGACGAATTACGAAATGCATCTCGATACCCGCGGTACAATATTTTGCATTAGAAAGTTTAGCTCGATCTGGATTTATGATTTTTCAAGGATCTCAAAAGTCCGACAAGACGATTCGAAAAATTCATCATTCATTGCTATTATTATTGTTATTATTATCAAATCTATATCTCGGATCAGTTCAGGCCGATGTAAATGAGACAAATATGGCCTCGAACATCGTGATTACGTAATACGCGAGAATATATCTTTGGTTAGGAGAGGAGAGAGAGAGAGAGAGAGAGAGAGAGAGAGAGAGAGAGAGAGAGAGAGAGAGAGAGAGAGAGTATGAGCAAAGGATCATCATCGTCTCTCGGTAGTTCTTGATGCTTTTGCTTCGCGGGTTCTTCGGCTCGGCTTTCAAGGACGCGAGCTGCCGTCCACCGAGAAATACGATCGCTAAATCATCGGGGATGGAATTTCGTACGTGCCAGAGCTTCAAGCTGCTCCAACTTGCGTATACACATAGCATATATGTATATAAATGCCTTGTCCATTCGATTCTGCATCGGCCACTTGGCGTACGAAAGTTAATCCTCCGAGAGGCCAACATCGAACGCACTTCTTTTTTTTCTTCCTCCCTCTATTTTTTCTCCCTTAGCGCGATATGAGTATCGATTCTCTCTCTCTTTCTCTCTCTTCTTTCACATTTTTATCTTTTTTTCTTCCCTCTTTTTTTCGCATCGTCAATGCCTTTCGTCCTTTTACGTGGATACAATGAATTGGAAATTCAGCAAGCTTAAAAGCCCTCCGATGTAATCCAGTAGCTAATTTTCATATTTTAGCCAAAACTAAGCGACCTCCAACGCCCGCCAGGTAGCACAATCGTCAATTGAAGAGTTCTTTTCCCGTCCTTTCAATCGGCCATTTTGAATTTCGTGATTTTAACGTCATTGTGGTGGAATTTTAGTTCTTTTCTTCTCCCTCAAACGTTCCTTGTACATATTCAGGACGTAGACAAACGGCAATTTATTCTCGTTTTTATTTCTAATATTTTTTTTTCGCTCGTCCCTACGACCGATCGATCGAATCGATCAAAGCAGCCTGCTTGTTTTTGTTTTTTTCTGTCGTTCTCGAGAAAACGAAATATGTTGGACGATTAACCCCTTTGCGATTCCGATCGCGTCGAATTAAACGAGAACACGACAACGGCGAGAAATAAAAGGATATCGTGGATGTCCTGTGGTCCAGCTAGAAATTGAGATGAAAAAAAAAAGAACTCGTGATCGGTTGACTATGGCGGAGCTTCCTAGGATTCGACGATGTGGAATGTTGATCTACCGGGTCTCGCGTTACTCGTGTTTTTTTTTTTTTTTTTATTATACTTTAGCCGGTATTTTGGCTCTGCCTTTCTATTCTCCATTTTTATCTAGCAGGCATATCTACAATTCCGCGTTTTGTCAGGAAGGTTTTTTTTTTATTATCGTGAATTCAGGAGTGAAACTATACGACGAGAAAAATATTCTTTTTTCGTGATTGCTTTTTTTTTTACGAGTCGCATGGAATATATTAGGGCAAGGTGCATTTTTAATATGCAAATTTGAGAATAAAATTACATTAGAAATTATACCGAATTGCCATTGGTCATGGGAAAAGTCTAAAACAATTGACACATTAAGGATGTATCGGACGTACCTTCCCAACCAAAATTGACTTTCGTCGACAATATTGCATACTTTATGATAAAATGAAAATCGGAAAATATTTAACCACAATAAAGACGATAAGAAGATTAATTTCGAATAATAAAAATGCCAAAAAGTTATCAATAAATTGTTTAAGCAAAACATTGTTTAACAAATTTTTAGGGAAAGTTTTTTGGGCACGTGAAATGAATTCGTTGATTTTTCTGAGTACGCATGGATTTTTTTAAAATTTTCTTATCATTTTGAAATTTGGGTTTTCGAAAATTTTTTAATTTTGAAAAATGAAGGAAAATTGTCAATTTTGGATATGTTTTAGTAAAAACATTAAATTTCCGAAAACCGAAATTTCAAAATGATGAGAAATTAAAAAAAAAAAATTACGTGTAGTCGGAAAAATCAACGAATTCATTTCACATGACGAAAAAAAAACATTCCCTAAAATTTTTTTAAACAATGTTTTGTTTCAACAATTTATTGATAACTTTTTGGCATTATTATTATTATTCAAAATTAATCTTCTTATCGTCTTTGTTGTGGTTGAATTTTTTCCGATTTTTATCCTATCATGAAGTATGCAATATTGTCGACGAAAGTCACTTTTGATTGAGTTAATTTCACTTCGATTACATTTTTTCATTACCAAAATCCAAACTTCTCGAATGTCCAAAAATTCGGAAATAATTCCAAGACAACGTTCGAACATAGAAAAATATCTTTCAATTATAAAAAATTAATATTTGAATTATTTAGATAGAAAAAAAAATGTTTCATTCTCAAATTACATTTTGCTTAAAAAAAAATCATAATTCTTATTATTCTTAATATTTCAAGCTGAAAACTCAGGGTTATACTCTCGAGAGATGTTTACTTTGGTAAAAAAAAAAAATTAGTCCGTGAATGAATCTTTGAAAAAAAAAATTTATTTACTTTTCTCATTCGCTTTCCTTCGCTCCAAGACTTCACCTGCGCCTCTCCGTCGGATATTTCTCTCTTGCATCTGCTTCCGCTGGCCCTATGAAAGTTTTTTGACCAATTTTGTTTGTTTTTTCTTTGCAACGTATTCTCCGAGTCCAATTCAAAATCCAGCTGCTCGTTTTCTCTCATTGTCGATATTATAAATAATAAAAAAGAAAAAGAACGAAGAAAAATAATTTCTTTGTGCGTGTGTTTTTTTTTACCGCGAATGTGAGACACGACGGAAGTTGGGCAGAGAGAATTCTCACGGGTTTGGCCCTAACGATTACCCGGACTAAACGTGTGTCCCGCAGGGGCCGCGCATAATATACCGATCGAGAAAAAACAATGAGACGAGGATAGATAAAATTGCCTCTTCGGCTTCGCATATTGGGTATCTGAAGCATCGATTAACGAATCCGAGTTTGTACTGTGCACACACACACACACACACACACAATATCTCCTTTTTCTCTTGGTTTCTCCCGCAACTTCGTCTCTCATTTCTTCATCGCGGAGAGAGAGAGAGAGAGAGAGAGAGAGAGAGAGAGAGAGATCGCTCTTTTCCACGCACCACTCTCACGCGAGAGAATCTCGAACGAGATTGCTCGCCCAAGGCTGCGACTAATTTCCCTTATCTCTCTTGCTCTTTCTCGTATTTGTTCATCCTCTCTTTCTGGTCAGCCCTGTTCGGAGGTTTTTTTTTTGTTTCCTCCTGAAATTTCCGAAATAACCATACGCCTCTCTCTCTCTTATTCTCCCTCTCGAAATATTCTGTGTACGCGGGCGAGACGAAAAAAAAGTCGTGGGAGAATGAGATTTTGTTGTTTCGACTTTTCTTCGTATTTCGGTCCTCTTTTTTTTTGTTTTCAAAAAATTACGAGATCGAAAAATTATTTTAAAACAAAAAACCTATAACCCCAGCATTTACACGCACACACACACGCGCGCGCGACTCTCGTAGAAATAATGATCGATGGGGTATGAAAATTATTGAGTCAGAGTATATTTGTACTTGGATCGAATATAAAGACGAGAAAACAAGTTTTACATGGTTAAAAATGGCAAACAACTTGCGAGCAAGTTGAATTGAATCTTTCGCAAATCTTTTCCTGCTCCATTGATCTCTTCGTGTCAAAGACTCCGCGAGATCGCGACGTCGCGGG
>OY751316.1:11912794-11945471 GCA_963564615.1 Rhorus exstirpatorius
AACAAAGAGAGTAGGGATTGTTGAACTGGATGGATAAAACGAATGTCAAGCTTTGTGTGTGGATATAATAACGCGCGGAAAAGGGAAAGGATCGCGGTGTGGAGGAGTCGAGGGATCGAGTGACGATCAAGAGCAAAGCTCCGTCGACTTGGCGCCAGCTATTATTGTTTTTATTTTTTATTTTTTAATCTCTCTCCAATACCCGCTAGAACTTTATTTCCTCTTTATATATTTCCATCCATTTTTTTTTTATTCTTCGAGATACAGCCCGAGTAAAGCTTTGGCATAGACGACGCTAAACCCATCCGACGTGATTGATCGATCGACTCTGTTTTTTTTCGAAATATCGAGACTCTGAGTTATCGTACGATCGATTTAGCAGCAGAGAAAGGAAATTAATGCTTAAAATTTTTATTCACAAAATAAGGTTGACTTTTACGTAAACTTTAGGTAAATTTTCAAGATCGTTTTCTTTGCCACACTCCGTAATGACAAATTAAAAATTCACGAAAATTGTAATGATCAAATGGATTTTTAGAACTCTCTGCGAAAAACTATGGAGGTCCGTAGAAAAAAATATTTTGATAAAATTTTGATATAATAAAAAAATTACGTGTAAACGAAACGAAAGATAAAACTATTGTAAAGTCAACTGAATAAATGGAGAACAGTGAAGGAAATGAGAAAAAAAAAACAGTTGGAGTAAATATTTTTCCATCAATCAATCAAAGTTATTACATGACTGCAGCAAAGCCCTCGCGTCTGATTACATTATCAATCTCCCGATTGAATTTCCAATCACCTCTCTTCGTTGCATTTCCAATAGATTTGAATTTTTTTTTTTTTCAATCGATTTTTCTCTGACGAGCAGCCGGACAAACGTCGAGAAGAGTTGCTCGGACATGCCCCATCCGGGCAACGTGAAGAAATCTCTAAGCAAGTCACTCTTGTCTAGTAGTCTCTCGAATATATGTGTGTACACAGGCGACGTTTGCTCGGTGTGCCTTCTCATTCAGATCGATGAGATCTCTCGGGTTGCTTTTCTTCGTTGCGTCAAACGTACCGAGAGAAAGAGACACGCGACATTATCTCGCGAGCCACCATGGATCTCGAGACGGAATCTCTTCGATCTATCGTCGTCAGCAGAGGGTCTCAAAGAAAATCCTGTGCAGTGTAATATCTACGTTGCAGTTGCAACGCTTCGAGATTGAGAGAAAAAAAAATAGAGTGAGATAGACGTTTCGGGATTTATCAATGATAAATATAAATGCGTGAGAGTCTTGCCACCACTACCACCGCTATCACTACTACTACTATTATTATTATTATTATTATTATTATTATTATTATGCCAATTGAATATTATTATTATGCCAATTGAACCTCGCAACAAATCCTGATTCAGATCCGGGAATCAAACGTGAGATTGGAGTTTATGTTTACACTCGGGACGCAGTTGCGCTTCGGATCGGGATCCAATCGGTACACCCTGAAAAAAAATGGCGCCATAACTTAAAAATTTTGTCACATCCACCAATCCGATTACGAAACGAGTACCATGTAGATTCCTATGCGGACACCGGTTTTGGGGACTCCATGGATAATCCCGATCGGGATATGATCGGGCTTGGGGTATCCCAAAAAAATTTCTGCACGGCTCCCGTAAGCGTGGAGAATATTTTTAAAATATTGTCATTGCGTCCTTTTATATGATTTAGCATTTTACCAACTAAAATTTCGATACAATTGAAATTCAGGTATTTCGCGATAGGCCAAAACGCATCGATTTTCAAGTTTCTAGAAACAAATTTCGATTCATTCGTAAAAGTTAATTCGTCGTTTTTAAGAAATTTCTTTATCAAATCGTCGGAAAACTCTTTTTTTTTTTTTAATTGATTAATTGATTTTCGTGAATGCGCATGATTTTCTAAAGAATTTTATTTATTTAGTTATTTCATTTTTTTTTTCTGAAATTTCGAGAAGTGCATAAAGAGTCAAAGATCCCGTCCTGCAGTTTCATCAATAACAGCCATTAAAAATACTCGAAAATGAGAATTAAAAAACAAATGCAATGAATCATTTCTCATGATTTTTTTTTAAATTTATTAAAATAATAATTTGACGATAAAATAAATATTTGAGTCTGTTAAGAAACGTATCGCGAGTGTCCCCATTTAATATCCTTGAATTTTGCAACGCGGATACTCCTACATATATGTATTGCATACATGGTTGATATCGAAGTGTGAGATCTCGATGAAAGGGAATCTCTTTTACTTCTCCTTCGGTTACAAATGTAATGCTCTTCTCGTACCGTCTCGTGCTGAAAATTTATATCAGTCACTTAGTGCACTTGGGCCTTTGCGTGGAAATTTAAACAAAGAGAATCGGTGCACTGTCGAGAGACAGAAAGAGAGAGAGAGAGAGAGAGAAAAGGATAAAGAGAGTCCCAACGACGACGAAGCATGGCACCGGGCAATAAAGCTCGATGAATAATGGCCACGCGACATCGCAAACTCTTGGGTCCTCGGCTTATAACACACACACACACACACACACACATACATGTATATATATATATATATATATATATACAAAAGGAAACGTTTCTGATGTATATATGTACGGATATAAAATATACGAGAGATGTTTGTTCGACTAGCGATCCAATTAGTCAATCGTCGTGTGGACACCGTGGAGCATGCGCGCACAATCACTCTTTATATGCACTATATATTTTTCACTAACATTTTTCACGACTCTTTATTTTAAAGAAACTTTATTACAAAAATTTGCTCTGTCCATTTTTCAATTATCTAGAAAATTTTTTGAACAATCAGGCGACTTTATCTTCTCTATTTCAGATTTACTATAGATAGAGAAATAGCGTGAAAAAAATAATCGAAATTTTTTGCTTGAAACAACAAAATAATTAAAAAAATGATTCGTCAAACTTCCCAATGCAGCAGTATCATTTTTTTTTTTTTTTTCTTTCGAAAATTTTACAAACATTTTTCACTCTGTATATGAATATATATATATATATATATATTATGCACTCTGGGTCATTCTCTCGCGCTGACGTGAATTTTGCAGTTCAACAGCTCGATGAGTCAGGCTCACAGTCCGAGACCTCGGTGATCTCGTGCGTTCGCACAAAGGATCCGCGCTCGCGTAATGGCTTAGTAGTCGGAGAAGAGAAAAAAAAAAAAAACGAGTCGAGAGAAAAAGACGAAAAAAAGAAAAAAAACGAGTGAAAGGAGAAGTAAATTAAAGAGAGTCGAGCGAGGTGGCGGAGGGGGGGCTAGAGATGAAAGAATAATAATATCAAGAAGGAATCCCGCATAGGTCTGTGTGCATGAGTCACAATCAGGAGGGAATTCAATCTTTTCTCGATCATCCTCTCGCACCGAGTGCATTTTTATTTTTTCGTTTTATTTGGTTGCTTTTGCTTGGGAGGGGGAATTTTTTTTCTTCTTCTTTTCATGGCCGGAGCCTTTCTCGAATCTCGCGCGCCCTATCTTCCGGTTACGTCTCGTGAATGCCTTCGGGCTGAATCACATCGGTCAACTTCTCGGACCAGTTGGTCCACGCTTAATGCATCATCGAATAACGAGTTATTAGTCATGAAAAAAAGTAATAAAAGAAATCTTTTTTTCGTGGAAAATCGCCATTAAATAAATAAATAATAATAATAATTACTATTATTATTATCTATTAGCTAAATAACATTGTTTATTTCATTTTTCTTGCTTATTCATTCAACGAATAATCACGATTTTTTGTTTTTCTGCAACTCTACAATGATTTTCACACAATCATCATTTTTTTTTTTTCCTTTCGCTCGAATTCTCGTTTTACTGCGGCGTAAAAACACAAATTTACTTTCATCTCAGACCATTGCAGCATCCTGAGAATTCTTACCAGCTGCCCTTCGAGATTACGCTCGAGGCTCACGCGGCTAATGGCCGTATATATTTATATGCACGTATAATCGTTACCCTTAGCTTGTGCTTAAGAAAATTCACGCCTAGCGTTATGCCATTAAGAAAAAAAAAAAAGAAGAACAAAATGCAACTGCAGGAAGTTATACTTGCACCGGAAGACGTGCCATTTTCAACAAAATCCAATTTTCAACGCGATACGTACATATATAAATATATATTTACTTTATTATTCTAGCGATTATTTTCTTGATTTTTTTTTACTGTCCAGGCATGCCCTGAAATTGTTCGTAACAATAGAATTGTTTTTCAAGCATAATACACGTAACATCGGGTGTGCATTATTCCTGTAGGAAACGCGTAAAGTAAAAAAATTCGAGATACTTAATATATAGATAGCGTTGAAATTTCCTCAGAATTTGAAAATTCTCTGTTTGGAGAAGGATATTTCAACGTTGTTTTCTCTTTGCGTAGATATTTTGCCATTGTAAATCACTGCGAGCAATTTTTTCAGTGGGAAGATAAAAATAATTCGATACATGGAACAGAGCAATTGATTTATTTTTTTCACTACAAATTTAAATGGAAAAAATCCACTTCAATTGCTCTCAGTACTATACGGAACGGAGTAACCTTTGAAAAAATCACTTTTCAGTCCCTTTAATGTTTACGACTCTTATGAAACGAATTGATAAATTTATCATACAAATAAAAAAAATAAATCCTTTCTTTCTCTGAGCACAATCAGTAGCTACACACTCTTGCAGGCTCGACGAAAAAAAAAAAAAGAACCAAAGTTATAACATCGAATATATATATATATATATGTGGTCTGTAGTTTCCTATATCATTATCACCATTACATGCCATTTCGTTTGTTAAACTCGTTGCGATAACGATCCGGGCGAGTTTTCACCTTCATTCATGCGTCTTTTTATGCATACCAGATATGTCGTAAGATTACGTCCTATTATGTGAATAAAATGCGCGTATAACGAGCATATTTAAGATTCCCCACGGGACAAATGCGTGAAGCCATATATACAAAATATATGTGTGTGTGTGTGTGTGTGTACGTTTAGGCAACCGAAATGAGGTCTTCACGATCACGAAGGTCGTTCCTTGAACTTCTCAAGCTCGACGCTCGAATCTCTGACGAGAAAAAAAAAAAAAAAGAAAAAAGAAAAAACGTAACGACTGGTTTTGAAACGAGCTCAACTCAGCGTTTCTTGCCACCTTGATGGTATACACACGAAAAAACTTTCTTTCAGCTGTCTTTATATTCATATATGTTGGTGTAAGAAAGTTCACTGACTCCTCGAGCTCTTTTACCAATTTCACATCTCGTATTACGTGAATCCTCTTGTAAATTCAATTAATACAAGAAAAATAAAATAAAAAAAAAAAAAACCTCAGTACATACCACGTTGAATTTTCAAGCGTGAAATTATAAAATACCCTTTGTCGCGACTGTACTCGATAATGAAACATTTAAATTAATTTTGTTTTTTATCTTCCGATCATAAAATTATCAAATTACGAAAAATTTCCTCCGGAAGTGGAAACAAAAAATCTGAAAAATCTCGGATTCTCTCAATATGATTGTACAGCGAGCTAAAAATCCAAACTAACTTTGCTAAAAAAAAAATAATAAAAATAAAAAAATCAAAGCGTTCAATCTCCCGATCCTTCAACCATCGAATTTAAATTCCTCGCTCTTGTTTAAAATCGAATTAAAATAAGGAAAAAAAAAAAATTGCTCCGGAAAGTCTCCGATGTACGGGGGCGAGGGCGTGCCAGTCTCTGTTACAACCCGACACCCGAACAATGGTAGATTGTTTCATACGGTTAATTTAGTAGCTCGTTAGCAATGTAATTTAGTAGCTTGTATATACTAAATATATATATATATATATATATATATATAATATATATATATATATTCATTCGCTTCTGTACACCCGCAGATTTTTACCATTGTTATTATTATTTTTGATGTTATTGTTGTTCCTAGTTGGCACAGCTATCGACTTCTAGCAATAGAAAGCCTCCAACTGGCACGACTTTACTCGCCCGAATTTCACGAGTTGCGCCCTTTTAGCTTTCGGCGCAATCGATGCATACACGTTGTATTGAAGTGTTCGCTATATGCACTATGCAAAATGCCCTCATTACTCGTTACTCCGCGAGGCACACTTGCCCTTTTTAATTTTTTTTTTTTTTTCTTTTTCTCTTCTCTTTTTCATCAACGAGACGCAATAGCGTGTCTGTTGGCACTCTGCGCGCTTGCATTACCAACTATATCCGATTAAATTTGCATAATGTCGGACCGAAGAATCTTGCATCACTCCTAGTTTGCATATCTTTTATTGTTCCCGGTAAGGAATACGAGGATTTGTTTTTTCTTTTTTCTTTCATACGTCTCCGGATCTTTTCGTTCTGTCGTGTGACGGAGTCTCGACGAGAGTCCAATTCACAGTGGGAGAACGCACGTATGGTTCATTTGCTTTGGGGTGTGGTGGACGTATATTCGTCAGTACGTCATTTTTCATTGGTAATAAATTATCAATGCTGGGTGCTATAATGCTGGGAGAGTGAAAAAAAAAAAATGAACGAAACTAATATACAAATATATATGTATATGCATATATACGATCGATTGCCGATTATCATTATCGTGTTTTCTCGGCTCGTCGGGCACGACCATAGGAGGAATGCGAGTGGTTACTTTCACTGTCACCTCGCGTGAGGGCTCGTAGACACGCGAGCCAACTCTTCGGTCTCACTTTTGCTCGCTCACCCTTTTTTTTTTTTTTTTTCTTTTTTTCACATATTGTACTGTACAGACGAACGATCGTGCGGGCGTTTTTTCAGAATTCACGAGAGCACGTATCTCGTGCTGTGAGTCTTCTCTCGGATTCAAAAAAAAAAAAAAAGAAGGAAGATTTTTTTTCTCGTGTTTGAAAATTCGCTTTTGCCAGGCAATGACAATGGAAAAAAAATCTTATTGCTGCTTTTTTAGGGTAATAATTTTTTTTTTCGACCGCAGAATTTTTTTCCGAAAACTTCAGACGCATCGGCGTGAAAAAAAAATCCCACGATAAGTTGAGTCTGAGATCGATAATTTTCGAGTTATTAATTTTGCAGAGAGGCAAAACTGGTCAGTTTAATCGCAGACTTGATTTTTGAACTTTTTTTTTTTTTTTTTTTTTGAGTAATCATGAAAGTCCATTGTTATAATGATAAACGAGTCTTGACCGTGAAAAAATATCGTTGAAATTTCCATGTTCTTTCAGCATGTATTATTTATGGATCGCAGACTTGTGCTATGCAATGATCCAACTATAGTATATAAGATATAACTATATAGTTGGATCGAGCACGTCAGAGAATTGCGTGCTCGAACTTATGTCACGGCGTACATCGGAGTTAAATTACAATACTATCTCTCTCTCTCTCTCTCTCTCGGCTACAGCATACGCTAATCTCCTCTTTCCTCTCTCGCATTCGGTCATTAACTTTTAGCATAATTCGCGCCCTCGAGCTCGCTCGGGCTCATGAATTATGCAATTAATTATAAGACTCCTCGTCGCAAATGAATGACAAAAGTGAAAGAAAAGCCCAACCCATGACCTCGTTTTGAGCCATGCAAAAGAGAAAAAAAAAACAAACAAAATACAATTCACGAAAGTAGAGTGAGAACTATCGATGCAAAAGAAAAAATCATATCATCATTGCTCCATTACTGTTATGCTTAAGTAACAAATTTCTTATCGAAACATCGCGGAGTTGACGTTTACAGTCACGCGTTTGCAATGCGAGATTGCACACAAGCGAGGCTTTTTAGCTCACGTGTGCATGCACTCTCTCGACAGTCATTTATTGCACGAATCCATAGCCCAGATAGAAGAAAAGAACAAACGAAAGAAAAGCAATACAAAGCTGCAATTCGTTTTGACGTTTGAGGCGCGTTCACACGCGGCGATCAACTATTGATTATCATTATCATCGTTCGTGTCAAGAGTCGAGCAAAAAATTCCATGTACTATATGCATATTTGAACCCGCGCAGTGCGTCGAAATTATTCGCGTGTAATAACAATAACAAAAATTTAGTTTATTCGTGTGTACGTATATATCTAAGTTGGGAAAAGGTCAGAGTCGATAGAAAATTTCTCAAGCTTTGAAAACGATTGCCGTTTACATGCGGAATTCTGAAATAGCTTCATCGTCACTCGTGAAATCGCGAGAATAATGACTGCAGGGTAAAAAATTTCAAAAAAGAAAATAATAGTAAGGGAGGGCGAATGAGACTCGTTTATGTCCGCAGTCATTACTTGACTCTGTTCTTTCACACATTTTATTGCACGTTATAGCGTACCTTGTGTATCTATATTTATATATATATATATGTATATGTTTACTAAAGCAGTACAGGATACCTGCTATAGTACTATATTGTGCGCTATAGACATGCCTCCAGCCACCAAGTGCATCGCATAATGCGTTTGCACGATGTGGGTCAAGTCCCACGACCGTCTGTCGAACTCTTTAGTTACCTCGGATACACATATTTATTTAATAATAATAATAATAATAATAATAATAATAATGATTTTTCGCAAGACTGCAGCCCTAAGCCAGGCCATTTCCACTCGATAATTCACTATAAATCCCGATGATGCACGAGTTCTTTAAATACGAGAACGAAAACTTATTTGATACTTCATTTTTTTCATTCGATAACAATTTTTGTCCAATTTATCATCCTCCACTTGCCGAATTTGCCATCCCGAGGAACGTTTTTTTTTTTATCGAGAAAAAAAAAAGAACACCGATTCTCGAAATTACTCGCTCGTCGTTCTCTCGACCGAGAAAAAAAAAAAAGGAAACGAAAATTCGAGTGTGATTTGAATGTGTAGAAAACGTAACTTTTGGCCTTGAATAAATCATTGAAAAGTTTCGATTTCCTGTTTATTCTCGTAACGTGCGTCCAAAGACTTGGCATAATTTGCTGTGTCGGACTACCGAATCGTAATCGCGACTATTTGCGCGGATATATCGCGGGTCTTGCGTGATTACAAGATCGCGAGCCGCAGGAGGGAAGGATGCGCGAGACGAGGATTAAAAAGTTTTACGCGTGCGGTGCTGACTCGTAGCAAGGCTCTCGTACGTGAGGTTACTGCAAATTTGACCCTCAAGGTTTGTACTAAACAGCTGTAACAGAAATCTCCACTATTCCTCTGCCCCTCTCGCTCTCTCTCTCTCTCTCTCTCTCTCCTATAGCGAAGGGTAACGTGAGACTAGGCCGAATCAAATTTACAAGTAGATAAGGCTGTGCTGGTGGGACGAGGATTTTTTTTTTAATAACTTGAATCGAATGATATCGATAAATAATTTCTAATTAAAAGCTTATACGAATTAGACCAATTTTCTTCGACTTTCTTTTTTTTTTTCTAATTAATTTCAGTCGACAGGCATTTTCTTTAATATAATTCTTATGAATAAATTACAGTTTTTCGTGTTCTTATTTTCGTGGAATTAAATTTGTTTTTCAATACAAATTTTATGGCACAAATTGGTTCAATTTGAGTAAATTAATTTTTTTTAACTCTTTTAATCGTCTTTGCCTTTCTCAAGAGCTAAGATTTTTGTATCTTCAGTTGGAGATTTCTCGGGAACGATGCAAAAGTCCTCGTTGTTTTCCGCGAGTTTGAACTTTTCTCTCTCGTTGTGAATCTCATAGTGCTCCAGAGAAAGAGAGAGAGAGAGAGAGGAAAATGAATATCCTCCCGGAGATCCCGAGAAGAAAGCATTTAACATACCGACCTCCGGCGACGCTGAAAATCCCTCTACTTACCCTCTCTCTCTCTCTCTCTCTCTCTCTCTCTCTTGGTCTCTGTAACACAAATAACGAGAATTGCCTCTGTTATTACGCACGATATTTCATCGTCGGCATTTTCCCCGTTATCCCCACGCTCTCTATCTCTCTCTCTCTCTCTCTCTGTGCTCTTGCCAGTTCTCGGCGTATATTTACTCCCTTGCTACATCGACCGATCTGACTATATTCATGCGAGACGATTATCCGATCGAGGATTTAAAAAAAAAAAGCAGTTTCTATTTATAACCTCAGGAGTTGGTAATCCCTCACAATTTTATTTATCCACGTACAATTTTTAACATTCATAAGAATTTTTCAGTTGAATTAATTTACGAGTCTAATGCCCGATGTGCGCAACATAATTTATCAAATTAAAATCGTTATTTTTATTTTTGTCATGAAACTTCAGTGCCCGTTGTTTCATTTTTTTTATTATCAAATTTACGTATCCTTTGTTTTATATTTTTGGTTAACAATTTACGTGGATCGAGTCGACTCGAATTTCTCGTTGCGATCGTCATATTGCTCTCAGTTTATCTTTTCACTCAATTTAAAATTCTCTGGAGCTCCACCTACGTATTTGCGCAATAGAGAGAGAGAGAGAGAGAGAGAGAGAGAGAGAGAAAGAGAGGACAGGTATGATTAAAGTCGACAATTTCTCGGCTCAGGTTCGTACAGGAGAGTCGCGAAGTAAAAATAAGCCAGCGCGTTATTGGTTCTGGAGTCCATAAGGCTTTCAGGGTACATATATCGCTTCTTAGTCACTCTGGCCTCTTTATTATATATGTATAGATATATATGATTCTCGCTATAGTGGTAACAGCAGTTGGTGATACGGCCAAGGGAGAACAGCAATGTGGCAAATGAGAAAAAAGGTGGCGGTACCGGCGAGGCACCTCTAGAGTTGGCGCCCTTGGCAGCGAGCCTTGCCCCGGTCTCGACGCTTTATATATTCTCTCCCCCTTCACCGCATGACTCGCGAGCTCCCTCTTTGTCTCGCACGACCACTTTTCTCCGGCTATCTCAACGCCTCCACCATTTCATTCGATATTTTAATTTCACCGTAATATCGGAAATTAATACCAGTCGAACAAACTTTTGCGAAAGTTGTAGAAAAAATTACAACAATTCGAATAATTAAGGAGACTTGAAACAAAATCTTTGATTACTTTGACAAAAGTATTCATGTTTTTTTTATTAATTTTTATTTTTCAATTCGTTCCTATAAATTGTTCTGTGAAAGCGATGTAAAGAATTTCTAACATTTTAACTCTGCTGCTCATAATGTCGATGGTAGATCGATGCAGCGTTGCGAAAAAGTAAATTCAATTTTCCTCGTTACATTTATTATTTAAGATTTTTCCTTTCGATGAATACGGAAGGAAAAAAAAGGTCTAAACATTTTTTATTCAATAATTATTAATAATTAAATTCGAAAATATTGAACAAATAATAATAATAATAATGATTCAAGTTGATTAAAGTGATATTTTTTATTCGAGGAATTTCGTTAATTTTTACAAAAGGCGAAAGAGAGTGAAAATAATAATTAAAAAAAAAACCAAAATAGAAAGTTTATTCGTGACGAATCGTACGATAGCAACGAATTATCGTATGAATAGATTTTCGATAATCAGTCAAATCGTCAATCGCCTTTTTTCTCCCCCCCCCCCCCCAAACTTTCTTCGCCCCGAGACCTTTCGTGTGTTTTGTCTGTTTCACGACGAGGCCCAGAGTCACGAAGATTAAGCCCAAAGCATATATAGATAGTAAATTTTTTTTCTCTCGTCGTGACTTATCGCGTGGTCCAGTCTAGGAGAACAAATGACTTTGAAAGAGAGAGAGAGAGAGAGAGAGAGAGAGAGAGAGAGAGAGAGAGAGAGAGAGAGAGAGAGAGAGAGAGAGAGAGAGAGAGAGAGAGAGGCACACACCGAGTACACAGAGCATTGTGCTCGGTCTTGCATAATTTACATATACTTGCTCTATCGATGACTGCAGATTTCAGAATTCCGATACACGTTGTATCTGCAACACAAATTATGGTTAATCAGATCGATTACTTGTTCATTTTTTCTAAGAAAATTGCCCGTTGACTGGCACAATTTGACTTGAGCGTTAATATCTACCTTTCATAATTTTGTATTCGATCGAAATTAATTATTTTTCAAACAAACAAAAAAATACAAATATCATTGTCATTGAAAATAATTTAATGTTCCGAAACGCGAATGCTTTTTTTTTCTCAAATAAATCGTCACTCGAAGTAATTCGTTGACCGCGGTTGCTCAAACTTTTGCTTTTCTCTTCCACGATTTCATCGCCTCGCCCGAGACTCGCCGTCATTTATTATCTCTTTTGTTTTGTTAATTGTCATCGAAAGTTAGCGACCGTATCTGTTCATTCTTCGCTGGGTCAATTTTCTCCTTCATTTTCTTTCTTCGAAACTTTTGCTCGAAGATTACGTGACATCCGATGATATATTTCATCGAGTATCGATGCACGAAATTTTCAATGACCATTATATATTCGACCGTTTTTTAATATCTTCTCGCGGCTTTACAAGCCTAATTACGCGTTTCCATTTATGGCGATCAATCGTGTTATTTCGCTCGTTTGTCTTCGTTACAACTTTTTTAATAGCGCGTCAAAAAGTTCGATCTCTCGCTAATATATATATAAATTGTTATTCGTTTTGTGTGTGTGTGTGTGTGTGTGTGTGTGTGTGTGTGTGTGTGTGTGTGTGTGTGTGTGTGTGTGTGTGTGTGTGTGTGTGTGTGTGTGTGTGTGTGTGCGCGCGTGTGTGTGTGTGTGTGTGTGTGTGTGTGTGTGTGTGTGTGTGTGTGTGTGTAAAACGCCACATATGAAAAGCGAGAGGAAAATACAATAGCGCGTGTTGTGCTTGCCTTCTCGATTGCATTCTCGATCCTGTCTCGCTTGTCTCCTTCGTTATATAAATATAAGAAGGATCGTTGTCGTATAGATCGCGTCACAGTGACTCTCGTTTACACGTTTGGCCATATCTTACCGCAAAAAGTACCGCGAGGCCGGTGGTCGAGGAAGAAATCACTACCATCCATATAGCAGAAAATACACGCCCCTCATCGAGGGACCGCAAACAAGATCCGAAACTCCTCTTGCGGGGATTATAAAGCCCCGTGTGGTATTATTATATCATACATATACAATGTTGGATCTAATGATCCATGCTGACGATACTTTCGTTCGATTGTAACCTCCCACGCGAGACTTTAGTTAGCTTGGAAATGAAGAGAATTGAGTAGACAAGCTTTGACAACGTCGAGCAAAGGGAATATATTATCTCGAAAGTTTAAATTTCGGCTACGAAAAATAAGAAGAGAATAATTTAACGAGTTGTTGATTGAACAATTTAATTAATCAATTGTTATCTCGCGTATTTTTCAGTCCATAAACGAGATTTAGAAATATCAAAGTTAAATCTTAACACGTATACGATAGGACTGTGACGATAAATATTACGTATTAATATCATGGACTGTATGTATATATAAATTATTACGCGCATATCCATGCCCATAAAATAAAAATATACATACACAAACGTATATAATGCGGAGTTCACGATATTAAAGTTCAGGAGAGAGACGTAGATCGACCAGCGATATAATCCTATTTAGAAACGTTCGATTTTTCTTTCTTTTTTTTTTTCATCGTTTGTTCGATCGGTGAAAGGCTCAACGAGCCGTCAAACGACGATAACGCGCCTCGATTAAGGACACTTTAATCCCCTCCCTCGTTTCCCTTTGACCACTTAATAATGTATCTGTACTATTGGGTAACTATACTTTACTTTTGCCGACCCTCCCTCGCGCTATTTCTCCATTGGATTCCTCGACTCAGCCAGATCAGTCGCCTTTTAATTTAATATAAAAATAATAATTGAATGCGAAAAATAAACAAATTTTATTTCCTCATGAAGAAAGCTTTGCTTTTCGTGAAAAAAAAAAGAAAATCTTCCACACATTTCTGCCAAGTTTCTGCACCTTTTAATTTTGGTTTTTACAATTTTTCTTTCTTAATTGCACAAAACTTCGTACCCAAAGGAAAAAAAAACGCAAAGAAATTTCATCTTTCCATAAAAATACGATTAAAAAATTTTCTTTTTTTTTCTTCATCGCTACTCCGATCTCTTTGGCTTGCCCCCCCCCCCCCCCTCCCCCGATTGTTCGATCGATCGTTGCACCACCGCAAAATCGAGTCTTGCGGATAATCGCATCTCGCGCCGCGCACCAGCACCGAGTATAATTCTCCCTGCCACGTGAGATTAATTCGCGGCTCGTCGATCACGTCCCACGTTAGAGCTCTCGCGTTCACTCCCCTCCCCCCCCCCCCCCCCCCCCCCCTCATTTATGAAACAAATCTCGTTCCCGTAGTGCGACCATGAACGAGAGAAAGAGAATACAGAAAATTTCTCAGACGATATGAAGAAGAAAAAAAAACGCGTGTGCGTAAAATACGGGCAAATTTTTTTCGTTCAACCTTCGAGAATCATTTAATTTGCATTTTACTACCACCGCGCTTGTATACAACGCAGTGGTTTTTTTTTTATACATAGAGTCGGAAGTAAAGAAATTATTTTATCAATGACACTGAGGGAATCTAAATAATGCGAATTTTGAGTTATTAACGAGATTTCGCGCGTACATAGTCTTATTGAAAAGTTGAATTCAATGGAAATTGAAAGAAAATCGTCAATTCGGGACGCCCCCGAATTATTGTAATGATTGGAAAGGGCTAAAGATTTATTTATAAAAAAAATCTGAACTAAACCTGTCTCTTTCAAATTATCATTAATCAGTAATTAAAAATTGCTAATTAATCTACGTTTAACTCCTCGGTTTAACTATTACTGATATGATGGATTGGTTGATTATTCGTCGTATTAATCAACGAGTCCAAAAAAAATTATGATTATTATCGTTGTCACAATATCCAAATTCTTCGATGCTTCGTAATTTTGTCAATAAATTTTATGAGAACACGCGCGATCTCGTCGAGTCTGCAGCAAACAACTTATACTTATAATATCGATGTATATTAGCCTTTCACCTTTATACAATTTCGAGATCCCCCATTGCTCTTGGCTCGGGAGTAAAACTTTCGTTCCACCCACTAAAAAGGGATTCACGTAATAGTAATAACGAGAGGAAAGAATAAAAATAAAAATAAATACAAAAGATCCTCGGAGATATATTTCGTTTGCTCCCGCGAGTAGGTCGGCAGGACGTGAAAACGGAGTCACAGTCATGCATGTGTATATATATACTTTCCGCGGTAGAAAGAAGAGAAAAGAGAGAAAAATAAAGAGAGATCTCGCGGATCTCTCAAGATCCACGTGTGTAATACCTAACGCGTAAGCGTGTAATTGCGCAAGAGAACCATCGGCCAAGCGATGCCACACGGTGACTCTCTCGGTTATATGTACTCCGCGTGTGTAATAAACGAAAGCGACGGCATAAGGACGCAATGGTCGGGCTAACAAATGACCGCGATCTATCAGCAACCGTGATCTAACCCGAAGCATTCGTTCTTTGTTTTTTTTTTTTTCTCTCGAATCGCCCTGGATCTTCAGACAAATTTTCATCAATCGTTGTTACATCATTTTGTTTTTTGAACATTTTTTTTTAAAAATAACATAATTAAATTACGAAAAACCCTTCCGAGTTAAAAATAAACGCTGAAACTCAAAAATTGCTTCCTCAAACGTTCGAAATGTTATCTTCCGAAATTTTGGTACATTGCAAAAAACAAAAAAAAAAAAACACTTCAACGCCTTTCCGCAAACATCTTTCGACAAATAATCGACTATTCCGTATCAGCGAGAGAGAGGGAAAGAGAGAAATAGATAGAGAGAGAGAGAGAGAGAGAGAGAGAGAGAGAGAGAGAGAGAGAGAGAGAGAGAGAGAGAGAGAGAGAGAGAGAGAGAGAGAGAGACCACCTTAAATCAACAACTCGCCCAGTTGCAAAGATTTCGCTATATAGATACAATATAATAATGCTAAACGCTTGACCGTAAAAGCTTGTGGGGCGACTATACTGACTGTATACGGAACGAGAAGCGAGATATCACTTTCACGAGGAAGAACACCGTGAAACTCGCGTTCGCACGCTCCCACGGTGTTACGTCTCTCCGCGCGCTATCTCGGGCACAGAAGGACTCTTCTCAACCGTTTTGCCCGCGATTTTACAAGTATACACATGCGATGATTGAATATATATAGTTATATAAAGTTGAATCTTGGAAAACACGCGCCGGGTGTGTTGCTTCTGTTTTTTTTCCCCCATGCGATGAGTCTTGTGTATATATATATATATATACATAGACGATGAGAGACGAGAATCAGTATGTGCACTTTTCACTCTATGCAAAGAGCACGATTCACAAGCCACAATAATGCATATAGACACAGACACAAGCGCGCGAGTTGATTTGTTATATATGCACAAATGTTTGTGCCAGGCTCTCTTAAAGCGAGAAAAAAAAAAATGAGTTGGATGCAAGCACGCGAGAATTGGAATCACAGACAAGCCGCGAACTCCTTGTTCTATATTAAGAACAATCGTGTAACTCCTGTGGATAATATCTGTTAGTTTGCCGGTTCGCAAGCGAGAGAGAAAGAACGAGAGAAGGAGAGCTCTTGAGAGATCTATTGTTCGATAGACGATAAATCGAGAGGCTCGAGCTTCCGCGTCGTCGTCACGTCGTCGTCGTCGTCGTCGTCGACGTTGTCGTCGTTGTTGTTTCAACTTCGACGGATTCGAAGGCGTTCGCGTGGGCACACGCTTCCAGGCTCTATATACATATATATATTTACAAACAGATCTTGCACATATGTGGTTTCTATTGACGTGCTTCGCGAAGTCCTGAAACTTCCACAAAGTCGAGAATCCATTTTTTTTTTTTTTTTTCATCCGAGATTGGCGATTCTTTTTCCCTCCAACCGACAGTTTGGTCCATTGTTTCGAAGCCTCTCGTTAGAGAGATATGGCTGGTTCAGTTTGCTCCTATAGATCTGAATAGAGATTTCGAACATTATTTGAGTCTGCAGATCTGCAACTTCACTCTGTTGAACGATCAGGGAATATCTCCTTGAAGAATCATCGCGATCTTTAATGACACACGCGCGGGATATGAAGCGACCTATATTGGCTTGGAAAAAATTAGGCTCATATTAGACTGCGAGGAGCAACGATCTCGATCGCATTACGTATATCAAGCCGCTGCTCGTTGTTGTCTCGTTTGTTGAGGATACGCAGCGGAGAGCTCTTCTCCCAGATCTCCTCAAATTTTCCTATAGCGGTAATTCTCACGCGCCTCTTTCCCCCGCGTCTGTCCCGCCACCGCAGCACGCTCGGCAAAACGTCCGTTACTCGAACGAAGGTATCAGACCTGTACCACATATATATATTATGAGCGCAGCCGTTTGAGATCCCACAGCATCTCGTTCCTGCACACATATATATATATCTATACAAACATGCTGGAGAAGTTGCCGAGGCAGAAAAACGCCGACCGTGGCGAGAGGCGTTACACTATGAAAATCTATGCCGGCAGCCACCGACCTCGTAAAAATATGTATCCCTCTCTCTTTCTCTCTCTCTCTCTCTCTTTGCTACTTCAAGCACTCTTGTCGACTATGCAAATCGTGCGTCTAGAACCGTACCTTGTGGTATACGTGTCCAACCGTTGATACTGGATGACTGTCCTTTATGACCCTCTCTCTCTGCGTGTATTAGTTTATACGAACGCTCTGCAGTCGATCTATACGAGAGCGACGCGTTGGAAATTTTCGCAAAGGGGGTCGCAAATATCGTTGAGATAAATAGATACATAAAATTTCGTATATACGCGTTCAGCAGTAAACACTTATAACGGCGATGGGAACACGAACGAGGGAAAGTTAGGAATCCGGAATGTCTTGTCGAATTTTCGTACATTCCGAGTTACTTTTTTTTATAAAATGAATTACCTCTCTGTAACGCTAGCAGAGCAAACTCCCGAAAATTAATTTGTAATTTGATATCTGAAGAAAATTTGAAAGTTGAAGGTTTGGCCCTTGGATATTCGGATAAAGCACATATCAAGAGAACTTGCCTCTTTCAGCTTCGCGATGAGCTAGCAGAAAAATTTTATTTTTTCATTAATCGCACAAAAATAATAACAATAATTATAGCAAAATCGAGCTTATAAGTAGCACTGAACCCTTGTCATGCAATAAATTCATTTTCGGGACTTTGCTAGCGCTACAGAGGTAAATAAATTTGGCAAAAGATCTCATCAAACTTTTGTCAATTAACGAAATTCTTCGTCGTCTTGCAACGCGTTTGTCCATTATTCCGCCCAGAGTCGAATTAGATCTCGCTGACATCACTCCGAGGAAGAGAGAGAGAGAGAGAGAGAGAGAGAGAGAGAGAGAGAGAGAGAGAGAGAGAGAGAGAGAGAGAGAGAGAGAGAGAGAGAGAGAGAGAGACTCTTTGGCCTCGAGAAACGCGCAATCTCGTAAATCTCGGGGACTTCTCAAGCTCGTAAAACTCGTTGGGTTCTCGCGCCTGCTTGAACATAACGTGTGTAGCAAAGAGCCATGCAGAATCCGCACGCTCCTCGAGGCCGCGACCAACGCGAGTGTGTATATACCCGCGCGCCCGCGCGGAAGATCCGCTTCTGGGTGACGCGAGATTGTGCGCGCGCGCTATATCGCTCCTTCGCTTTCGATCGAGATCCGGAAACCTGATTCGCCGTGCACGATGAACAGGGTCCCGGCAAAACGACGCGAAAGGAATCCACGAGAGACGGTAGAAATGGAAAGAATGAGATATATCTATATATATATATGTATATGGATAGATAGACCCGATGTGTCGAAGAGCGAGAGAAATCGTAAGCTTAAGCCTAGGGTAGAAACGAAAGAGGAGAAAAAAAAACATGGCGGAGGAGGAATCGGGGCAACTCGGAGGTCCTCTTATCGTATAGGAAAACATTCCATTAGCCTCGACGACCTCTCGCGAAAGAAAAAGTGAGATAGATGACTTGTAGAACGGGGTGCGAGAGAGAGAAAGCGCGCATGAGATAGAAAATTCCTCATTCCTGTGTCTACAGCATGCTCATAGACGTGGAAAAAAAATTCATTCGTGTTGGGTTACCCCGCGGAGAGTCTCTCCAAGACTTTGAGCAGAGTATACAGGCGCATTGGCTGTTGAGAGAAAGAGAGAGAACCTTTAACTGGTTTTTAGCATCTCTCTGCATTTCCCTCTATCCAACCCTGCTCATAGGACAATGACTGATCGCGTTGATGAACAATTGGACCACTCGCATATACAAAGCCGTCGAATGCGCTGGTGGGCCGAAACTTTCGTTTTCTCTAACAACGCTCACGCGCCGAGATATAGTCGCTTGTCCGACGATCTAAATTTCTTTACGTTCCACTCGCAATTCTCAACTGTTACACGAACAAATATATATATATATATAACATCGTAATGTGTGTGCTTTCCGCGCGTTGCGGAAAAGGATCGCAAAGGTATGGCTTTTGTGCTCGTAGGAAGAGAGTTCGACAATAATGAGTGGGAAATATACGAGGAGTAGTTGAGCGGAGCGCCCCGAGCACGAGGGCAAGATCGATGCATCACGTGTGCCGAGGTCATCCGCTTCGATCGTAGAATTTGTGAGAATGTAAACTCCATATACTCTGGCTCCGTTGATATTTCTCTCCCTCGTTGGGTTGGATTCGAATAATGAGGCTTTGAAAGACGAAAGCTGTTCATTGATTGCATCCATCCCCGCTCAACAATGATTTTCCATCGGTATAAGCTCCGACTCGTATATAACTATATATGATTGGTCGATTCGAACTTTCCTTTCACCTTTTCGTCCACTTCTTGCTTCGTGTATGTCACAGGAGTATTTATCCAAGATTGGAATCGGTAACTCCGAAAGATCCAATAATTTCTATGTTCTTATTGTGCTGCGGTGATTAGAAATGTTCATGTCGCATCGTTGGTGGTCCGTCACATGCCCCCCCAGTAAAATAACCATCCAGCATCGAGCAATACGACATTATATACTTGAGTCGTTGAGGGTTCAAAAAATCCTCATGTGCCACTTCGTGGACAAACTATTATACGAAATAATGAGACATGCAGCTGTATAATATTGCCTTCGCCTCTCTCTCTCTCTCTCTCTCTCTCGATCCAACTTTCCTTCGCGATCGCCCGTATTCACTCAACATTTTTCTTCTCATGAAGTTCGATGGCCATCATAATATGCACATCGACGATTCGACGAAACAATAATAAATGCAATTGGCATGCGAGGAATCTGTCGTTGCGACTCTCGGTCGAGTGTGTCTTTATGTATTCCACTTCGTGGACAAACCATACGAAATAATGAGACCCCGAAGAGAGGTGAGAGCAATGAATCTCGCGAATGATCTACCGAAAGTACGTCATTAGTATACGAACTTTCGTTAGCCTTTCACCTCTTCGACCGCCATCTTTCGTTTCGACGATTTCATTTTTTTTTTTTCTTTCTTTTCTTTCATCCACAATCTCGTATACATGCAACCCGAT
Source organism: Rhorus exstirpatorius (assembly GCA_963564615.1). Taxonomy (NCBI): domain Eukaryota; kingdom Metazoa; phylum Arthropoda; class Insecta; order Hymenoptera; family Ichneumonidae; genus Rhorus; species Rhorus exstirpatorius. The sequence continues at coordinate 11,933,224 of OY751316.1, forward strand.
CGACCTTAACTCTCTCGTTTCAAGACCTTCGTCGCGTCTCCAAAGTCACGAAGGTCATCCGGCTGCATGAATGTAAATCGAATCCTTTTGTCTCTCGACGCTTTATATGTGTTCATTTCGATTGTACCGAAACTCGGAAATATTGAATAAAAGTGGCATGGAAAAAGAAAAACTGTTGTATCCGAGTGTCCTCGAGGTCTTTTTGGAGGTTATTCTTGCGAAAAAAAAAAAAAATGGTTCCTTGCGATACGTAAAAAAAATTCGGTAGGAAAGATATATTCGGCACGGTTTTTATTCCCACAGACTTGTATCTCCGCTCGAATCTCGTCCTCCGAGAGTCCCATGCCCTGAACTGCATGATGATAAAAAGACGACCCGAAAAAAAAAAAACTGCCCTCTATCCATCAAAGCGTCTTTATCGGTCCAACCGCGAGCGACGCAGGGCATCGCTACAAATCACCGTAAAAACGGTTATTCCGAAACCTCCAGGGTCAGACCGCGTCAACCCGCCAACTGTTTCTCATCTCGCGAGACACATATCTCTCTCTCTCGAGATTCCGACCTTCGAGTGTCCGTGAAGCTCTCTATGGTATGCGCCGGAATCCTTTACGGACCGTACACCAGCGACGGTGTGCCCGGTTTTGTATTCGAGGCGTTTTTGAAACGTGGAAAAAAAAAAAATGAAAAATAACTCGAACGGTACACCCTGCAAGCATCCTTCTTCATTGCTTGCTGGTCCTCTTCTACCTATACATAGTAGCACGATGTTGCCTGTCGCCTCTTTTCTCTTACTCTTCGTCTCATTCTTCTTTGGTTTATTCTCCCGCGTCGTGCACCATTGGCCCCCAAAGATATCGCGGTGAGATATCATTTTGCCCCGCGACTCCGGGTTCAGGTGAGACCGGTCACGAGTGCTTCGCGCGCGCGCCGAAGCTTCTTCAACTCTCGCGACAAACCAGCGCGAGGGAGTCTGCGGCTGATCCAGGAAAATAATTCGCAGCAACGCTGAAGCTTTTTAACGGTTATAAGCCGGAAATCTGGAACGCGAGTTTTGATGTGTATGAATAAATCGTTAAAAGGTACACCGAGAGTTGGTTACGACTCTTAACAAGGACAGCAAAGTGCTGTCGTCTTGATTGCGACGATGATGCATTCGCCAATTTGCCGTTGCTCTTTTTTCTTTTCTTAATATTTCCGCTCTTGATACTTCTTTCCTCCTCGCTGTTTCACGGCGTCAACCTTCGTCGAGCGAGAAACAAAGTCCACCTACTTTGCTCGTGGCACTGCCCCGGCAAGTAACGTTCCATATTTCACTGTGAATGACATGTGTGTGTGTGTGTGTGTGTTTGCGTTGGGGTGGTGGTTATCCCGGCGGCAAAGACTTCTCGAGCCTCTCGGAGGCCTCGAGCTCTAGTGCGGCTCGCATACACACACACCGACAAGCACAACAGACGTCGGTATATCTGCAAAGCGGCTTCTCGACTGCGGGACCGTTACCTAACCTTCCTCCACCTTCCTCGCTCATCTCTGTGTCCTTCTCTCCTCCTCGCGTCTTCTTCGCGCCACCTCCATCGTCGCGGATAAGCCTCTTCCACCTTCGCAGGCCGCGCAAAAAATTCAACCACGCACACCGCGCCACTTTTTACGACGTTTCACATTGTTCAGCCCCGAATCGCGACGCTAGAAAGTTCAGAACTTTCGGGAACAAACATCATCAATTAGTTTTTCTCAGGCTTCCTAGATTGAGAAACTTTTGATGATAATGAAGATGCAATGCGGAATTTTTTCATTTACAGTCTTTTCTTTTTTTTTTTAGTTGCTTATGCTCAGTCATTCGAATATTTTTTTCTTTCTGTATTGATTCATCAATATCGAATCCACCTGAGGACGATTCGCTTGAATCGTCGATTTATCAAATGTGGGGCTCAAAAACCCTTTGAATATTTATAATCCTCGTCTGCATCAGGATTATTCATCACCGCGGAGGTCCAAAAATCATGAGAGAAAAGTCATTATTTTTGAAAAATAGGAAAATAGATTTTTTTTTTCAAGAATTCCGGGGCAACCCAAGATTGAGTGCCATCGGAATGATGTTGCAGAAAGCTTGATAGCAGCACACTTTCCTATAACCGCGAGTGGTTGAGAAAACGAGCGCAAAAAACGACCATCCTCCGTCCTTTTCATCTCTTCTTCTCGTTCCTATAACGCGCAGTACGCGTGTTACATACGCGTCTGTGGCTGAATTCTCGTTCATCCTCTAACCACATAGCGTGTAATATACTATATACATAGGTGCGTCGAGATGATAAACCACACTCTCTGGGTCTCGTTCATCGTTCATCGAAAATGAGCGGTTGTACATATCGAATCGTCGTGGCCAAAGACGAAGCCTCAAATCCATATAAACCGTTCACCAACGTCTATTTTACCTCTCTTTATACTTGCTGTATCTTGCACGCTCGATCACCAAAGAACGAGGGACTCCACCTTCGCGAAATGTATATAGGCAGTCATCATGGATATAACGACGTTTAAAACGTCTCTGGTCGGCCATGAATTTCACGCCCATCAACGAGAGAGAGAGAGAGACATTCAGGTGGGCAAAAAAGTTTCAAGATTGCCTCTTCGACTTTTGCAAAAAGGAATCGAACAATATACTCTCCGTGATATTTCAGGATGCGGGGGCGAGTTGGTTTCTTTCTTTTCATTTTTTTTCTTCTTATTTTTCGTTAGTCGAAGCCGGAGCTGACCGGGATTCGCGGAATTGGATCGTTAAAAGACCCCACTGACCCAGAGTTCTTATTCGCACCCTCTAAAACCGCAGGATCGTAAAATAATCTCTGAGGAGAAGGTTACGAGGAGGTTTAAACTTGGTTTCTAGTGGTGCATATGCTGTTTGTAACTATAGCTGGGCTCTCGATGCCAATGTTATCGGGGGGGTCATCGCGGGTTTCTCGATCTATGCGAACGAATATAATTAGTTGACTATTCGTTGAAACGTTAGAGTTTCGCTTTTGATTTGCTAAAACGTCATTGGCCCGAAGCTATGAGCGAGAGGCTTCGATAACCTGACAGTAGAATATATACACGCTAATAGAGAAATTAAACTCGTATATATGAGAGCTATTTCGAGTACACGTAACACCAATTACAATAAAACGATGAGGAAAAGAGTATACAACGGTGCATGAATGATGAGATACACGAGAGCTTGAATATGCACCGCGTAGTTTCGATAACGAGCTCCCGGTACTCGGATTTCCAGGGAACACACAATAAAAGGACGAGAAGAGTGCATCATCGCGGTAGCTATATTCTCTCGACGTGACTAGGCATATAATAATTCATCGAGTTCCGTGAAATATATGTATACATGTATAGCGAAGATGCGGCTTTGTCATTCCGCGCGTTGAACGGCTTTTCTCAGCTCCAAACTTTCCGGCTCGAGAGAGCACATCCAGCATCATCGCGAATCTCCTTTGTCTCCCGCGTAACAGGGATTTTTTTTTTTTTTTTAATTTCATATCTTTATCTTATAATCCACGCTCTTATTAGTCATTTTCTCGGAGCGACCACACGAAACGATTTTAAATATGGAAGCTGAATAAGTTACATTTATATATATATATATATGTATACATATATGTGGATGTACAGATCAGAGAGCAATGGGGCAAACTAGCAAAGCACCACACAGAGACTCTCTATAGCGAATCGATGTATATCTTAACCTGTAGTGCATTATAAGTACCGTGTGGCACATCGCCATTACCGTTACGCGCCAGTGAGACGCCAGTCATGAAGAAGAAGAAGCGAGGGAGTTTGCAAGAATGATATAGAGAGGAGAAAGAGAGGAAGAAGCGGACGTTAATTTATTGCGCTCTGTTTAGAGGTGCCTTAACCCTTTGACTGCACAGATTGGGATCAACTTTGATAATTAAACAAAAAATTTAAAGAACCGTTGATTAATCCATATGCATTTCATAATTTGGTCTGTAGTTTTTTTTTTTTTTTTTTTCCTGCAAAATGCAAACAAGAATAGTTTGGAGAAGAAAAAAACGTTTCATTAACTCAAACCGTGCTTGCAAACTTTCAAACTATAATTAGCCAGATTACGAGGAAGAAAAGCCTCGAGAGAGGGAGACCGAGAAGAATGATAATTGAAAGTATGATGGAGAAAGAAAGAAAGAAAAAAAAAAACAGATTGTAGGAGAGAAAAAAATTAAGAGTGGAATGGCAGTCGAGGGAAGTGTCTGTATGTGCTTTGCCCTTGAGGGAGCAAAGAGATAGAGAGGGAATTGTAACAACGAGGGAATTACGACGTCGAGCAAAATGGGGATTTTCTACTGACTCGTGTGAACCAGTAACGTATGAACCTCGGCTGTGTTAAACTCGTCACAATGGACGAATAAGAGGTTCCGCAATCGTGAACGCTGAGGCACTCTATATTGTGGGGAATTTTTTTTCTCCTTTTTTTTTCAATTACCGACAACGAGATTGCTGTACAAAAGCCTGTAGTGAATGGCAGACTACATAGAATTTTGTCCTCGTATATTCTTCAAGAATGTAATCTCTTGAAAATATATTTTTATTTCTATATTATACGAAGTGAATACAAATATTTGTATAAAATTTATCCTCTTGATCAACTTGTCTGCAAAAAAATTATTTCAATCGGAAAAAAGCTTCGTTAATTTTGATCTTTGTTCGACGAGTATTTTTCACAAAATTCAATCATGACACATGTGCAATTTTTTATTTGTCACAAAATTCTTAATATTATTTCGTCATATTTTAGTATAAACTATTTAATTCGTTTTATTCTTATACGCGTGATGTATTCTCGATACGACAAGCGTCGTTTGAGCACTCGAAAGATAAAATCAGTGGGCAACAACTCGTGGATATGTACGTTTAAGTAGATGTGGCCGATGTTGATCAGACCAAACAATTTAAATTCGCGGCTCGATCTAATAGAGAATTCGACGCCATTTCTCTCTATTTTTCTGTTGCTCGAATGCTCGGAGCAGGGGAACGAGAATTGTCCTCGTGAATAATCAACGAATCTGTATTTTTGCACTTCCGGCATTCCAGACGAGAGAAAAGAATGAAAGAAAAAAATGTTCTCGCGCCTTTGTTTTTTCTTCTTTTGTTCCTCGATACTTATCGTATTCGGAAAGATACGGCCAACGGCATGGATCTTCGTATTTCGCTCGGTAGACAGACCGGATGACGCGCTACATGGACACACACACATTAACGTTATTCTCTCTCTCTCTCTCTCTCTCTCTCTCTCTAAGTGGAATTATTCGTTGGTGGTCAGACACACTTAAAAACCGAGTGGAGTAAGTCGAGTAGCGAGGAACGAACGACTTCCTGGGCTTTGCAAATTCTAGCAATTTATTATTTTTTTTCTCTCACTTGATACTGTCAAGCAAGACATGTCAAGTGAAAAAAAAAATCACGGAGATTACTAAAATTAGATGAGAATCGGTAATTGTTGTTCAATCACCGTCAAAAAGACTTGGTCCATTGAAATATTTGAACAAAGAGCAATCTAGGAAATTTGGACCTTCTTGTCAATATAGAACGCGCCAAAATCACGTTGTGGTTTTTAAAAATTTTTGGATTTATTTTTTATTTTTCATTGTATGATAATTAATAGCCAGGAAAAATGATTTAAAAAAATATAAATATATTTCCTCGATCTCTGACAGAGAACATTTTCATTTTCTTTTCATTATTTTGAGCTAACTATAGTTGAATCCCAGTAGCAATGTACTTTTTATAGTACATCGATACGAAATAGAGGCCGGGGAAAATAAATTTTTCTTTGACTTTACTTTTCGGTTAAACATTTACCGATTTTTTTTTTTCTTCGAATTTTCCGATTTTTCTTTCTCTGTTCTTCGCGAACACAAATTATTCTCGCCTGAAACTCGGTCCTACGTTGTCGTGCGAGAATATTGCGATCTACTCGAATCACTTGAACAATCGTCGCATTTATTTTCTTCCATGCTGTGTGTGATAGTATACCACACACGAACTATACAGAGACTCGTGGCTCGTATTTTATTTAAGCATTCTCGAATTTTCATTGAAATCTCCGAAACGAAAATTCTCTCGCCTGGACAACACGTGACAGAATCACGAGCTTGCTCCCGCTTTTTAGTATCTCATTTTTTCAGCTGCCTTACAGATAAATCGTTCGAAATAATTTTCATAAGTAGATCCGTACACCACATTGTACGATAAAGTTTTCCTTTATATTTATATTTACTGTTTTGGGGCTTAATTCAAAGAGTTGCATTTTATTGCGTATTGTAGATCATCCCAATGAGATGAAAATTTGATTAAAAAATCAAAGTGAACAATAAGAAAGATGGCACGAAGATCAAAAATTATTTTAAAAAATTATTAATCAAACTTTTAATCGTAAAATCTGATTCCTTTAGGTAGACACAATTTTCTTCAATTTCTTAAACGATGTTTAACAGAGGTTTGCAATTTTTTTTTTTTTTTTTTTTTCGAAAAGTCGAGCACTTGAGAATTTTTCCTAGGAAATCTCAGCGAATCAGTAGTGAACGAAAAAACAAACGAAATAGCGTCAGAATGTCCGGTTAAGAATGGCTCTCGTAACAATAATTCAAGTGATTAAGAACATTATTGTACGATAATAAGATGTTACGAGGGAAGCTAAAGATGATAGAAGCTCGTAAAAACACGTGAAATAGGCAATCAGAGTATGGAACGAGTATAAATGGTGATCAGCCCAATGGTAATTTTAATAAATATCGAGTGCTACGATCTATATTTTCTCTCGTCTTGAATATTCTTTTGTTTTTTTACATTCCCCAATCAAAAGACTTCTTTCAACAATATTTTTTTTTTTTTTTGTTTGCACTCATTAGCCAAATCCCTGTCAATTGATGGCTTGTCTGTGAGTGAGTAACGAGACCCTAACAAATGACGCTATTTACTATTTACGGGGTGGGGGGAACAGACCGAGTGACCAAAGAGATGAAAAAAGCGCAGAAAGTCAAGAGAAAAATGCGAAACGAACGTAAGATAATTTTAATACCATATTTCTTCGAGTCATTAAGCCAATTATCCTTTACTTAGCGGCAACAGTGCATCTCGACGAATGGCAATTATAAGTGTTTTATCGTATGGTTTGTTCGTTGCCTGCCAGCGAAAATACGACGGTTGCTACTATATATACTCGCGCCAACTCTTTTACCCTTTCCTCTTTATCCCTCCTTTCTTTTTCACTTTTCTTTTCGTTTTTCCTTGCCAATCTCACAAACGTATACAAGTGCACCGTGTTACGGTACAACGTACCTCAATAATGTGCTCTTACCACTCGCATACTTATTATAGTTAAAGCAAAACGTGTACTCACAGTCGGTGCAAAATTAAAAACCAGATTATAGAGAAGAAGAGAAACAAAAAAGAAAATTTGATTTTTTTTATTTTTCTTGTGCATTTTCACGTGAACTTTCGGCGAAACTTTCGTAAGATTCGTAATCAGCACAAATCTTCCGATCGGAAAAAAAAATCACTTTTTTATGACCACTTTTTGAAAAACCCCAAAAATATCGAAATTTCAATTGCCCGTAACTCAACTCCTAACTGACCGATTTGGCCGTAACTGGAGGGTTTTGAAAACGCCACAAGTAGACTTGGCGAGTATACCGTTTGATTCATTCAGAAATCTTTATCTCTCGTAACCATTCGGGTACTTTGAAAATCGCCGAAAAAAAACGAGTATGGAAAAATTCGTAAAAATCGATGGTCCGACTTTGAAAATTTGTAAAAATTGAAAAAAAAAATCGGTTTACGCTGAACCAAGCGGCATTTTGAAGCTTCAACGATTACAAATCGAATGAGGACATTCGTGAACGAATTTTTTTTTTCTTAAATAACATTTGGTAATTTGTATGCAAATCGATAGTTCAGTGTCACGTTTACTGTACATTTGAACGAAAAAAAGAGACAATCGATTTAGTTTCAATACGGAAAAATGCAAAAATAATTTTTGTAGCTTTAACTATACGGGGGAAAAAAAAAAAAAAACAAAAACCCCAATGGTAAAGTTAACCCCAATGATCAATTGATCGATATCACTCGACGTGTATACTGGAAAATGTTTCAATTCTTCGTAATTATTTGCCATGTGCTCGATTTACGTTTGAAATATAAAAATACTTCTCCCGTCATCCTGACGCGTATTTATTACTCGGGATCGACACAAATGGACTGATGTCCCGTTGAATATTCCAAGTAGCATGTCAGAAAGATTGAGAGATGACGGACACACCGAACGCGATTCGATACAGTTCCCCTCCGAGAAAGAGAGAGAGAGAGAGAGAGAGATAGAGATAAAGAAAGGATGCTGGGTAAAATTGGTATGAACTCTTCAAGTTCTTTCACGATTTCTCGGTTATTCGTTGCGCTCGAGGCCGATCCCGTGACCTTTATGCCGCCGCTGGGAGGGCCTCTTCTCTCTCTCTCTCTCTCTCTCTCTCTCTCTCTCTCTCGGACAACGACGACGACGCGATTACCTCTTGTGACACTCTCGATAAACGAGAAGCGGAGGCGCGCGCGAGCGCCTCGGAGGAAAAATAAAAGATAAAAATAAAGGAAGAAAGAGGGAAGAAAAAAAAAGACGAGAAGAAAGATGGACGAGAGATATTGCAACGCTCGAGGCGAAAACGCGTCTTGGCTGTGCAAGACGCGCGCGTATGGACCGTAGCAAGAAGTGTCAAAGGCGAAGATACCGGGACTTGCTTCCTGGAAGGTCGAGCGACCGGACAGCAAAGACGACGACGACGACGACGACGACGACGACGACGTTTAGTTCGCGAGACTCTTCCGACAGAGACGTAAGAAAGAAAAAAAAAATCCCCTCTCTTTCCCCCCGGAAAATACTCGTAGAGGATAGAGCGAAGAATTTCAAATTATAAAAACAAAAGAAATGAAATTGTTGGATAAGTTTTTCGTCAAATTGAATAATTGTCGGTTTAAATATTTTTCAATTAAATCGAAAACTTTGCAATTATTAATGAAAACGATGGTGTTTGATTGCAAACGAATGTCGTTCGATTCAACAAGAAATCATTGAGAAAAAAAATTTAGTTTCAATCAATGCTCCAATTAAATTTTCCACTTGACCGAATTTTTTTTTTTCGCTTGAACAATTTTGCGATCGATTCGAAAATTTGCTTAAATCGGACAAAGTTAATTTGGCTGATTTTTGAGCTTCTCGAGTCTTGGCCACTTGAATGAAATTTTCGCATGAAAAAAATTGACGATAAAAATATGAAAAAAAGGGAAGTAAAAAGTGGAATAAGCCGAAGTCTGAGGCTTGTTCACTTTTTCCACTGGGAAATAAAGAGAAAGAGAAAGAGAGAGAGAGAGAGAGAGAGAGAGAACGTTGACGCACACCGTAGTAGGGACAACACAGGGGAGCGTTTCTCATTGCATTCCGTGGAACGACATCTGTTCCTGGTCGTTCCGCGTTCTCAGCACGACGGAGAATCCGCTTTGCTTGCTCGCGCTTTTCTTTCTCCTCCCTCTCTCCCTCTCACCCTGTACGAGGGAATATACGCGACGAGGCACTTATTGCCGGTGCGGGTAATTGCGCTATCGATACACCTAGTCCTCTTGTATATATGTACATGGACTATACCGAAAGCCATAAGGGCGTATCTCACACGATTAAACGAATAAAACCATCGCACACGAGCACTTACGACTGTTGGCAATCGTTATGTGCTTTTCCATAGTTCTTCGTATGCACTTTGATTAGACAAAAATATCTACCGCATTGCAGCGCAGAGGAGGGAAACGAATAAAACAAACATCTCGATGACAGACAGGAAGTCCTACTCGTATGTATTAGGAATGGGCGAAACAAAAATTCTAAATTGACGATTTAGCATACGTATGCATGTATAAATGGGTTGTTCCAAGCCAAACCAGCTATAGATTGACCCTCTAAAATAAAAACAATTCTTTTTTGGTTCGATTGTCCCACTTGAGAAAGCGTGAAAACAATTTTTTTTCTTTTAATTTTACCGCAACAGCTCAAAATTGAATAAAATACTCCAAAATTTAAAAAACTGAAAATCATATTAAAAATTCATACTTTATGCCAGATTTATGAAAACCAAATTTCATGATGGTATCTTTTGATTTTCTATGGTTTTTGACGGTTGTAAATATTTTTTAAGTCCTATAATAGCCATTATAAAAAATGACGAACAATTTTTATGCTGTGAATTTTTTTTTTCCAATACTGTTTTTGGCGCGGAAAGTTGCCAAGATTTCATGATGAACTTTTTTCAAAATACTTGTTTTATCGGGCAAAAAAAAAGAGAAACAATTATTTGTGGCAATTATTCCTGTGACTGACGTGTCTCAGCGGTAAAATTTAGAGACGAGTTTTGGAATAATAAACAGAACCGAAAAATGACTTCTTATTGTCTTCAAAAATTATTTTTATTCATAACATACCACGTAAATTACTAATTATTATTTTTCGTGCTCCGTTTTTTCCGAATCTGCCGTAGTGGTAAAAGCGGTTGTATTTTCAACATGACAATCATTGAGTCAGTCATTTTGTCATTTATAATGCTGATTTGAATGTAAACTTAATTGACTCTGTTTTCTACAATTTTCACGGACATCATCTATCGATATTGAAAAAAAAAATTCAAAACGTTAAAATTGTTCATAATTTTTTATAATGACTATTAGTATAATGGCTATTATAGGACTTGAAAAATATTTAAAACCGTCAAAAACCATAGAAAATAAAAATATACCTTCATGAAATTTGTTTTCCATATATCTGGCGTAAAATATGAATTTTCAAAATTATTTTCAGATTTTTTAATTTCGGAGTATTTTTTTGTCAATTTTGAGCTGTTCCGAACCCTCACAGCTAACTAGCATGGTGGTAAAAAAAGTTTTTCAAAAAAATTTTTCACGTTTTCTCAGGTGGGTCAACCTCTGACTGGCTCGGCAGAGTTTCATATAAAATCGCGGAAATTTTTATTTCGGGGATTCGATCTCTGAAAAATATGTCTAAATAAGGAACATTGAGGTCTCTGCTTTTCGTAAAGCCTCGAGTGAAAATAATTATTTTCCACTATAAATATAACGTAAGCTCTTGCCCTAAAATTATCAAATCGATATTATCATTAAAGATATATTTGATCGTAAATATATTTCGAAACGGTGAAAAATTTCCATCGTGGTGTCTCGTCGCGACCTCGTCCTTCGCGTCCTCGGAACTGAACGACCGAGAAGAATCTCTTTCATCGAAGCGAGCGTGTATTGCACTCGCCTTTTCTCGATATATATTATATACACGTGTCTATATAGATATTTCTATATACGTCAGCTCGTGGCCGCGCATCAGCGGGTTAACCGTAACGCACCTGAGCAAAAAAACTCGTCCCCGGCATTCCCCCGATGCGTATGGACGTGTACACGCGGTATATACACAGCGGCATCTCTGCTAATTCCACAGGGAGAGAAGCAAAGACGACTCTCTGTTGATTCCTCGCTCTCTGTCAGGGTCTCGGTCGTTTCCCAGAGCAAATCTCTCCCTCGTCGTTCTTCGAGATCCCTGCACTCAGTATGTACATAAATGCTTCTCTCTCTCTCTCTCTCTCTCTCTCTCTCTCTCTCTCTCTCTCTCTCTCTCGCTCTCTCTTGCCTCTGTACACCATGACTCTTGAAAAGTTAACTACACTCAAAGTATTGGACGCGAGTACTCTACAAATTTCTTCAACGTCACCGGCATCTTGAATTTGAATTTACGTTGTTGATTTTTTTGTAAACAAAAATTCTCCGCTTGTAACGAATTTTCCATTAAATTTGAAGCTTTTGGAATGACTTACGGAAATGGAGGTTGAAAAAAAAAAAATTTAAGAGAGGCGGTTTCGTTTTTGTTGGCTCGTGGAGGAAAAAAAAGAGGAGAGACTCGTGCACCCGAGCCCGCATCGCTTTTCGTATTTACCCCGGAATTTATATCGTCCCCCTCAATACCAAAACGAGAAATGTACCGGTATATATTTGCACGCGATCGTTTTCATCATTCTCCTCGCTTTAGCTATACATACGTATATAAAACATTTATATATATATGTTTTATACATATGGTGGGCTCGCTCTTAATTTTCGGAGACACGAGTCCAAACATTCCATCGAACGGAGAACCAGAAGCCTTAGCTTTT